>JAJJXG010000089.1:0-15830 GCA_024516215.1 Geopyxis carbonaria | reverse complement strand
TTTGTCGGTGATTGCACGGTCAAACTGTGTTGCAGTCCTCCGGATTGAATCTCCGCTTGAGCAGCTGTTGGTGGCGCGGGATATTTGATGGGCCGTAGACGTGCATCAAGAGCAGGTCGTATCGGTGCCAAGGCATCTTGAGTATGGTCAGTCTTGGTGTTGGACCTTTCAGGAGGGAGACACTACGTGCGGGCACTGCCTTGTCTGCGGGTACCAGCGAGAGTCGTGGTACTCGTCGGTTTGTGTGGACGTGGACTGATACGTCTGGCGCACACCGCCTTTTCGGGACAGCGGTGGAGATCACTGCCTTGTCTGCAGGTACCAGCGAGAGTCGTGGTACTCGTCGGTTTGTGTGGACGTGGATTGATACGTCTGGCGCACACCGCCTTTTCGGGACAGCGGTGGAGGTCCATGCGTGGCCGGCTCAGGATGTATGGTGGTTGCGCAGTCATTCGGAGACCGTGGGGGAACCCTGGGGTCCCGCTTGGGCAGCTGTTGATGACATGAGGTGCTTGGTGGGCCGTGTATCTGCTTTGGGACCGCTTTCTTCGGTTCCATAGGCTCTTGCGTATTGTCAGTCTTGGTGGTGGGACTTTTGGGAAGGGAGAGCCTACGTGCAGGCAGGTGGTCAGCTGGTAGCAGCCTGAGCGGCTGTCCTCGTCGGTTGGTGTATGCTTGGTTTGACCGAGCCAGTAACTGCTTGGTTGACCGGGCCAGTGAGTGCTTGGTTTGACCAAGCCAGTAACTGCTTGGTTTGACCGAGCCAGTAACTGCTTGGTTTGACCGAGCCAGTAACTGCTTGGTTTGACCGAGCCAGTAACTGCTTGGTTGGTCGTGAAGCTGGGTGCCTGGTTCGAGCCCGAAGGAGCGAGACGTGGATGGGTCGGATTCGGGCTCGGGTTGAAGCAAGTGGTTTGGCGAAACAATCGTCACGTTCGGCCGTTGCAGAGTCGGGTGGAAGTGGCCTAAAGTTGCGCGTTGACCAAGCCGTTGAACATCATGCTGGTGGTACTGGGTGACACTCGTGGCAGTCGGAACTTGCAGGACTGAATCGGCTGTCGCTGTTGTTGTGAGCTGACCGGAGCTGAATTAGGGTTAGGATCTGGGTGGAGTTGAGGGCCGTAAGATCTTGCCCATGGCCTCGAGCCTAACCCTAGGTCGGTAGATTCCGCTGGGAGGGCCGTTGCAAGCCGCGATTCGGTCGGTGGAATTGCTATAAGCTGGGAAAGTTGGCTTGGGCTTGGATGGTCGGGAGATTCTATGAAGAATTGAATCTTGGGGGTACGATCGATGCGCCTTGAGAGTTTGTTGGCTTGGCGTACACACGACGACGACAGAGCTACGTGTTTGTCTGCTACGTGTTCCTGGCGGCAGTGAGTTCTGTCGGTATGTACGGTGGGTTCACGGCGCGTGCGGTTTTTGTTCGTGAAGAGCCAGCTTCAAGTGTCATTGTAGGTGACGTTGCTGGTGCACGCTTGGTGGTAGGAAGGGGAAACGGGTGTGGGTGCGCGGTTTGGCAGAGTTAGGGACATCCAGGACAGAGTCAGGTTTGGGCTTGGGCCTAGGAGGTCTGGACGATCGGTAGCGGAGTGGTTTCTGCCTTTGTTACAGGTCGACGTCAGGGGAGTAGGAAGGGAAGGCCTGGGGCGGCTGTAGATTGGCGCTGGGACGTGGTTGGAGTTGGAGATTGTGGGGTTCTTGTGACGCAATGTTAATGAGGGGAGGGGTGGCATGTGAGGGGAAGTTTGTTGAGCCTTGAGTATCCGGATGGTATGACTGTCTTCGGGTTCCGGAGTTGCTTTCACGTGGAGTCTATTGCAGGTGGCGGCGAAGGGCCTGTTTGTTCCTGAGACTGGATGAGACACCGTCTGGGGGTGTTGATTGTCGGAAAGTCCTATGTTCAAGTGATTGTAGGTTCAGGGAGTTGTGGAAATTGGGGCGGTGATCGTTGGTTGGAGGGTCAAGGCGGAGGAGCTCGAAAGCTTCGAGGTTCGATTGGTGGCAGGCCATTTGATTGAGTTGGCGTCGTCCACGAGGCCGTTTCTTGCTCATCAATTGGTTCGATGATTGCGGGATTACATTGTTGGAATAGCGCGGGCAGAGTGTTTCTAGGCTCGCGGTGTTTTAAGCATGTGGTAGTGTTGTTTGAAGTAGTTGGAGAATCGGAACGTGATAGATGGAGGAGTTTGTTGTTGGAGTAGTGCCGTTTGAGAGGTGTTGCGGAGCAAACAGTTGAAGACGCAGGTGGATTTGGGAGTGGGTAGCGGATCAAGGCATAAAAGGGCAAGAGGTGCTTTGTACGAAGAGGTGCGAGGGGTAGTTGTGCGATTGGATCAGTTTGAGACGAAGCGGATATTCGTTCGTTGACGAAGCGGATATTCGTTCGGTGACGGATCTCGCGTGGTCTTGTAAGTCAGAGGATTGTAGGACGAGATGGGGTTGGAAGGCTGGTGTATAATAGTAGGGATGGTTCGGAGAGGTGAGCGTGGAATGTTGCGGGGAGGAGCTTTTGAAGGAGGACCGGTTTGGCTTTGGTTGACGGATGCGATAGGTGTCGATGGTGAGGTAGGTAAGGTGAGCGGGACGGTATGTGCTTGGTTGGTTGCGGGCCTGCGTTGCTTTTGGCATCCGTTTTAGGACGAGCTACAAAGCGATGAGTTCTGAACGTGGCTGCAGGGGCTTGGTATTGGCAATGAGGGCGTTTTGGCTTGGACCATGCACTTGATTGGTCTTTGTCTGCGTGATGGAGGTATCAAGGGATGGTTGCGTGTGTGCGGCGCAGATTATAATAATAGGTGGTTGTGGTGCACGAGTTTTCTGGGAGTATCGGGGAGTGTGCGACCAGAGACCTTTTTGGCGCATCTTGTATGCGCAGATTCTACTGGGCGGCGAGTGCTGGCTTGTGCGGACAAGCAGTCAGGCCTGTCTGGTCGCGCGGCAGAAAGCGTGTGAATACATTCTGCGCGCGTGTAGGTATTCCTTGGTACGTCTCTGCTGACTGAAGTCTATGCGGACCTGCGTTTCTTGGGAACCGCTTCTGTGCGGGGAATGGTAGAGTACAGGGGGGTGACACAAACATTAAGATGCCGCGCCGATGGGACGCAAGGGGGCCGATGGGTTGGTACGGGCGCAGGGGTGGATCGGCGTGTGGGTGGCAGGGGTGTAGTGATGCGCCTCTGCGGCTGAGAGGAATGCAACCTGCGTTTCTTGGGACCAGCTTTTGTGTGGTGCTTTGGATGAGGTGTGGTGTGCGTTTTGGGACAGTTGAGGCTTGCGTGGCTTGAGCTGCTGTTTCTTCACGTTTTTGGGATGCCGATGGGGTTTTTTCGATGACGGGACTCGTTCTAATGGGGAGGTGAAGGTATCGAGTCAATCTGGTCTTGAGACGGTGTTTCTACAGGCACATGGCCGGGCAGGTGTTTTTTTTTCATCACTTTTGATGGGAGTTAGTCGCAGCTGTTCGGTGACTGGAGCTCGTGTGGTAGGGGCAACGGAATTTGTGTGCGTTTGTGGAGCCAAGCCTGCTTTCTGCTGCGTCTCAATGGCGCAGGGGGTTAGTTCTGCGCAGGTTGTAGCAGACGCTTCAGGCAGAGCTCGTATCTGGGTGCGGATGTGACACTAGCTTGGTGAGGGAGCGTGGCAACGGCTATCTCTGAGTTGTGCGGGGGTGTCACGTGAGAGCGTGTGTTTTGCTTGGATGGATTCTACGAGCCGCATGTTGCTGTGGTGACATGTGCTGCGGGGGTTGTTGGATGCGTTTGTGTGCGTTTTGCATCTGTCGCTTCTATACGTAGAGCTGATTGTGTGCGTATGTGCTGCTTGGTTCGCGTCGGAGCGGTGTTGGCATTGGCTTCGTACGTATGCAGGACGAGCCTATTTCTGGTTGCGTTTCTGCACACTGACGGCGTTCAATGCCTGTCTTGTGTTTTTCGCGTCCATGTAGGCTTCTTATTGAGATGTGTGCGCAGGTACGACCAAGGCAGATCTTGGCTGAGTCTGTTGTGCTGAGGGGATGGAACCGGATTGGCAGGAGCTGTGGCTGGGGTGGTAGTGATGTTTCTGTGCGTTTTGCAGCGGTCGCTTGTGTGCGCAGGTGTCTCTTGGTTGTGTGTGTGTGGCTTGGCGGTCGATGGTGAGCGGGGATGTCACGTGGGGTCGTGTGAGCGTTTCAACGGTCGTTTCTATGCGCTGCGTATTCGGGAGAGTGTGCATGCGGACGATCGAGCATGTTTCGGCTTGTGCCTCAGCTGGCTGAGGGCATTCAATGTGTGCTTTGCAGGTTTCGCGTCTATATGTGCTTGGTGCGAATGATGGGTTCGCTGTGCGTACGAGTCTGATGTTTGCTGGGTCTCGGAGGCAGCGGGGTGAATCTGCGTGCTGGCGAGTCGCTTGTGTGGGAGGGAGGATTGGGTGCGTTTCTTTGCGTTTGGCATCTGTCGCTTGTATGGGGTCGGCCGCTTGTGTGCGTGTGAGTTGCTGAGGTGGATTCTGTAGGCTGATTCCAGCTGCGGGGGAGAATGGGCAGCGGGGTGTTTTGGTGCGTTTGTGTGAGTTTGGCGCCTGTCGCTTGTGTGTGGATGAGTCATTTGTGTGCGTGTGGGTTGCTGGGGTGGATTATGTGAGCAGCATTCGGCTGGGATGACAAATGGGCAGCGGAGTTTTCTGGTGCGTTTCTTTGCGTTTGGCGCCTGTCGCTTGTGTGATGATGAGTCATTTGTGTGCGTGTGGGTTGCTGGGGTGGGTACTATGAGCTACGTGCTACTGGATTCTGTGATTCAGATTCATTTGTGTGTATGTATTGCAATTCTTACATTGTTCCACTAAGTGTTCATAGTGCCATTAAACATAGTGCCATGCTTCACCAGACTATCCCCTAACTGTTCATGCCTCCATAGAACATTGTACCAGGCTTCGCCCGACTTCACACTAACTGTTCATGCCTCCATCACGCATTGTACCAGGCTTCACCCGACTTCACACTAACTGTTCATGCCTCCAGCATACATTGTACCAGGCTTCGCCGGCCCATCTCGGACCTCCGAGGAATCATCCCAGTGGAACTCGACGTCGGCCTCGCCATCACCATCGGCCTCGGCCTCACCCTCGTCAGCTGTGACTAACATATTTCTGTCTTCCGCTCTTCCAATGTAGGTAGCTCCAGGAGACGGGATCGCGTCGATAAAGTCGCCTTTTGGTGTGAGCCCGTGGTCGTCAAAGAACAGCCTGATTGCACGCTCCTGAATCTGCGAGCGCGCGGCCGCAGCGTCTCGGCTGATTGAGCTGTTTAGTTGCTCTGGCTTGTCGAGGGTGTTCTGCTGTTGGTGCTGCGCGGCTTGAGCCGACACCTGCGCCGGGTGTGCACTTGTTTGTAGGAGATGCCCAGTGGCATGTTTGTTTGGGTTGTGGTGAGAGCCTCGCAAGCAGCAGCAATCAGGGGTTTAAGTCGGCTCAGGCCGGGTCGGAGGTGGTAGGACAAGTCAATCTGGGACAAGGGGTGGATTCTATGAGCTACACATGGTACAGGGGGGGCTTTGCAGCAGGGTTTTTGGTGCGTTTCTTTGGGTTTTGCTTCTATCGCTTCTGTTTGTAGTCCTACTTGGTCCTTGAATGTGTCTTGGGTCGCTTCTAGGACGAGGTTGGCAATGGCTTCGGTAGGTAGGCACGAACGGACTTGATTCTGCTTGAGCCTGTGCTGTGTTAAGGCATTCGGACGGTGTCTGAAGGTTTACGCGTCTGCGTGGGCTGGTTGGGAAATTGGGTTGAGGGAGCATGCCAGGCTGATTTTTGCTTCGTCTCAATGGTTGAGATGGTGAAATCGACGTGCCTGAGGAGTCGCTTCTGTGCGGTGGGGGTAGATGGGTGCGTTTGTGTGCGTTTGGCGTCTGTCGCTTGTGTACGGAGTCCTACATGGAGCGTGTCAGTTGCTGGGATGGTTTCTGTGAGCTGAATTCAGCTGGGGTGTCAATTGGGCGCAAGGTGTTTTTGGTGCGTTTGTGTGCGTTTGGCGTCTGTCGCTTGTGTACAGAGTCCTACATGGTGTGTGTCAGTTGCTGGGGTGGATTCTGTGAGCTGATTTCAGCTGGGGTGTCAAGTGGGCAGCGGGGGTTTTCGGATTCGTTTGTGTGCGTTTTGCATCTATCGCTTGAGTGTTTCGTACTACTTGATGTGTGTGGTTGCTCGAGTTGCTGCTGTGTGGTGTGTGGTGTCGTGATTGTGCGCGTGCACGAACGGGTTTAATTCAGCTTGCGCCTTACCAGGCAGAAGACGTTCGAGGCGTGGTATAGTTTCCGCGTCTAGGAGAGCCTGTTGATGTATCGACGTGAGTGAATAAGCTTTTTTTGGCTGCGGTTGTCAGGCTGGGGAATTGTGCAGGAGAGGTTTGTAGGTGGCTTTCAGTGCGTTTACCAGCGGTCGCTTGTGTACGGGAGTGCCGTGGAGGTGGGTGATGTGGCTTGGCGCCCGCTTGGTGTAACGGTTGGTGCTTGGCGGGTAGTCAGCTTCACCTATCGCTTGTGTGCCTTGGACTGCTTGGTGCTTGTATGTTGCTTAGGTCACTTCTGGGTCGAGGTTGATACCGGCTTCGGGGCGTGTAGACGAACGATCTTGCTTCTGCTTCCTTCTTCGGTTTATTACGCGTCTATGTGTGCTTTAAAATGTGTGCGTGCATACTGACCTGATATTGGCGGAGTCTCAGTTGCTGGCGGGGTATATTCTGCTTGGTTGTGGCAGCCGCTTCGGTACGGAGCGCGTATTTGGGTGCGGATGCGTGGTTTGAGCAGTTGCGCGTGAGCGGGGATATCACGTGGGTACGTGTCTGTGGCTTGGCGGGCGCGTGGCAACAGCTATCGCTGGTGTGGGGAGGTGTACTTGTGTGCTTGCGGCTTGCTGTGGTGGAGTCGATGAGCGCTTGCGGCTGGGACGATGTGGAGCAGGGTTCATTTGCTGCGTTTCTGTGGGTTTTGCATCTATCGCTTCAGTGTGGAGTACTACTTGATGCTAGTGACTTGATGGGGTGGAGTCGATGAGCGGCTTGCTGTGGTGGAGTCGATGAGCGCTTGCAGCTGGGACAATGTGCAGCAGGGGTCATTTGCTGCATTGCTGAGAGTTTTGAAGCTGTCGCTTCAGTGTGGAGTACTACTTGATGCTAGTGACTTGCTGGAGTGGAGTCGATGAGCGCTTGCTGCTGGGACAATGTGCAGCAGGGGTCATTTGCTGCATTGCTGAGGGTTTTGCATCTGTCGCTTCAGTGTGGAGTACTACTTAATGCTAGTGACTTGCGGGGGTGGAGTCGATGAGCGCTTCCTACAGGGACGATGTGCAGCAGGGGTCATTTGCTGCATTACGGTGCGTTTTGGATCTGTCGCTTCAGTGTGGAGTACTACTTGATGCTGGTGACTTGCTGGAGTGGAGTCGGTGAGCGCTTGCTGCAGGGACGATGTGCAGCAGGGGTCATTTGCTGCATTGGGTGCGTTTTGGATCTGTCGCTTCAGTGTGGAGTACTACTTGGTGCCAGTGACTTGCTGGAGTGAAGTCAATGAGCGCTTGCTGCTGGGCCGATGTGCAGCAGGGGTCTTTTGCTGCGTTTCTGTGGGTTTTGCTTCTGTCGCTGGTGTGCGGGCACGTTATGTGGGGGCGTGTGGGCTGAGCAACAGTCGTTTCTGTACGGTGCATGGTGCTAGAGAGTGGGCACATGGAAGATCAAGATGAATTCGCCTGGCACCTCTAGTGGCTGTGTGGTTTCGATGTGTGTATTGGGGTTTTTGCATCTATATTGGCTTGTTGTGATGTGGGCGTGTGTGCACACCAGGCTGATTTGTGCTGCGTCTGGATTTCCGAGGGAGAAAGTCTGCGTGCTGGGGGCAGTCGCTTGAGTGCGGATGTGACACTGGCTTGGGTGGAGCGTGGCAACGGCTATCACTGGTGTGCGGGGGAGTCACGTGAGGGCCTGGGTTTTGCTTGGATGGATTCCATGAGCCGCATGCTGCTGGGGTGCCGTGTGCAGCGGGGGTTTTTGGGTGCGTTTGGCATCTGTCGCTTCTGTGTGTGGTACTGCTTGATGCGGGAGGATGTCATGGGTGGTTTGTATGAGCTGAATTCGGCGGGGGGGCGATGTGCGGCCTGTTTTTGTTGGTGCGTTTGTGTGCGTTTGACGTCTGTCGCTTCTATACGTGGTATGATTTGTGCGCGTGTGGGCTGCTTGGTTCGCTTCTGGCGCGGGGTTGGCATTGGCTTTGTACGTGTGGAGGACGAACCCATTTCTACTTGCGTTTGTGCACACTGACGGTATTCGAAGCTTGTCTTGAGGTTTTCGCGTCTCTGTATTGGCTTGTTGTTAAATTGTATGCGTGGGTGAGAGGAGGACTGATTGTGGGTGGGTCTGTTCTGCTGAGGGGGTGAGGGGGTGAGGCCGGTGTGCTGGAGCTGTCGTTGTGTGTGGTGATGTCTCTGTGGTGTTGTGTGTGGCTTGGCGATCTCTACGGTGCGGCGCGTGCTGATGGAACGAAATGTGAGCAACGCTAAGGTAATTGTATTGGGTAAGGTTCTAAGAATACACGTCACGGCTCTTTTATCCCGGTCTAGCGCATGGTTACCCGGCACTCCGGTGAACTCCGTCCCAGCATGGCACCCAACGCAGACAAGCCCCGCGCAGACACCCCATATTAATCCCCTTTCCCATACTATTCCTTCATTCAATTATAGTTCCCCTTTAACAGGCGCCGTCCCCTTTCCGATCCCATCCTTCTTTCCACCGATAAGAACATATCTTCATGATTTCCAGCTAAACCTTCCCCTTGAGTGTCGTCACCAATCCTTTTCGGTATTGCCTCATGTTGTGTGGGAGCTCCGGCTCGAACCAGTCCTTGGGTCCATACTGTAACTCCGGTGGTCTTGCGGTCCAGAGTTTTAAGTCGTCCCGATGATGGTGCCCGTACAATAAATGGCTGTCGTCGTGCATGTGGCGCAAAACGTACGAGTCCCCTTTTGTCCGGACGTGTATCATGAAGGGCCCCGTCCATCGGTAGTCCAATTTCATACCCTTGTTCTTCGCCACATTGATATCTCGCAACATGACCAAGTCTCCTGGTTCGAAAGCTCCGCCGGACCGTATCTTTGCCTGACTAATCAAACGCTCCGCCATGACGTTCCTTCGGATCCGAGTTTCGGCCCATATTTCCTCTCGCTCATCATCCAACCATACTCGCTCCCATTGTTCGGGATGATCGTCTCCATCTAGCTGAAAAAGGTCTCGTATCCCCTCGATTCGGGCCATCAGAGCCGCATTCCCTCTTAATTCATCCAGCAGCGGGTTGTCATCAGGGAGGTTCATTCTTGGTGGGATCCCGAATAAGATTTGGAATGGTGAATATCCGTAAGTTTGTATAATTCTCGTGTTGAGGGCCCAGGAGGCCTCGGCTAGCCACTTATCCCATTCCCTAAGGTCCCCCTTCGCTGCGCATATGCGTCGGAGACGTTCTTCCAGGATGAGATTGTGCCTCTCTATCAGGCCCGTCGACTGAGGATGTCCGTTTGGAGCTTTTATGTGGTAGATCCCTTTTGAGCGCCAGTATGCCCTGCTTTGTTTCCCTGTGAAATGTGATCCCCTGTCGGAGTATATCGCCAGTGGGGCGGGATATCGTTCCAAATGCCGATCCATCACCTCCATCACCGTGGATTGGGCATCCGCCCTGGTGGCGTACGCCCAAGAGAATCTCGTGAAATAATCGATCATGTGTAGAATGTATCCATTCCCTCGAGAAGTAGTCTCCATTGGTCCCACAAAGTCGATGCCCATCATGTCAAATGGTCCATACGTGAGAATTGGTCTGATTGCGATTGATCGCTTCGTTGGCCCGAAATGTGCGCAGGCCATGCAGGTCGATACATAGGTGTTGACATCGGTGGTTCTGGTCGGCCACCATGCCCTCGAAGACAGTTGTTTTATCATGATCCTGTCCGCGTAATGCCCGTGTCTATCGTGGACTTGGTACAGGACCCGTGGGACTTCCTTCTCAGTTACGCACGGGACGAACAGCCCGTTGTCATATCGGTACACCAGTCGTCTCCGCTCCATATACAAAGCGAACCTGGAGGCTTTCCTTCGAAAGTTCGCTGCATGCACGTATTGGTCCTTGTGTGATTTCGGCGTTTCTCCGGTCAATAGGAACTCGGCCACGTCCCGGAACCACTCTGAATCCCGGTATTTCCTCCTGATGATTCGGGCCGCGTTGGCTTCGGAACCAACACTTTCCGTATCCGAACCGGGTGCAGCTTCGCTGGCGGGTCCCATTTCCTCCTCCGTGTCCTCGCTGATTCCCAATACCTTCATGTCTCCCAACGTTTTGCAGGATTGACGATCCGAAACCAGACATTCACACGATGTTCCCCAGGTGCGTCCCTCCGGCTTTCGTGTTGTGGACTCGACCGATCCTAGTTCCCACTCTTTCCAATATTGATATAACCGCTGGCGGTCCTTCCGTCGTCCGTCAGTGCTGCTTCCTCCCTCCTTCCCTGCGAGTCTCCCCCCTGATACATGATACCTCCTTCCTCCGTTTCCCGTTCCCGCCGCTGATACAAGATATCTCCCCTTTTCCCCGCCTTCATTCATTTCCCCCAATGCATGATATCCTCCCCTCTGTTCCTCTTCATCTTTCTCCGCCAATACATGATATTCTCTCTTCTTCTCATCATCATCTCTCTCCGCCAATACAGGATATTCTCTCTTCTTCTCATCATCATCTCTCTCCGCCAATACAGGATATTCTCTCTTCTCCTCCTCTTCGCATCTGACCGCTCTCGCTCGCATTTCCTCATCTCCCTTCCCTCCAGTGACTTTCTCATACTTCGCTAACTCTGCTTCCTCAAATACCACCTCCGCCAATCCTTGGGCTGCCTTGATCTTCGCGTCCGTTGTGGGCACCTTGATGTACTCTATATTGACCGACTCGAGCAATATTATCCAGGCGGCCGATATGGACTCGTCTCCGTTCGCCAACAGGTTGCGAATTTGACCGTCGCTCGTGCAGACCTTGGAGGGTTGGGTCCGGGTGTCCAATAGTCTCCGGTATTTCTTGACGAAATGCCATATGGTGTAGAGTTCCTTCTTCCGGTCTGAGTACCTCATTGTGGTGCAGGTTCCGAAGGGAATTGAGTCATAAAGTATTGGGCGCACCTCCAGAGTCCGTTGGTCGGGTATCTCCACCTTCTGGCATATAACGATTCCGCCGGCGTTGGCGCTCGCCTTCACGTACATCCAGCACGGGTGTCCTGGAATCGGTCCGTATAACTCCATCCTGTTTATCACGGTTTCTCGAATGAGATCGAACGCCTGTTGATCCACGGCCGTCCACCGCCATGGGACTTGGCTACTGGTCAACCTGGTCAGTGGTCGTGCGATTTCGGCAAAATTTCGCATCCAACGGCGGCAAATCCCGACGGCCCCCAAAAAGGATCTTATATCCGTCTTGTTCCTCGGGATAGGCCAGTTCCATATTTTCTCGACTCGGTCGGGCAGAATATCTACCTTCCCGCCCGCTTTGAATCCTATGCCCAGAGCCGTGATCGCGTCGACACATAGTTCTACTTTCTTGAACGATATTGAGAATCCCGACCAGGCTATCCTTGGGAATAAATGTTGCTCCAGGAATTCGTACTGGTCCTCAAACTTCTCGTGTCCCAGAAAAAGATCGTCCTGGTATACTCCAAAGTTCGGTCCGAATAACGACGGTTCGGGGGATGGCGCTGGGATTGGTCCAAACGCTACCTTTGCGGCTGCCGCACATGACTGCCCAGATCCGCCCAACCCCTGGGGTAACGTTGTAGGGCACACCTGCCCTCCGGGGTAGCTGAACGCCAGATATATCTGCGACTCTTCTTCCAATGGGATGGAAAAATACGCATTGCTGAAGTCGAATTTGGCCATGCACCGGTGACTCGGATTCGACAACATGTCAATTATGGTTGATACCATCTCCAAGGCGTATACGGTCCTCAACTCTAGCCCATTGATTCCTCGATAGTTCACGCAAAATCGGTATTTCCCATTTGGTTTCACTGCTATCCTGGGAGGGGCGTTCCATGGTGACATGCATCGCTTGTAGAAGCCCGCGAGTAAACCGGCCTCGATGGTGTCGACCATGAAGGCTTCCTCCTCGGTGTTCGTCCTCCTTCGATACCGCGCCGCGTATGGCTTGGCTCCAGGTTTGACATAAACCCGGTGTCTGACTAAGTCTGTCACTCTCAGCGTCTTTAATCCGTCTGAATCTATGTCCCGATATACCCAACATAGTATCAGTATCTTCCGTCTCCATTCTGCCGTCGAGGCCAGCGGACCGACAGTCAGTCCCACTGTTTGGGCCCATTTCTCCAAGTCGTCCTCATTCGGCACTCCAGGGTCGTCTGGATGTGGTATCTCCCGGCGGTGTATCCGTCGCTCCGTTGGAAACTCCATCGGGAGTAATGGATCCTCTGGCATGTCGAAGTTGGGTTTTATCTTGGGCCCTTTGCCGATTGGCGGGCGGGTCCGCTTTTCTGCCCCTACTTGTCTGACCTCGAACGTGCCGTTCTCCTGTATGTATCGGGGTCCGGACCCTGGGCTCGATTGCTCACTAATGAAGACCTCATCCATCCTGATCAGAACCATCTCCGGCGTTCCTGTGCGTCTTGTCCCTTCCGTCCTCGTCCTGGTTACCCCCTGGCGACCACGGCCACTCTCCTGCCCCCAGGAGTAACCGTCCGGTCTGCTCACCGTCGTTTCCTTCGTCACCGGTTCCCCGGTGCATCCCTCCTCGCCTGACGGCGGTTCCGTATCTTGTTGACGGCCATCTTGTATGACTGGGGTTCCCCCCGCATCTGGATCCTCATTTCCAAGTAGTTTTTCCTGGCTCCCATACTCCTCGATGTGTGCCTCCTCGCCGCGGCCGCCTCCGCCTTGGTCCCTCTCATCCCCCGCGCTCGCTCCCAAGTAGTTGCAGTTCAGGACGTCCTCGTTTGGTGTCCCCGCGATGGACTCCGTCATCCCCGGCTTCCGCCGTGGCATCCCCGTGTCCGAGTCCTCATCGTCCGCGTTCCAATCCCCTTCCACCAGGGATCGGGCTACTTGGAGCCTTTGTGCGTGGTGTTGCATTGCTCCTTTCTTTACGGCGTCAGGACTTCCGGCTAGTTTCCCGACATCAGTCGAGCAAACTCCTGCACCGCGTCTCTGGCTGGTCCTGGTCCTCCCGCCTGTCTGATCCACTCGTTCGCCTCCTCGGAGCTCGCTCCGAAGTCCCCATAATTCTCCATGTAACGAACCGGATCCAGGTATGGGATTCTGCCCAGTAGCTCGGTTTGTGCATCGCTTCCACCCAGGACTTCAGCCAACTGCAGAATCCGAATCTGATGCTCGAGATCACTCTCATCCGTCGTGTCCAATTCGGACAGTCCCGGCGTGCAGTCGTCGGTACTTCCCCCGCCAATGTAGTTGAGGTTGCGAGGTGATTCGTCGTATATATATTTTTCCTTCAAGGGTCCTGCGTCGCCATGGGCTCTCCTTCTCTCTACCTGAACGGGATACTCCATCGCCAAGTACTTGCGAGGTTTGTACGGCTTCCCTTGTAGTCTGATGAGGTTTCCGTTGTTCGTCTGAATTGTGTATACAAAGTTTCGTATGTCAAATTTGGCCCACGCGTCATATAGCCACGGTAATCCCAACAACAAAGAAAAGCCACATTCGTCCGACTTTGGGAGAAGGAAGAACTCCTGGCGCCAGTAGCCACCTTCCATGCAGAACTCCAGATCCACCAGATGTTTCAGACGATGACGGGCGCCATCGGCAGTTCTCATGGCGACGCCGGTCATAGTTGTGGATTTCGTGGAAATCAGGTCCAGGTTCAACGAATTTGCCGAGTCGGGAGTGATCAGGTTCAGGTCGGAACCTGGGTCCAGGACTACTTTATTGAACAGATACTTGGTACGCCCCTTTATCACGCTGATAGTGACATAAAAGCTGCCAAAGTGCGAGTTCGGACGGAGATCTTGTATGTCGCAATGTCTGATGTCGAATAGCCCAGATGACTTTCTCTTCCTACTCCTCTTTCCCGGGTTGGCCAGCGACATCTCCCATCCAAGGGCTCGTCTGGCCGAGGGGGATTCTTGGAGATACTGCAACACGGTCATGTCGATCCGGGTGGTCGTCAACCACTTGTGAAAGTCGAAAGGCTCGTGGTTCAGCATGCCCTGTACCTTCTCCAAGGTCTTGGGTCTGGGTCTGTTTTTTAAAATCTCCTCTGCCTCCTTCCCTTTCTTCGTACGTCTCCTCCTATCTGCCCGTCTCTCCTCCCGATCGGTTTCTCCCTCCCCTTCTCGGCTCCGGGCCGGTTCGCCATCTCTCATCGGATCACGGGCCGATTCTCTCATCGGAACACGGGCCGATTCTCTTGTCGGATCACGAGCCGACTCCCCATCTCCCATCGGACCACGAGCCGATTCTCTCATCGGATCACGAGCCGATTCTCTTGTCGGATCACGAGCCGACTCCCCATCTCCCATCGGACCACGAGCCGATTCTCTCATCGGATCACGAGCCGATTCTCTTGTCGGATCACGAGCCGATTCTCTTGTCGGATCACGAGCCGATTCTCTTGTCGGATCACGAGCCGACTCCCCATCTCCCATCGGGACACGAGCCGATTCTCCCGGGTTATTCCTTCCCAACGTTCGGACCCTCTCCTGATCCCCCACCTGATCCGCCTCCGATTCCATCCTCGGGCGCTTCATGCCGGTGCCAATGTCCTCATTGACCCTGACGGCGAACTCGCCGAGCTCATTCCCAGGCCAAATCCCCGCTGGCGCCACGAGGTCCTCATCTCCTTCGGACGATGAGCTATCCTCCGTGACCTGAGCCATACGTATGCCCGCTTCCTCCTGCATTTCGATATGGGCGTCCACCTCGACCTCGTCGAATTCCGACTCCTCTACCGCCGCCCGGTTCACTGACACCTGCGGCGTCATCCCTCTGTGGGCTCCCAGTGGAACGTTGTTGGATCCTGTCCGCTGGAATCCTGTGCGAGGATTTTGTCGGTTGCGTGCCCAGTTGTCGCGCAGTTTCTGCTGCTCCGCAAAGGGTAAGGGAGGGTTTCGGCACATTGTCGAGATGTGGTTCTTTTCCCCACAGTTGAAGCACACGTTGCGCGGTTGATCCATGGGTTGGTACTCTCTGAAGAACGTTTCCCTTCCTTGGTTTACTGCTGGGCCTCGTTGTGCCTGAGGTTCTCCGTGTTGTTTGTCATTGATGTGGGCTGGTTCGGGCAACTGTCGAGTCCGAGGAGTCTCGGAGTATTCCGACGAATTCACGGGAAGAACCCGGTTGCCGATCGGTTGCGGCGCTCGGCCGTTGGCCGGCCCCGAAGCTAGAGCCGACGCCACTGCGCCCGCCATGCGGTCGACCCCTGCTGCTGTGCTCTCAGTGTGGCCAGCAGCAACTCATTTGTGGTGGCGTTCTTATTCATCAATGTCAACATAGCTGCCGCCGCATTGGTCTGTGCTCGCATCCAGTCTCCGGCTGGTACGGTCTGCCCGGCCCGAAGTTGTGTGGTCTGCTGATCCCTGTCGGCTTCTCGGTTGTGGCCTCGGTGAATTTCCTCCACTTCCGTTTTGGGCTTTCTCCCTATAATCTCATCTTCGTCTCCCGAGTCGTGTCCGCCGATCCCCCATTGCATCTGGAACCCCTGTCGATACTGCTGGAGGACCCTGTCGATGCTGAAATCCGGTAGTGGGATGGCTTGTGCGATGACAAATGCCTGATTCTTGTCGGAGAGTCCCTGAAGGAAACGAGAGGCCAGCTGTCCATGCAA
>JAJJXG010000088.1:0-16240 GCA_024516215.1 Geopyxis carbonaria | reverse complement strand
TTGAGAGTTTGCAAGGCAGAAGAAGCCCACGTCAACGCTTCCATACTGCAGGAACTCTTGGGTAGTGAGTAATAGGCTCCTGCTACTGTGAACTTCCCGAGCCCCCCGAAGCCCACATATAACTACGTTACACGAACTTTTGTTCAAAACATAAAAAATCACTCTGAATTTCCAAACATTCTGAATGTTTGGAACAGACTCTCAGCCCAGCCGTGGCCGTAGGGACACGCCTGCAAGACCTCTCCGTCCACGTTCTACTACAAAACGCGGACATGAAAACAGTTCTCAACATGATTCAGATTCCGATACAGACATGAATGAAGAACAAAGCATTCCTGACCCCGTTTCACTTGTCTCATCAGTACCCCAACCCGAATTCAGTCTTGTACCATTTGGCAGGGTACCTGAACTTCCTGTTACTCCAACGCCCAACAGAAGCCGAAATCCGTCCACCTCTGTCGCACCACCTACTCGTCACCAATCCAAAAGACGAAACAACCCCATCAGTCACCATTCAAGCCGCCACCCCTCCCCTGAGAAACAGGATACCATGCCAGCTGCCACAGGCAAAATCTGGCATCTTGAACACCTCAACAACCCAAACACCGTTGACATCCCAGCACCTGTCCCCTTTGACCAAGGTATCCCTATGAAACGCAACATGAACACCTATTTTGACCCAGGCTGCAACCTCAGCGCATCCCCTACTGAAGAGTACATGATGTGGTGGCAGAATACCATGTTTTTCAGGATGCAAGAAGAGACCCGCGCATCCCACAGCTCCCTTACTACCCAGCTTCTGAACCTACAACATCAGCTGGCTCAAACCCAAACCACACTGAAATCCTCTGAGGCGGAAATGAAACGCCTGAACGCTCAGGTTAACAACCTGAAAACACACCAACCGGTCAACCAACCAAAGCAAAACCTGCCCACCCAGGCCAACGCAAAGAATCAACAAGTAAACAACAACCCACCACCCCCAATCCCCGCCCGCCCACAACCTGCACCCAAGGCCCCAACACTGTACTCACAAGCGGTCCAAAAGAACCAACACAAAACCACCACTGAAGTACAAGAAAGCCGCAACAGGTCCAGATCTCGAAAGCGCAACAACAACAGCAACCGCAGCAACAAAACCGACAACAACATAACCCCCGACCCTGCACCGGCACCAAAACTTCTCACCTCCTCCTTTACTGCCAAAGAACGTAGTGTAAACTTTGAAGTGAAGAACACTGACTACACGAACACCACTCTCCGCATCGACAGCGAAAACATTCTGCTCACTGCCAACAAGTGCCTGAGAGATTCACGGGCAAAACGTCAGCTTGAGTTCACTAGAGTGTACCTTACCCGGCGCAACAACATTTGCTTCGAAACATCCTTTTCCACCAACGGCATGATGTACTCCCAGTACTTCCCAGCCCTGAAATCCTACTTCCCCGGATGTGAGATCACCAATATCGCAGCTGACTGTGAACAATCATCATTCATGGTCCATAACATTCCTATTGAAGCGGACTTGGAAGAAGTAGCTTCTGAACTGACTACCCATTATTCACAAATGGTCCTGCTTGAGCCGCCAAGATGGCTGCTCAGCGAACAGACCAGACTCCAGATTGACCCCACACGCGGCAGACGCCGCGCCGCCTCCTCTATCATCATCAAACTCCAGGGCTCGCACACCATGGCTACCTTGGGCATCCAACGATTCACGCTCCGAGGCAGACTCTGCAGGATCGATGACTTCTTTTCTGCCACCCCTAGAACCCTATGCCGCAACTGTTTCAATTAAGGCCACGCAACTGAACGTTGCGCCAACACCACCAGATGTGGTGTCTGTTCAAAAGCACATCATGTTGACCTACACAATTGCACAGTGATTGGCTGCCGTCAAGGCAGGTCATGCAACCACGGCGCAATCAATTGCACTTTATGCAATTCCACCAACCACCGCGCGCTCGACCCCACCTGCCCCACAAGAGTCAAGGCAGCTGAGACAGCGCGCTCCACCACTGCACCTCCCCCACCACCGCAAGGACCGATTGAAATGCCTGAACCTGCTGCTGCAGAGCCCCTGACCGACCCCATGAATACCAATGAATAGTACAACTACTACTCATCTTCAGGTGGTATCATTGAACTGCAACAGAAGGCCGCAGTCCACCAAAGCCTTTATCCACGAAAACACCACTGCCAAAAATCGAATTTTGTGCTTACAAGAGCCCAATCTTAATCAACACAACCAATCATACTCAGCAATCCAAGGCATGGATATCTTTACCCCATGCGACCAACACCCCAAAGTTGCAATTTACATTCCTCAACACTTCAACCTCCGGCCAAAACAGACTTTCCAGTCAGGAAACTCCTTCATTGGCGTTACTATCCACCCCTCGAACGCCCACCCAATCCTCATCCTCTGCCTCTACTCGCCAGGCAGACCTCACAAGATCTGTGAACTGGCCCCCTATCTCCCGATACACCCAAACACAATCCTAGTTGGCGACCTCAACTGCAGACACCCTCTGTGGTATGGGAACCAACCACTTCAGCCTGCGCATACAGGCAATACCGCATACGCTACTGCCTCAAACAACCTTGTGGATGAGCTTACCCTGCGTGGGTTCCAACTACTCAACAAACCAGGCAAATTCACTCACATCCCGCATGATCCAGACAAGAACCCTTCCACTATTGACGTTGCCTTTGCCAACGGTACCCTCTCCCAACACTGCCGCATGCAGCTTGGCCTCCAATACACATCCGATCACACCTCACTCATAGTGTATGTTAAGATCGCACACAAACACAATCCCAAATCCTTCAAAGCCTGGAACAAGCTTGACATTGAAGAGTTCACAAAACACTTTGAAAATGTCAAGGTCCCCAAAACCCCATCCAATGCCCAAGGAGTTGATGAACTGGCCGAGTGGCTCACCTCATTCTACCACGAATACATCAACAGATTTGTGCCAACAGTCAAGCTAGGCTACAAAAGATACAAAGCCTGGTGGACCCCGGAACTGACAGAAGAATTACAACAAGTCAACGCACTGGAAAAGCCGGCTAAACAAACCAGAGAATCCAATGCCCCTGACTTGTCTATCATCACAACCTACAAAAAAGCCAGCAACCGCTGGCGCAACACTGTCCGCACTGCTCAACATACCTTTCAACAACAAGCACTGCAACTTACTACCAGCAACAAGGTATGGAAAGTACCAAAAGGCAGCCTCTCCGCACAGTCTCGCCACATCTCTATGATCAATAACAAAACTCTCTTTCATGAACAGTGTGCGGAATTCCGAAATGTTCTATTCCCCACACCTGCACCTGGAAACACCAAGCACCAACAGCTGCAGCACACCTCACCCGGCAAAAATAAAAGTCAACAACCACAACAGCTACGAGAAAAATAAGTCGATAAATCAATAAATTACACCTCAAATACCACACCCTCCCATTTTCGAAAAAGAATAACTTCTTTTGTGGGTGTTGTTGCAAAAATCGCGATTTTAACCCTTTTTCAGGGGTAAAAATCTCCGAATTTCGGCAGAACTCCACAACAACAACTCCAAACGCCCCGAAAATTTTATCATGGGCTAAGCGAACGTCCTCGAGCGTATCTACCACTTTTCGAAAGCGTCCGACTTTTGGTTGTGGAGATACAGCAATTTTACCCCTCTTCCAAGCGAATTTTTCAAAATTCTCCACCAGCAGAGCCTCAACACCACCCCCTACACAGGTCTCACCACCTGCTACCAGAACCCTTGAGAATTTTTCAATTCCCACGCTATTCCCCCCATCAAGTCTCCCCCCCTTTAAACACGGATTACTGTTCTGCAAGGCATCATTATTTTTTGCTGTCCTTGCATTTTTGAATTTCGGAATTTTTGGTGTGGTATTGTTACTCAGCACACCCCCTGCGCACCACCACACACACCATCACCAAAGTCTTAGTCAGAACACCCCACCACAATTTCCTACACCACATATCACTCTGATATTACAGAAACAACCACCGCAAACAACAGAAACATGTTGCGCAAAACCAAAGACAAAAACAAACCACCCCTTCCAGATGTAGCTATCTCATCTAATCCCATCACCAGCACGAACCACACTATTCACAGCACCCTCAACAACCCTTCCGGCTCCAACAACCCTACCAATAGAAAGAGAAGTGGAACTGAAAGCATATATTCAATGGAGCGAGACCTTAAAAGCGTCAGGAACCAAGGGTATGCGAACATTTCAAGATTCTCAACAATTGAACAACCGAACCACCCTAGCAACCCACCTAGGATATATGCAGAACCTGACTTGATGGAAAGCCTTGGAGAAGAAGATGAAGAGGAAGAAGAAGAAGGCGCATTTGAAGACAGTCTGCTGGTTACCAACATTGTAGCCAAGGTGTCTCAACTATTCAGAGGCGTCATTGCAAAACAGAACAAAAAGATCAAGGCACTTGAAGACAAAATTGACATTCTACTGAAAAACACCACTCCTACCACCACCGCGGATCCCAACAGCAAGAAGACCTGGAGCCAAGTAGCAAGCTCAACCCCTACTGGCCCTAATAACGCTTCAAAAACTACACCAACACCAACCGGAACCAGCAAAAAGGCAAGGACTTTCACTATCCTGAGAAACACTTCAACTACCAACAAGACGATCAACTCACTAGAACTGAGAGACACAATGAACACGGCATTACACCAAGCTCAAGCTCCTCCTCAACTCAAAATCGCAAGTGCTACCCACAACCCCAGAGGCAATATTGTAGTGATGACCAAAGACGACTGCACTGCACAAGATGTGCTACAATACAAAGACCAAATCCAAAAGGCTATCAATCAGGCGGACAAGGAAACTCAGGAGATCAGAACCAGTGAAGACTGGGCCAAGGTGCTTGTGCACGGGATCCACCAAGAATACTTTCTAGACACACCTGAAGGAATGGAGAAGCTGAAGTCTGAAATCCACGAATTTAACAGCAGAGTCAAGGTGGTAAACACACCAAGATACCTGCTCAAACCAGAGAAGCGCACTGTGAAAGTCCACTCGTCAGTAGTACTGGCAGTGGAAAACAGAGAAACCATAAAGGCCATGGTTAAACACCGCCTCCAGATCCTGGGGGACACTCAAAAGGTGGAAGAGTTGTATTCGGTCAGGCCACACGACCAATGCACTAAGTGCCAGGACTTTGGGCACCGACAGCAGAGATGCAGGAGAGATGTAAGATGTAGAGTATGTGGTGAGGGGCACCACACTTCAGAACACAAGTGCGAGAGTTGCAATGCAGTAGGGAAACTTTGCCCACACCAGACGCCCTCCTGCTGCAACTGCAAAGGAAAACACAAGGCGAATGACCCCAGCTGCCCCACTATCACTCTCCTCCACTCCCGGTTCCAACTGAGAGTCAACGCAAACAAAGGCAACACTGTGGCCACTATTATGAATGAATAGTACACCACCTACAGCCCACAAAATCCGAATTCTTGTACACAATTGTGCAAGAAGCACCAATGTAATGCAGTCACTCCTTCAATCAGCTGCCGGCACAGCAGATATTCTTCTTCTGCAAGAACCTTTTTCAAGATCAGCCACTACTATTCCCCATCCCTCTTTTCAGGCGATCTTACCACCACCATCAAATAGAAGGCCCAGGACTATGGCCTTTGTTTCCACCACCAACCCTTTCCTTAAAGTCACCCCGCGCCCAGATATAAGCACTGATCCAGATTTGCAAGTGCTTGATATCTCCACACCCACCATTCCAATTACTCGCCTGTTCAACATATACAATGAGAAGTTCCAGGCGAACCAGACACAACAAGAACGATTGAGCGAACACTCACTAATATCACATTTCCACCAAGAAGCATTCTAGCTGGCGATATGAATGCACAGCACCCATGGTGGAACCAACACAAACGGCCAGCCAGAGCAGACGTTCTTGTTCAACTGATGGAGAGTAACAACTTCACTCTAGTTAATGAACCTGACGTCCACACCTACCATGCAAAGACAGGCCTGACCAGCTCCGTCCTTGATCTTGTCTTCTCTTCTGCATCACTCCACAACAACACCATCAACTGGGTCATTGACGACAACCATACAACTGGGTCTGATCATGAGGTGATCAAGTTTGACTTGATTTCGGACAGTCTAGACACAGTGACTCCACCACTTGCACAACATTACAACTGGAAGCAAGCAGACTGGGAATGCTTCAACAACGCACTCATTGAATCTGAAGAAGAATCAAAGCGCAGAGGGAAAGAGCTGATGGACAATTCACACAACACTGACAACCTGGAAGCGGCTGCCTGTTACCTTAGGGATATCATTGTATCAGCCTCCAGAAAGTCAACACCAGTCATGAAGCACTCACCAAGGGTGAAGAGGTGGTGGTGTGAGGAACTGTCTCAGGACAGAAAGAATATGGCCCAGGCGTTAAGAGATTTTAAGGAGGAGAGGACCAGGGCCAACTGGCTGAGATTCACAACCAAGCGAAACCTGTACTTCAGACACATCAGAGTACAGAAACAGAAAAACTGGGTTGAGTACCTTGAACAAGTCAAAGGGACGGATGCATTCAGCCTATTGCGATACACCAAACCCCGAGTTACTGAAAGAACTCAAGTATTGCTGGACTCTGACAACAACGCACACATTACGTTTGAAGAAAAGTGCAGCCTTTTTCGAACTGTTATGTTCCCACCACCACCTGACTACCCCCCACAAGCTCAAGACGCACCCAGACTTCAACTGCCTTGGGAACCGGTCACCAGAAAGAGAAGTTGAGAAAGCAATCCTCACATCTCACCCCAACAAAGCCCCAGGCCCAGACGGACTGCCATTCCTCTGCTTGCAGAAAGCCTATCAAGCGATCCCACACATGTTCAACACCATCTATGCACAACTAGCCAAACGTGGATACCATCCTGTATGCTGGCGGGAATCAACAAGCAGCTGTCATCAGAAAGCCGAACAAACCTGACTACTCTACACCAAAGTCATACAGGCCTATCGCCCTGCTCAACTGCTTGGGAAAGGTGCTTGAAAAGATCATGGCGACAAGATTAGGATTCTTGTCTGAGAAGTACAATCTCTTACACAAGGCACAGATGGGGGGCAGGAAACAAAGAAATGCAATTGATGCAGTGATGTGTTTAGCACACGACATTGATGTTGGCAAGAAGGAAAAGAAAGTGGTCTCAACTGTACTTCTGGATGTCAAGGGCGCTTTCGACAATGTCTCCTCCACCCGTCTCAAACACACACTGGCTCAGATGGGACTTCCACCACCTGTGCTATCCTGGGTTTCCGATTTCCTCAACAACAGAACAACAGCATTGGCCTTTGACGGAGACAAAGAAACATTGCAACCAGTACAAACGGGGATTCCTCAAGGTTCCCCAATCTCACCAATCCTGTTCCTACTTTACCTCAAACCACTCTTTGATGAGCTTGAGAAGAAGCATCCTAACATCAACTGCCCTTCATACATTGATGACGTTGCAATCGTGGTATCTGGCAAGAGCACCACTGCCAATTGCAAGCAAATCCAGAAAATAGCGCGAACACTCTTCACCTGGTCAGACAACAATGCTCTCACGTTCGACGGCCCCAAGTCTGAGCTCATCCACTTCTCAACCAAACGAAATCCAGACCAGACTGCAATCACACTCCCTAATGGCGCTATCATTGAGCCATCACCGGTTGTTAGATGGCTGGGAGTATGGCTAGACAGCAAACTCAACTTCAGCCACCACATCAAGCTCAAAACCACAGCTGCGACAAGAGCATACTTTGCCTTTAGCAGAATGGCAAACACCCAGTCAGGCATCACTCCAAGCACCATGCGAACACTGTTCACCACAACAGTTCTCCCAGTAATGGACTTTGGAGTGGAAATATGGTGGAAAGGCCAGAAACAGCTGGCGAAAAAGCTACAGATGGTCCAGAATAGCGCATTGAGAGGAATCATGGGCGCGTTCAGAACAACACCAACAGCTGCACTTGAAGCGGAAGCAGCAATCCCTCCCACCACAGTCAGACTCAACCACATTGCCAGAAGATATGCCCTCAGAATCGCAACACTTCCTGAATCCCACCCCATCAGAACAAGATGTCCGGAAACCTTTCCCCCTTGTTTTGACAGCACCACAAGAGACGAAGAGCTGGAGTCAACAGCTCAGTGGCACTGCGACTCAGACAAACCAAAGTTCCTCAGCCGGCTAGATGCCCTACTCCACACAGTCAGGACGTGGCTCAAACCAACCACTGAAATCGAAACCTTCAATGCAACAGACACACCTCCATGGCACGAATCCAAAGTTCAATGGATTATTGAGCGAGCAGACAAGGAGCAGGCGACTGAGCTACACTTTCTGCTGCTTGACAAGATTAAAGAAGACAGCCATTACATGATTGCATACAGTGATGGCTCAAAACAAGACAATGGGGTAACAGGCGCTGGTGTGTACATCATGCAGGGCAGTGGTACTCCAGACATTTCGTTGGTACTGCCTCTTGGAACAGAGGCAGAAGTGTATGATGCAGAGCTAGAGGGGGCGCTTCTAGCAGTTAAGAGATGTACGCGGCTGGTGGAAAGAAACATGCACAAACCAAAAGACGTGTATGTGTTTCTTGACAACCAGGCTGCAATCGCAAGAATGGCACACACTGCACCAGGACCTGGGCAGGCGATAGCACTGGCAGTGGACGAACTGGCCACAAAACTAGAAGAGATGGAAGTTGGTTTGAAGATTTGCTGGGTACCAGGCCACACGGGGGTACCTGGAAACGAAAAGTCTGACGAACTGGCCAACAAAGCAACACAAAAAGAACAACCACACCACACCACCACCACTCTCTCCTTCCTGAGACGTCAGGTCAAAGCACAACAGCTGCTTGACTGGAGGAAACAATGGACCACATCCAAACACGGCAAGTACTACGTCCAAAACAATAACACCCACTGGCCCAAGATGCACATGGCAGAGTGCTACAACACCTTGACCAGGCACGCAACATTCCAACTACTCTCCTTCAAGACGGGGCATGGCTTCTTCAAAGATTACCTGAAGAAGATTCAAGCCAAAGACGTCACCAATGGCAAATGCAACTGTGGAAGCCCAAAACAAACTGGCGAACATGTCCTGCTCCAGTGTTCACTTTACAGAACACACAGACGCAGACTACTCAAAGAAATCGACAACCTAAGGCCAAAGAGGTGGGACCTGCTGTACAACAAAAAGAATCTTGAACAAACCTTGGAGTTCTTGAAGACAACTGGTATCGGCAGCCACAACTGGTATACATCTGGACAACAAGCTACGTCTGACAACTCCCCAACCGACTTGTACTGGCAAGGCCGGGCAGTTATGGGTTGGGGAACACTGAATGAAGTTGAGGAAGTGGAGGAAGTTGAGAAAGGTGAGGAAGGTGATGATTGTGATGCAGGTGATGACGGAGACGCGGAAGCAGAGGTGGGGGCAGGAGAGGAGGAGGGCATTTAAAGACCCAAGGCACACACATGGTTGAACGCAACCTGGAAATACAACACCAACCGGGCAGATTGAAAAGGACTGCGACACACTAAGGCCGCGGCCGAACAGGTAAAGGAGTGTTCAGCCGCATACTATCTTTCATATGGTTTTCTTTTTCATATGTTTCTCCTTTCGTTTTAGTTAGCCATAGCCTTAGGGCTGCATGCTTGTATGAACTATAAATAAATAAATAAATAACCTGGAAACACCCTCCCACCACTCAATCCCCCCACCAACATCCTGTCTGATCAGGAATACCTGATTGACCCCAACGAAATCTCCAATGCCCTAGACTCATGCAGCCAATCGTGTGCTGGGGCAGATGAAATCCCATACAAATTCATCAAAATCGCACACAAAATCAACCCCGCCCCCATGAGAATCCTGTTTCAGAGCTCACTTCTTTATGGCCACTTCCCCACCATATGGAAAACTGCCAAATGCGTTCTGATTCTCAAACGCGGCAAAGATCCAATGTTATACCAGGGTTCAACAAAGATGAAATATCGATTGAACGGTGGTCACCGAAAGATATAAGGCACAATCTTAGGTTTGTAAACTAGAATATAATTTATGGCTCGTGTATGCCTTGTTGTCTTTTCTGAGGTCCTTCCCGGCGTCACTTAAGTACGCAGCTTTGGATCAACAGTCGGACGGCCTATCTACGCTATAGACGCTAGAGAATGCAAGAAGAGAATGATAAAGAGATAAGAACAGTAAAGGGTACTCGGCGGAGACAGCCTGCACAAACTGACGCCCCGTCGTCTAGACGTGTCTTGAGTTAATTGGAAGACCAACACTTTCAACACCCGAGGTGCAGCCGACTAGATAACTATTCGGGCGCTAATACTCGGCTATTGTCGGTAATGTGTCAACACAATGATAACACTCTCCACACAGTCAATCGGACTCTGGATATACCACCAGATAAGGTCTGGGCCGCACAATGTGTAAAATGATCACAAAAAGCTAAAACGTCGAAGTTCTGAGACTTTGATGTTTTTCAGCTTTGACTGCCTCCTTACATATACCCACCGGGTACATTGCGCTTTAACGATCGCCCATTACGACTCCAGGGTTATTTTTGGGTCCGAAAAAAAACTTTTTTACTATGGGATTGTAGCAAGTGCACACTTTTACCATACAACTCACGGAGAAGAACCTGCGGCGCGGTGCAGTACTTGTGTTTATTCTCAAGGATAAATCTCAGTAACATATGCACCACTAAGGTCTCTCTCGTAAGCGTGGTTGCCGCGTTGCGTTGCTACCTCCCATACTAAAACCGTTCTTGGACATGGTGGTATATGAAATGGAGGGTTCTGTTCAGGCAGGGTAACAATGAATGAAGGGTAAATATGAAAGATGTGTACATACGTATAACACGTCCCCCTCCTCAAGGTTGGCGTCCACGACAATAAAACAACTTAATGAAATACACGAAATAAAATCAAATAAAATCAAATAACTGTAAGATGAGTTGACCGTTAAAAAACCTTTCTTCAATGCAAACAAAACTTAGAATAAGCGAAAAATAAATCATTGAAGTAAAAGGAAAAAGGTAACAACTCAACCAGAAGGAACCCTTGGATCGCGAGGCTTCTTGGGATAACGACCGTGAAAATTCCAAAGATTTTCCTTTGCATCCAGCATGTGTTCCGCCAGCTCCTCTGTCCAATCCTTCTCTTCGGGATAACCCTTCCACTTAACCATATAGAAAACCTTTCCATCACGCTTTGTCGAATCCAGTATTTCATCCACCTCGAATTCTTCCGTAACTTCTTCTGCATCGCCGTATTGTTCTTCTTCCATGTCGACGTCGTCCGCTCCGGCATCAGGTTCTGGCCGTCTGGAGATTTGAGATTTGTTGTAACGTTCGAGTAGGGATACGTGGAATACATCGTGAATATTCCAGCTGGCGGGTAGATTGAGTTGGAAGGCGGTGTCCTTGATGTTGCATGATATTTTGAAAGGTCACCAAAATTTATGGTCCAGTTTCTTCTTGGGTCGTCGGGTCTCGAGATTCTTACCATTTAACATGACGAGATCCCCCACCTTGAACGTGGATTTGTCCGATGGCTTCTTGTCCGCTTGCTTGGCCATACGTTCCTGAGCCTTTCTCATATTCTCAATGAGATTCTCATGGACGTTGTTGAGCCAGTGGGCATAGAGACGGCTTGTCGGATTCTTGACCTGTTTTTTGGTAGGCCAATTCGTTCGTGGGTGAAAACCGTAGTTGGCGTAGAAAGGGGAAACACCTGTGGCCGAATGAACAGCATTGTTGTACGCATGTTCTGCCATGGGCAGAAGCTCAGACCAATTGTCTTGTTCATAATTGCTGAACGCTCTAATGTAGGCTTCTAAAACTTGATTGAGTCGCTCAGTTTGACCGTCGGTTTGAAGACGGAATGACGTGCTCATCTTAAGTTTCACGTTAAGATTTTCCATCAGTGAGTCCCATTCTTTTGCCGTGAATCGTGAATCTCTGTCAGACACAATTGACGAAGGTAGCCCGTGTAGCCGCCAGATTTCTTTCAAGAACAGCATAACTAACTGCTTATTCTTCATGCCTTTCTTGATAGGGATAAAATGAGCCATCTTGGTGAAGCGGTCAATAATCACCCATATAGAAGTGAACCCATTCGAGTTCGGCAATGTAGTAATGAAATCCATGGCAATTCTATCCCAGGGGGCGTGTGGTAGCTCCAGCGGTTGTAGTAACCCATACTGAGCATGACGTGGAGACTTGTTGCGTTGGCATTGTGAGCACGAACGCACATAATCAATGATCCATAAATCCAATCTTTGGCCAGTAGAAATTCCGCCTGATAAGCTCAGTGGTTTTTACCTGTCCAAAGTGACCTGCGATCTTAGAGTCATGTTCGGCTTCAGCAATCCAAGTTCGAAACTCATTGTCATCCGGAATCCTAAGACGGTTTTGATAATACAGGAGATCATCATCGAGAGAAACATCCTTCGGAGGATTATTGGCTTTCACCTTGTCACATTCTGCTTGGTATATGGCATCGGCTTGACAACTTTGCTTAATACGTGCAACAAAATCATCCGACCATTTCGGAGTTGACAAGGCAGCTAAGCATACGGAAGAAATCTTTGAACTTGACATCTCTGTGTCCTCTGTTGGAAGTAATTGTCCAGGCTTGAGAAGGCCCATGATCGGCTGATTCTGAGCGCTGTCCCCCTCCTCAGGTCGGTATTCCGACCGGCGAGAAAGAGCGTCAGGCTTGCCGTTTTCAGTGCCCTTGCGATAATGAATGGTAAAGTCATAGTCTGCCAGGAATAAAGCCCATCTTGCTTGCCGTCGATTCAGCAAAAGATCCTTTTTCTCGAAATACTCAAGGTTTTTGTGATCTGAAAAGACGGTAACAGGGTGTAGAGAGCCATTGGAGGTAACGTCTCCAATCCTTAAAAGCAGTGACAATTGCTAACATTTCCTTATCGTGAATATCATAATTGATTTCATGAATATTCATTTTTCTCGACATAAATGCCATTGGATGCAATTTTCCATCATGTTTCTGAGATAAGACCGCCCCAATCGCATTGTCGGAGGCATCGGTCTCAATGATGATAGGTAAGTTTGGTTCAAAGTGACGTAGGATCGGTGCTTCAGTAAATAATTTCTTAAGTTTCTGAAACCGATCTTCGGCGTCTTGTGTCCAAACAAACTTTTTAGCGTCTCCTTTGATTGTATTATATATGGGGCTGGCAAAGTATGCATAATTATCGATGAACCTTCGATAGAAATTGCAAAACCCCATAAAAACTTGTACCTCTCGGGCGGACTTGGGCGATTTCCATGCAAGAATGCTGTCGACCTTATCAGTTGTCATGGATATACCATGATCGGAGATAATATAGCCTAAAAATTCAACCGACTTGACATGAAATTCACATTTCTCCAACGCGGCAGCTAA
Organism: Geopyxis carbonaria; assembly: GCA_024516215.1. NCBI lineage: Eukaryota > Fungi > Ascomycota > Pezizomycetes > Pezizales > Tarzettaceae > Geopyxis > Geopyxis carbonaria. The sequence continues at coordinate 2,739 of JAJJXG010000088.1, read as the reverse complement.
GCCGTGTTGTGTGATGCGTCGTAAGACTTCCTTTACGATACGAACGTGATCTTAGCTCAGTCTCGGAGTAAATGAGGATATCGTCAATATAGACAACTACCCCAGTCATCCAACAGATCTCTGAAGATTCATTCATCGCAGCTTGAAAAGTAGCTGGAGCATTGGCCAATCCAAAAGGCATAACCAAGTACTCAAAGTGTCCATAACGACTGCGGAAAGCAGTTTTCCATTCATCACCCTCTCTGAGTCTCAGGAGATTATAGCCCGATGTAAGATCAATCTTGGAGAAAATCTTAGCGAATCGGACTCTATCTCTGAGCTCATTCATGAGAGGCAGTGGGCAACGATCCATAACCGTAACTCTGTTGAGACCTTGATAGTCGACAATCTAGTCGAAGGCCACGACCGTGTGGTTAGGGAACAAAGAAAATTGGTGCACCGGCTGGGGAGTTGCTTCTGCGAATCTTGCCAGTCCGCAGCATTTCCTCAATATACTCATGTAGAGTCTTTAACTCTACTTCGGAGAGAGCGTATATTGGGCCCCAGGGTGGTTGTTGACCTGGAAGTAAATCGATTTTATGATCGTAGGGGCGATGTAGGAGGGAGTTTTTCGGATTGTCGTTCGGTAAACGCCTCTGCGTATTCCCAGTAGATGCTTGGGATCTTAGATTTGACGTCCGACAAAACCGAATCGTTGTTTTCGGGAGTAAACCGAACCGCTCCGCAAGAATACATCTGGTCGCCCCATTCGAGAACCGTCTCATCGTAATCGATTGATGTAGTTTGAGTCGCTTCGTGAGTGCAATTCTGTAAACAATGATCGCTAGTGAATTGGACGTCTCCCAGATACCAGTTGCCTGGTCTGTGTTTGACAATCCACCACTCAGGCAGGATCATGTCGAATTCACTATCGAGAGTAGCAATCTCAAAGGTCTCCGTCGAAAAATGACTTCCAAAATTAAGTAAACAAGGAAAAGTAAAGGCTTTGCCCACTTCAGGAACAGGATTACCACCGTAATCATAAATCTGGAGTGGAACATCTCGTTGCACCTGAGGGATGTGAAAATCAGAAACGAAAGATTGCGATAACATAGGAACAGAAGCGCCAGAATCTAACAAAACACGCGCAAGTACATCTTTTTGGTCTTTTCCGATTTTCATCAACTTAAAAGAAAAAATGGGTCGTGACCCGGAAAAAGGAGAAGAAAACATAACTTTTTTAGTCGGAGGCTGTCCTGCAACATCCGATCCCAACCTCTTCGTACCAGCAACAGCAATTTTGGCAATAGGCCTTGATTGCTATTCTTCGTCTGGTTCGTACAGAGAAACAACATCGTCTCTTTCAGCCTCTGCAGCGTAATATGCAGCAGGCCTACGGAAACCGGCAACACGAGGAGTCCCCTCACTCGGTGTCACCGCTTCATGGTACGAAACAGGCATCCGACTGGAGAAGGCAACAACTTGTGGTCCTTCAGTGACGTTACGAATCTCCGAAGTGATTCGAGTACTGAGTGCGGCCACCTTGTTCTTGCCCTTCCTGAACACCCGTCCAGCTGCAACCTTGGTCTTGTTGGGGTTGCCTCCAGTCGTGTTCTTTTGGCGGTAGCAATCAAACCATTTATGGTGGAAGTTGCCGTCGGCAGTCGGCCCATAGTCGCATAGGGTGCAATGTTTGGACTTTTTCCTCTCCGTGATTAAATGGTCAGGAATTCCGATATGGGCCTCCTTCCAAGTTTGCCCTTTGCTGTGTTTATGGGTCTGCATCCCACTACCGGCCGATTGATGCTTCTGGTGCTGAGGTTGGTGTAGTTTGGAGGTGATCCGGTCGGCCAGGGATCGCTCCTGTTTGTTGTTCGATTTACGGACTTCGACATTGACCGACTTGTGTCCGTAAAACCTGTCTCGCCTGGCGGCCTCTTCCACTTCTTTACCAGCCATGACCAAGAGCTTGTTGAAGTCGTCGTCATCCTTGGGTGGTTCCTTCGCATGGAACCTTCGACGAACTTCAGATGAAACTTTGTCAAGCATAGTATGACGCCAGGTAATCTCCGTCTGGTTGACCTTAAGATTGATCAGCTTCGCACGCTGCATAAGGTCCGCAATGTCACCCTCATAGCGAAGTTGGTGCAACTTCGCCAGATGATCTTCAGCAGCCAATCTGGAACGGTAGTATTTGTCTGCCCTGTCCATAAAGGACTTCCAGTCATCATACCAACCATTGGCCTGCTGATCCTTACGGTATGCTTCATACCAACGACGACCAGCGTCGTGGAAGAAGGTACCGGTCCACTGGATCTTGTGCCGCTCCGACTGGAAACTCGCTTCAGTATAACTCATGGCGTTCTCCATGGCATCCTTCCACGTTTCCCAGTCTTCCCCAGTCTTGCCGTACCATTTTGGTGGTTCGGCCATCTTGAGTTGTTGGACGTAGACTACAGTCGGGAGAGGGACTGCATCTCGTTTGCGTTTCTCCAACTTTTTTCTGTGGCGTTCCTCTCTCTTGCGCTCTTTGGCTCTTTTGTCCTCCCTGGTGGGACGACGGCGCAGTCTGCGTCGTCGTTCTTCGGAAGAATCGGTCGAGTACTCCAGAGTTGCTTGAGTCAGGAACTGGAAGAACTGTGATCAGAATCATCGGGGTCCATACCATTCCTATTGAATGGTGGCGGCGGTGGAGGCAGAAGTGCACCGCGCATCCGTGGTCTCTTTGCCGAGGGAACATCCACTGGAGGCAAACCAAAA
>JAJJXG010000087.1:0-17184 GCA_024516215.1 Geopyxis carbonaria | reverse complement strand
ACCAGTATTGCCCTCTATCGAAAGTTCTGACCGCTATCGTTTGGGCTATGATATTCTTCGGTTTGATCGCACTAGCAGCATGTGCTGTTGCCCATACATTCAATTCTTGAAGGGCAGTTGTCATTCCCGGGGATCTTAAGTATGCCAGGGTTTCTGGTTTAGACCTCTCGTATCCCTTCTCGATTTGCTCAATGGTCCAGTTGGCGACTGGATTCGCTGGTTCTCTCCGGTTGCGCCGGTGGATCGCCATTGTATGTGTATGTGCAAAGTGACTACGAAATTCAGAGTCAGCAAATGTCAGAGGTGGTAGTAGACAGTCAGAGCGGGCACCCTGTCAGAGTGGGCACCTTGTCAGAGTCAGAGTGAATAGAGTCTCTCCTAGGAGTGAACAGTTTTGTCAGTGCAGTTGATCAAAGTCGTGAGAGTAGATTCAAAATGTGTCAAAGTAAACTCGGATGTAAATGTTGCAGTGTAAGATCGAAGCTGGAGTAATGACGTCCGACTCACCGAGGGAAACCTCCAGATTTATACATTTCGATATATCCTCAAAATGAGGCTACGTCTATACTAGCAAACCCAAGTTGCGTCGAAATGGCTGGCCAAGCCACTAAGTTGAGCAGGCAACTAGAATCAAACTTACTCACTGACATGGCATCCCCTGTCAATACCTGTCAATACCCGACACAACCATCAAACAAACAATGCTCGGAATGTCAGACTTCCACATCAAACATTGAAACCACAATGGCGAGTGGCTATAAACACTGCGATTACTGCTTCCGGCGGTTTGCTAATCAAAAAGGCCTCTCATGTCACCTGCGGTCGAAACATCTGAGCAGACTACAAACCAGTTTGACTCACAAAAGAAACTCCCCCAGAACGATCACCTACATAGAACCTGATCACGAACCGGACAACGAACCTATTCTTGACGCGACTAGTCCTATTGTACCTGTGACTCGAATATATCCCGGTGCGGCTCTACCAATCGACGACAGTGTTCTCACGCCCCTGGATGAAAGGCCAGAATGGAACCCACTTGCTCCATTCGAAACTGTGGAGCAGTGGCATCTTGCACGAGCAAGCGTCGAGCGGAATTTGACCAAAACTTCAATAGATTCATTGATACAGGTTCACCTCATCAACGAACAAGCTCAGACCCCATCAGTAGACTTCCTCCGTGGCGTCATAAGGCGGATGCCAGAACGCGACACGATGCCAGTAGAGTGGCAACAGTCTACGATTGAACTGAATGGAGAATCCCGCACTTATTGGTATCGTTGTCCAATGGCCGCAGTACGATATATTATTGGCCATGAACCGTTTGCCAAACACATGCGATACGCGCCGGAAATCTCAAGAGATTCTCAGGGGTGTAGAGCTTATTCGGAGATGTGGACAGGGAAATGGTGGAATCGCGCACAGGTGGGTACAAAACTTGCTCTCTGTTTGTTTAAGGTCCGGTCTCCCCTGGAATGCACTCTATGTCAACAGACCTCAATAGCCTCTGCAGGAGGCCTGTCATTCAATGGCCTCTGACAAGCTTGAGCTCTGACTTTGCCTCTGACTCTGACTTTGACTCTGACATGGGCTCTGACTTTGACTCTGACATGGGCTCTGACTTTGCCTCTGACTTTGACTCTGACTTTGACTCTGACAAGGGCTCTGACAAGGGATCTGACGAGGGCTCTGACTTTGCCTCTTATGCACACACACATTCAAGCGGTTGAGACCCGAGCTGATCTACGTTGACAGAGACATGTTCCAGAAGGAGCGATGATTGTACCAATCACACTTAGTAGCGACAAAACAGAGTTGTCAGCGGGTAGTGGTGACCAGACAGCTTACCCACTATATTTGACAATAGGAAACTTGGCCAAAGCCCAACGGCGGGCTGTTAGCACTAACAGCATTGTCTTGATAGGCCTACTGCCAAATCCTGCTGGACATGATGCTGGAGATCATTGGACCAAGCGACAATACCATGCCGCAATGACAATAATACTCCGGAGCCTGCAGGAGCCGTCCCACAATGGAACAAACATAGTCTGTGCAGACGGACGCACCCGGCTTGGTTATCCTAGAATAGCTTCATTTGTGTCCGATTTTCCTGAACAGACACTTTTCACCTTGACCGTCTACATGTGGTGCCCACGTTGCGAGCTGGACCCGGAAAAGTTCCCAGGCTTGGACCAAACGGCTATACCTAGAACGACAGAACGATATGCTGGCCTTAGTATAGATCAATGCCACAGAAGAGGGAAATGGAAATTTGAACCGGATTTCAGCTTAGCCGCAGGGCACAAAGGGTTCGAGCCTTACAAGTGCATTCACCCTGACCGGTTACATCAACTTTTAACTGGTACATTCAAACGGCACGCATGGAATTGGGCGATACGATTTCTCAGTGATAAGCTAGGCAAAGAAGAAGCCCTTCGGCAGATCGATGAGAGGTTCCACGCAATACCCCATTTCACAGGTCTGCGTGCCTTTGGTAAAGGCCGCATAACCAAGGTCAAGCAATTCACCGGCGCTGAGTATAAAGATATGTTGAGGGTTTGGATTCCGGCTCTGGCACCACTATTTACAGGATACCCCCAACATATAACCTTCATGCGTCATCTCACGGATTTCATACTTATAAGTGGCTATCATCAGCATACCGAGGATACCTTAGGTTATTTAAAAGAGGCATTGGATGGGATGGCAGCCGGTATGCATCTATGGGCCCCTTATCGCAACAGTACAAATACTGGAGATGACAGCAACGTTAAGGTTCCCACTATGCATGCCATGAGCCACTATATTGAATGTATACAAGATATGGGCTCATGCGACAACACCGACACAGAAGCTTTCGAGGGTGCACACCACTGGATGTGTAAGCTGGCGTATAGAGCCAGCAATAAAGTCAACTATGTCGTACAGATGTTAGCGTGGGAACAGAGACTTTTCTACACCAAATCCCGACTGTCCGTTCTACGACATATTCTGAAAGAGAAACCTACCAGTCGTCATGCGGACTTGTGCTTGCGCATGCTTATCAACGAACCTATGCTCCCTAAAGCCATTGCGGCGACGGCTTTGATTGGAATCAGCCACGGTCGACGTCTCAAAATAAGCACTCTGACATTTCATAAGCTCAGCTTGGACGTATTCACAGAAGGTCTAGCCAATCATTTCAAATATCTGGCTGACAAACATCCGGAACATTTGGGGCCACTGTTACGTCGCAAGGGAGCGGACGCCAGATGGTGGAAGACTCAGAAAGTCCGTCGGGGCACTGGCCTATGTTGTGTGTCGGAGAGTGTCAACGAGGATACTGGAATTCGACAGGAGTTTGCTAGATGCACATCGTCGTGGCGCAATAGCAATAAACGATACGATTATGTGATGTACTCAGGGACGGTAGGCAAGGCAGACTCAAGAATCAGTGCAGAAGGACTCCGATTTGGCCAAATAATATCAGTATTTCGCATTGCTGATCAAGTGTCTGCTATTCATCAAGGTTTTTCCACAAGGATCGTCCATCATGATATTGTTTTCTTAAGACGTCTTGAGTTGGTCAATAGTGGGCATGTCAACAAGGCGCATAGGATGGCATCCGTCCAAAGGGTTGCCAGAATAGACCGTGGAACATCCAAGGAATATATCGTTTTGCCTGTTGCTGTCATACTCCGTCCCGCCCATCTTGTTCCTACTGGCACTCCAGGCAAATATTTTATCAACAACTATATCTCGCTAGAGTTTTACAACACGGTATATTAAGTTTTACCGTGTATGCTCGGCAGGACACGCGGAGACCACGGCCGGCATCGGAGTTGCGGTCAGAGTGGACTTCAGAGTCGTTGCTGGAATAGATGTCACAGGCGTTGGCAGGGTCGACTCTGAATCAGAGTTGTTGTCAGAGTTGCTGTCAGAGTTGCTGTCAGAGTGGGCGTCAGAGTCGTTGCTGGAATAGATGTCACAGGCGTTGGCAGGGTCGACTCTGAATCAGAGTTGTTGTCAGAGTTGCTGTCAGAGTTGCTGTCAGAGTGGGCGTCAGAGTCGTTGCTGGAATAGATGTCACAGGCGTTGGCAGGGTCGACTCTGAATCAGAGTTGTTGTCAGAGTTGCTGTCAGAGTTGCTGTCAGAGTGGGCGTCAGAGTCGTTGCTGGAATAGATGTCACAGGCGTTGGCAGGGTCGACTCTGAATCAGAGTTGCTGTCAGAGTTGCTGTCAGAGTGGGCGTCAGAGTCGCTGCTGGAATAGATGTCACAGGCGTTGGCAGGGTCGACTCTGAATCAGAGTTGCTGTCAGAGTGGGCGTCAGAGCTGATTTTATACAGCAATCCGTCGAATCACTAAGTGCTGTATACAATCCACCAGTCTTTGGCTATATACGTGATATAGCCAAAGACGCGATAATTGATGTTGGATCGAACGCCGTGTACGACGGCGGCGAGGTGGTTTCTGTATATATAGTCTCTAATAGCATAGTTAGCATAATAAACCGCTGAATAAGCGCTCAAGTTCCACTGAATCAAAGAATCTGTAAACCATCGCGAGATCGAAAACCATCGCGAGATGCTTCCCAAAACCATCGCGAGATCGAAAACCATCGCGAGATCCAAAACCATCGCGAGATCCAAAACCACCGAAACAGTGCTAAAGAATGCTACGGAACTTTATTATGGAGTGCTATGGAGTGCTAAAGAATGGTATTGCTTCTACGGACTTAATGTAAAAAACCTCAGTCGCTAAGTTGGCCTACGGACCAGTATAGAGTGCTAAGGGCTGCTACGGGACGCTAATGCGGCTACGCGTGCTAATCGGAAAATCGACCTTTTCGTGACGTGTGCCTGTAGAAACACCGTCTCAAGACCAGATTGACTCGATACCTTCACCTCCCCATTAGAACGAGTCCCGTCATCGAAAAAACCCCATCGGCATCCCAAAAACGTGAAGAAACAGCAGCTCAAGCCACGCAAGCCTCAACTGTCCCAAAACGCACACCACACTCATCCAAAGCGCCACACAAAAGCGGTCCCAAGAAAAGCAGGTTGCATTCCTCTCAGCCGCAGAGGCGCATCACTACACCCCTGCCACCCACACGCCGATCCAACCCTGCGCCCGTACCAACCCATCGGCCCCCTTGCGTCCCATCGGCGCGGCATCTCAATGTTTGTGGCACCCCCCTGTACTCTACCATTCCCCGCACAGAAGCGGTTCCCAAGAAACGCAGGTCCGCATAGACTTCAGTCAGCAGAGATGTACCAAGGAATACCTACACGCGCGTAGAATGTATTCACACGCTTTCTGCCGCGCGACCAGACAGGCCTCACTGCTTGTCCGCACAAGCCAGCACTCGCCGCCCAGTAGAATCAGCGCATACAAGATGCGCCAAAAAGGTCTCTGGTAGCACACTCCCCGATACTCCCAGAAAACTCGTGCACCACAACCACCCATTATCATAATCTGCGCCGCACACACGCAACCATCCCTTGATACCTCCACACGCAGACAAAGACCAATCAAGTGCATGGCCCAAGCCAAAACGCCCTCATTGCCAACCCAAGCCCCTGCAGCCACGTTCAGAACTCATCGCTTTGTAGCTCGTCCTAAAACGGATGCCAAAAGCAACACAGGCCCGCAACCAACCAAGCACATACCGTCCCGCTCACCTTACCTACCGCACCATGGACATCTATCGCATCCGTCACCCAAAGCCAAACCGGTCCTCCTTCAAAAGCTCCTCCCCGCAACATTCCACGCTCACCCTCCGAACCACCCCTACATTATACACCAGCCTTCCAACCCCATCTCGTCCTACAATCCTCTGAATTACAAAACCACGCGAGATCCGTCACCGAACGAATATCCGCTTCGTCACCGAACGAATATCCGCTTCGTCAACGAACGAATATCCGCTTCGTCTCAAACTGATTCAATCGCACAACTACTCCTCGCGCCTCTTCGTACAAAGCACCTGTTGCCCTTTTATGCCTTGATCAGCTACCCACTCCCACATCCACCTGCGTTTTCAACTGTTTGCTCCGCAACACCTCTCCTACGGCACTACTCCAACAACAAACTCCTCCATCTTTCACGTTCCGATTCTCCAACTACCTCAAACAACACTACCATAGGCTTAAAACACCGCGAGCCCAGAAACACTCTGCCCGCGCTATTCCAACAATGCAATCCCGCAATCATCGAACCAATTGATGAGCAAGAAACGGCCTCGTGGACGACGCCAACTCAAACAAATGGCCAGCCACCAATCGAACCTAGAAGCTTTCGAGCTCCTCCGCCTTGACCCTCCAACCAACGATCACCGCCCCAATTTCCACAACTCCCTGAACCTACAATCACTTGAACATAGGAATTTCCGACAATCAACACCCCCAGACGGTGTCTCATCCAGTCTCAGGAACAAACAGGCCCTTCGCCGCCACCTGCAATAGACTCCACCTGAAAGCAACTCCGGAACCCGAAGACAGTCATACCATCCGGATACTCAAGGCTCAACAAACTTCCCCTCACATGCCACTCCTCCCCTCATTAACATTGCGTCACAAGAACCCCACAATCTCCAACTCCAACAACGTCCCAGCGCCCATCTACAGCCGCCCCAGGCCTTCCCTCGCTACTCCCCGACGTCGACCTGTAACAAAGGCAGAAACCACTCCGCTACCGATAGTCCAGACCTCCTAGGCCCAAGCCCAAACCTGACTCTGTCCTGGATGTCCCTAACTCTGCCAAACCGCGCACCCACACCCGTTTCCCCTTCCTACCACCAAGCGTGCACCAGCAACGTCACCTACAATGACACTTGAAGCTGGCTCTTCACGAACAAAAACCGCACGCGCCGTGAACCCACCGTACATACCGACAGAACTCACTGCCGCCAGGAACACGTAGCAGACAAACACGCAGCTCTGTCGTCGTCGTGTGTACGCCAAGCCAACAAACTCTCAAGGCGCATCGATCGTACCCCCAAGATTCAATTCTTCATAGAATCTCCCGACCATCCAAGCCCAAGCCAACTTTCCCAGCTTATAGCAATTCCACCGACCGAATCGCGGCTTGCAACGGCACTCCCAGCGGAATCTACCGACCTAGGGTTAGGCTCGAGGCCACGGGCAAGATCTTACGGCCCTCAACTCAACCCAGATCCTAACCCTAGTTCAGCTCCGGTCAGCTCACAACAACAGCGACAGCCGATTCAATCCCGCAAGTTCCGACTGCCACGAGTGTCACCCAGTAACACCAGCATGATGTTCAACGGCTTGGTCAAGAGCAACTTTAGGCCACTTCCACCCGACTCTGCAACAGCCGAACGTGACGATTGTTTCGCCAAACCACTTGCTTCAACCCGAGCCCGAATCCGACCCATCCACGTCTCGCTCCTTCGGGCTCGAACCAGGCACCCAGCTTCACGACCAACCAAGCAGTTACTGGCTCGGTCAAACCAAGCAGTTACTGGCTCGGTCAAACCAAGCAGTTACTGGCTTGGTCAAACCAAGCACTCACTGGCCCGGTCAACCAAGCAGTTACTGGCTCGGTCAAACCAAGCATACACCAACCGACGAGGACAGCCGCTCAGGCTGCTACCAGCTGACCACCTGCCTGCACGTAGGCTCTCCCTTCCCAAAAGTCCCACCACCAAGACTGACAATACGCAAGAGCCTATGGAACCGAAGAAAGCGGTCCCAAAGCAGATACACGGCCCACCAAGCACCTCATGTCATCAACAGCTGCCCAAGCGGGACCCCAGGGTTCCCCCACGGTCTCCGAATGAGTGCGCAACCACCATACATCCTGAGCCGGCCACGCATGGACCTCCACCGCTGTCCCGAAAAGGCGGTGTGCGCCAGACGTATCAATCCACGTCCACACAAACCGACGAGTACCACGACTCTCGCTGGTACCTGCAGACAAGGCAGTGATCTCCACCGCTGTCCCGAAAAGGCGGTGTGCGCCAGACGTATCAATCAACGTCCACACAAACCGACGAGTACCACGACTCTCGCTGGTACCTGCAGACAAGGCAGTGATCTCCACCGCTGTCCCGAAAAGGCGGTGTGCGCCAGACGTATCAGTCCACGTCCACACAAACCGACGAGTACCACGACTCTCGCTGGTACCCGCAGACAAGGCAGTGCCCGCACGTAGTGTCTCCCTCCTGAAAGGTCCAACACCAAGACTGACCATACTCAAGATGCCTTGGCACCGATACGACCCGCTCTTGATGCACGTCTACGGCCCATCAAATATCCCGCGCCACCAACAGCTGCTCAAGCGGAGATTCAATCCGGAGGACTGCAACACAGTTTGACCGTGCAATCACCGACAAAGCATGATTCGGCCCCAGGGAATCTGGGAGGATTCCCGAAGGGAATCCGACCCGGATTCCCTTTGGGTGCGTTTGCCGCCAAACGCAACGTCGTACACGCCGCCATCGCCCACCCCTGCCCGCCGCAACTCGCCCCCCGGCCGCACCATAGCTCCCCCCCCACAATCGCAGCAGAAATGCACCCAACTGGCTCAAAACCGACATTCCTTCATCGAGACAGGCCAACATTAGCTCCATCGCCACTGCCCCCTGCCACAAACAAACGCACCCACGAAGCAGAAACGCACCCATCGGCCTAGGCCAACATTAGCCCCATCGCCCTCCCCCCCTGCCACAAAGAAACGTACACACAAGCGTGCCAAACGCACACAGACAGAACCGAAACGCACACACCGAACGAAACGCACACACCCAGCAGAAACGCACCCAGCAGACTCAGAGCCGAAACGACCACTTCGGCATAGGCCACCTTAGCTTCCTCGCCACCGCCCCCTGCCACAAAGAAACGTACACCCACGGGCCTCAAACGCACCCACCGAACAGAAACGCACCCACCAAGCAGAAACGCACCCACCAAGGCGAAACGCACCCACCAAGGCGAAACGCACCCACCAAGGCGAAACGCACGCATAGACATAGGCCAACATTAGCTCCATCGCCATAGCCCCCTGCCACAAAGAAACGGACACCCCAAGCAGAAACGCTCTCATCAGATCCAGGGCCGAAACTCACAATACGACATACGCTAACCTTAGCTTCATCGTCCCTGCCCCCTGCCTCAAAGAAACGCAACCACACTGAACAGAAGCGCACACACGAAGCCGAAACGCACCAACACAGCAAAAACGCACATCCAAAGTCCAAACGCACACACAAGTCCAAACGCAGTCCTACCGCAGAAACGTACAATCAGGCCTAGGCCAACACTAGCTTCATTGCCACTCCCCTGCCACAAAGAAACGCACACAACAAGCAGAAATGTACTCTCACAGCAGAATCGCACAAACAGGCCTAGGCCAACAATAGCTCCATCGCCACTGCCTCCTGCCACAAAGACACGCACACACTAAGCAGAAACGCATCCATCCAACAGAAACGCACCCAGAGACCACCTGTAAAACAGGGGCATCTTTACCGCACAAACACAACAGAGCTTCTGCCTCCAGACACCTGACAAACACTCGTTGCCTTAGGCCACACAGAGCCTCATCGCCATCGCACACACCAACACAGAGCCTCCGCCCGCACGCAGCAGAGACTCAGCAGAAATGTATCCACACGCTGCAAAAACGCCGAGAAACGTACTCCTTGCCCACGACAGAGTCCAAAACCAACCTCATGCACTTGCAAGCAGTAACTAAACTCTCTTGGTACACAACAAAGCATGAACTCAGCGACGTCCACTCGCGATTAACACCACAAACAACGTTGTAATGGCACATCAAAGCCCGAGACAAGCAGATGCCCACCCCAGATTACACCTCGAGAAGAACATTGACAACCGCCAGGTCATTATAGCGATGAAGCCAGAGTTGACTTGTGAACGTAGCAGAAAACCAACCAAGCCGAACCGAGCCCAGGCCACTCACAGCCAAACAACACTGCCTACACCCCCACAAGGCGCTAATGTACCCCGCGTTTTCACCTGCAGCTACCCCTGTTACCCGCCAACACCACACCAAACCTTAAACGAACGTACCCCATCGTACATCCGCAAAATCAGTACCACGTTGCTTGCACATTTGAGCCAGTCCAGCACCACAAACGCACCAAGTAGTACTGCCCACTGCCTCCTGCCACAAACAAACGCACACACGAAGCAGAAACGCACACTTCGGCCTAGGCCAACATTAGCCCCATCGCCCTCCCCCCAGCCCCCCAAACGCACACCAGTTCACCACACGTACACAAGCGACAGACGCCAAACGCACGAAAACGCGTTCAAACCCGCCGCCCAATCGACATCCCAGTAGAAATAAGCTCGTCGAATCCACCACATCAATGCCCACCCCACAAGGTGCCCCCGTACAGAAGTGACCGCAGCCAAACGCACACAAACGCACCCCACTACTCCCTCCGCACAGAAGCGACTACCCAGGCACGCCTATTTTAACTTCTCAGCCATTCAGACGAAGCAAAAATCAGCTCGGTATGCACAGCGAACTCATTACTGCTAGCAAGCACATATAGACGCGAAACCTCCAATACACACATCGAACGCCTTCAGCCAGCAGAGGCGCAAGCCGAATCAAAACAGTTCCCTCACACATTCAAAAACCCAAGGCAACTTAGTCCCCGATGGACCTCACAACATCCAGAGACCAAGCAGTACTACGCACCGAAGCGATAGATGCAAAACGTACAGAAACGCACCAAAACCCCTGCTGCACAGCCATCAGTACAATGTGTAGCACATAGAATCCACCCCTTGTCCCAGATTGACTTATCCTCCCACCTCCAACACGGCCTGGGCCGATTTAAACTGTCCATCGCGCTGTTTGCGAGTCTCTCCCAACAACACACACAAACATGCCACTGGGCAATACCTACATACAAGTGCACACCCGGCGCAGGTGTCGGCCCAAGCCGCGCAGCACCAACAGCAGAATACCTTCGGCAAGCCAGACCAACTAAACAGCTCCATCAGCCGAGACGCCGACTGCGGGTCCCCGCCTCTCCAGGGGTGTGCAATCAGACTGTTTTTTGACGACCACGGGCTGACACCAAAAGGCGACTTTATCGACGCGATCTCGTCTCCTGGAGCTACCTACATTGGAAGAGCGGAAGACAGAAATATGTTAGTCACAGCTGACGAGGGCAATGGCGAGGTCGAGGTCGAATGATACGAGTCCGCCGGAGATTAAGATAGCCGGGTAGAATTATGGCACAATGTATGATTCAGTTACGAACAACTGCAGCATAGTCGGCTGATGCCTGGTAGAATGTATGTTTGGGCTATGAACAATTAGTGTATCAACGCCTGCATCGCAATTCATACACACAAGTCATCCGGAACACGTATCCCATATGTATTAAGCTCCCAGAACCACCCCAGTGACCCCCAGGCACTTGTAGCCCCGCGCAAAGAAGTGATCGAAGCCAAACGCCCCAAAACGCACCAAAAACCCCCCTGCCCACTAGCCATCCCAGCTGCATTGAGCCTACGGAATCCACCCCACCGACCACACGCACACAAATGACTCCTCCCCACACAAGCGACAGACGCCAAACGCAAAGAAACGCACCCACTGCTCCCTCCTACAGAAGCGACTCCCACAGCCAGCAGATTTAGTTCTCAGCGACCGTGACGCAGCAAAAATCAGCCACGTATGCACCCCCTCATCATCGTACCAAGCCCATACAGACGCCAAACACAAATCACACTCTACTCCCACGTCCTCAGGAGCCCAAGCCAACCTCGCCTTGCTCACAATTGTTCCAAGCAAACTCACGCTCAAGTAGTACCCCTCACACCCGTGACAGAAGCCAAATGCAAAGAAACGTACCAAAACACTTCTTCCACACATGTGCCACCCCAGCAGCATGCAGCTACATAATCCACTCCAACAACCCACAAGCACAAAGGATTAATCCCCATACAAGCGACAGGCGCCAAACGCATAGAAACGTACCAAAACACTCTTCCACACATGTGCCACCCCAGCAGCATGTAGCTCACATAATCCACTCCAACAACCCACAAGCACCCAAGGACTCATCCCCATACAAGCGACAGGCGCCAAACGCACAGAAACGCACCCACTACTCCCTCCTACAGAAGCGACTCCCCAGGCACGCATAACTTACCCCCTCAGCAATTGACACGCAGCAAAAATCAACCTAGTATGCACACACGCACCCATCTTCCTAACCCGCTCATACAGACGCCGAAAACAGAACACGCTCCAAAAGCCCTCAGCCAGCTCAGGCCCAAGCAGGGTCAAGCTTGATCGTACATACTCACGCATCTTCGCCACAAGCCTACATAGACGTGAAGATTCTACACACAAATTGAAAGCCTCCAGCCAGCATAGGCCTAGCCCGAATCAAGCTTCTCCCTCCCTGCCCACAGAAGCCAATGCCACCCCGGTACCAGAAGCGAACTAAGCCGCACAGACGCAGCCAACTAGCACCATTCACTGAACCGATACCCGGTCTCAGATCACCTTGCGTTACACACCATCCAAACGCTGGCAAACCACCCCGGTCCCTGATCGACTTGCAATCCACACCTCCAACATGGCCTGAGCCCACTTAAACCCCCGATGGCCCCAATCTCGAGACTCTCCCAACAACACACCCAAATATGCCACTGGGCAATACATACATACAACTGCATCCGAGGCGCAGGTGGGCCCCTTACCTGGCTCGCTCAACCGCAGAACGGCCCATCCCAGCTCCAGGGGCGTGGAATCCGGCTGTTCTTCGACGACCATGGGCTGATTCCAAAAGGCGACTTAGTCAAAGTCGACCTTGTGAAAAGCATGAAAAATAGCCGTGGACATTTTGAAACACGGATTTGCCTAGGAAGTATCGAACGAGGCACTGCTCAATATCGTCCTGAGCAGAACTGCTCGACAACTTCCTGCATCTCCATCCCGAAACCCGTATTCCGACCGCATTCCGCTCATAGAACCCACCCAAGTGACACTCCCGCCCCTGTAGCACTGTGCACATAAGCGATTGCTGCAAAACGCCCCGAAACGCACTAAAAGACCCCGCTGCCCACTGCGGTCATAGCTGAATGCCGCCCACACAATCCCCCCCACCAACCCACTCGCCCACAAATGACTCATCCTCTCACAAGCGACAGGCGCCAAATGCACAGAAACGCGCCAAAAAACCCCGCAGCTCAAAATTGCCCCCCCAGCTGGATTCCGCCTACAGATTCCACCCCAGCAACCCACACGCCCACAAGTGGCCGACTACACACAAGCGACAGATGCCAAACGCAAAGAAACGCACCCAGCTACTCATTCCCACACAAGCGACTCCCCAGCCCGCAGATATACTCTGCTGCCACTGAGACCCAGCAAAAAACCAGCCTGTTATTCACAGCGAACCCATCATTCGTACCAAGCCCATATAGACGCGAAACCTGCAAAGCACACATTGAATGCCCCCAGCCAGCCGAGGCACAAGCCGAAACATGCTCGATCGTCCACACACACCCTCCCCTATAACATGCAGTTCATAGAAACGACTGTTGAAACGCTCACACGATCCACGTGACATCCCCGCCCACCATTTCTGCCAAGCCACGTTCCCTCCCAACTAGCACGTGCCGCACCGTAGAGACCGCCAAGCCACACACAACACCACAGAGACATCACCACACACAACGACAGCTCCAGGCACACCGGCCTCACCCCCTCACCCCCCCAGCAGAACAGACCCATCCACAATCAGTCTCCCTCTTACCCACGCATACAATTTAACAACAAGCCAATACAGAGACGCGAAAACCTCAAGACAAGATCGAATACTGTCAGTGCGCACAAACGCAAGTAGAAATAGGCCCGTCCTCCACACGTACAAAGCCAATGCCAACCCCGCGCCAGAAGCGAACCAAGCAGCCCACACGCGCACAATTAATACTACAGCTATAGAAAATGGGGGTTCTACGAAACCATTACATAACAAATGACGGTTTAGCGACCGACTGAAAACCGTTCGAATTTCTCAGAAATGGTCTAAAAACGGTCAAACAATGGTTTTTATCAAAATGATGGTTCAACTACCGTTTCGCAGAACTCCCCTTTTTTCTAACTGTACGTATAGAAGCGACAGGCGCCAAATGCACAGAAACGCACTGAAAACCCCCGCCGCCCAAAATTGCCCCCCCAGCTGGATTCTACCTACAGAATCCACCTCAGCAACTCACACGCACACAAGTGGACGACCCCACACAAGCGACAGACGCCAAACGCAAAGAAACGCACCCAGCTACTCATTCACACACAAGCGACTTCCCAGCACGCAGATTCACTCTGCTGCCACCGAGACCCAGCAAAAAACCAGCTCGGTACGCACAGCGAACCCATCATTTGTACCAAGCACTTATAGACGCGAATCCTCAAAAGCACACATTGAAAGCTCCAGCCAGCTGAGGCACAAGCAGAAACATGCTTGATGGCCTACACGCACATTCTCCCGTTTCATGCCGTTCATAGAAACGACCGTTGAAACGATCACACGATCCCACGTGACATCCCTGCACACCATCGACAGCCAAGCCACGTTCCCCCCCCAACTAGCCCGCGCCGCACCGTAGAGACCGCCAAGCCTCACACAACACCACAGGGACATCACCGCACACAACGACAGCTCCAGGCACACCGGCCTCACCCCCTCAGCACAACAGACCCACCCACCATCAGTCCTCCTCTTACCCACGCATACAATTTAACAACAAGCCAATACAGAGACGCGAAAACCTCAAGACAAGATCGAATACTGTCAGTGCGCACAAACGCAAGTAGAAATAGGCCCGTCCTCCACACGTACAAAGCCAATGCCAACCCCGCGCCAGAAGCGAACCAAGCAGCCCACACGCGCACAAATCATACCACGTATAGAAGCGACAGACGTCAAACGCATACAAACGCACCAACAAAAACAGGCCGCACATCGCCCCCCCGCCGAATTCAGCTCATACAAACCACCCATGACATCCTTCCGCATCAACCAGTACCACACACAGAAGCGACAGCTGCCAAACGCACCCAAAAACCCCCGCTGCACACGGCACCCCAGCAGCATGCGGCTCATGGAATCCATCCAAGCAAAACCCAGGCCCTCACGTGACTCCCCCGCACAACAGAGATAGCCGTTGCCACGCTCCTACCCAAGCCAGTGTCACATCCGCACCCAAGCGACTGCCCCAAGCACGCAGACTTCTGGCTCCGAAATCCAGACGCAGCACAAATCAGCCTGGTGTGCACACACGTACACATCGCAACAAGCCGACACAGACGCGAAAACCCCAATACATACTTTGAAAGCACACAGCCAGCAGAGGCGGCAGGCGAATTCATCTTGAACTTCCACGTGCCCACTCTCTAGCACCATGCACCGCACTGAAACGACTGTTGCCCAGCTCATGCCCCCCCACATAATGGGCCCGCACACCAGCAACAGAAGCAAAACCCACAGAAACGCAGCAAAAGACCCCTGCTGCACATCGTCCAATAGCAAGCGCTCATCGACTTCACTCCACAGGTCACTAGCATCCAGTAGTACTCCACACTGAAGCGACAGATCCAAAACGCACCCAATGCAGAAAATGACCCCTGCTGCACATCGTCCCTGTAGCAAGCGCTCATCGAATCCACTCCAGCAAGTCACTTGCATCAATTGCCCCACACTGAAGCGACAGATCCAAAACGCACCGCCATGCAGCAAATGACCCCTGCTGCACATCGTCCCTGTAGGAAGCGCTCATCGACTCCACCACAGCAAGCCGCTCATCGACTTCACCCCCGCAAGTCACTAGCATTAAGTAGTACTCCACACTGAAGCGACAGATGCAAAACCCTCAGCAATGCAGCAAATGACCCCTGCTGCACATTGTCCCAGCAGCAAGCGCTCATCGACTCCACCCCAGCAAGCCGCTCATCGACTCCACCCCAGCAAGTCACTAGCATCAAGTAGTACTCCACACTGAAGCGACAGATTCAAAACTCTCAGCAATGCAGCAAATGACCCCTGCTGCACATTGTCCCAGCTGCAAGCGCTCATCGACTCCCCCACAGCAAGCCGCTCGTCAACTCCACCCCAGCAAGTCACTAGCATTACAGCGATTGCAAAAACTGTAGACCGAATGTCAAAAGTGCGTTCTTCCACAGCTGCTTCCACATAATGGACCTTGCATGAAGCCACCAGTGGGGGCGGTTGGAACTTTCCGGGTCTCAGTGGGTTCCCACCCACGAGGTGTGGCATTTTCCGATCGACCTTCACCCATACATCTTACAAAAAATCATCGTCAACTTGTTCCTCTGCCGGCTGCCTCATCAAACATCGTCCACTTATTGCTGACGGCCCGCTGTTCACTGGCACAATACCACCACCAGTGCAAGCTCTACCACTAGGATAGATTGTCAACTTGTTGCCCTGCCGGCCCTCGCTACTACAATCACTTTGCCAGCTCGTTGCTCAGGTTACTCCTACTACAAGTATAGTGAGCTACAAACTTCCGGCTCAGCTTATTTCCTGATAGCACGCTGACTCTAAACCCTAGTGCCCATCATCGCGCTTGGAGAAGTTTACAATGTTCCATACAATTACACCAGAGGTTAAACAATTAATGATTATTGGACTGGGCCGAGGTTTCTCAACCATGATAGTTGCTCGATGGATGTCTTGCTCTGAAAGAACTGTTAGGAGAGTGAGGGTACATTTTAGGACAACTGGAAATGTTGTTCCTCCTCGCTCAGCAAAGCCACAAGGGCGTAGAAGGCTGTATTCTCGCGATGCCACAGCTCTGCTGCTGGGAATACTGAAAGCTAGGCCTGATTCATTCCTGGATGAGCTTCAGGATATTATTCTGGAGCGGCACCCACTGCAAAATGCAGCCGGAACCGGTGTCTGTTGCATTTCAACCATACATAACATGTTAAAAAGAGAAGGAATATCCGTGAAGCGTCTGTCAAAAATTGCAAAGGAAAGGTCCGCTGTTTTACGCGCAGAGTATCAACTGCAGATAGCAAATTACACCCGTGATCAGTTGGTTTTTGTTGATGAGGTAGCATATGAGACTTCCGACACTCAATGAAGAGTAGCTAATACTATTTACAGACGAGAAAGGATGATAGAACTACATACAGGCGTATGGGAAGAAATTTTGT
>JAJJXG010000086.1:0-17591 GCA_024516215.1 Geopyxis carbonaria | reverse complement strand
AACCCTAACCCTAACCCTAACCCTAACCCTAACCCTAACCCTAACCCTAACCCTAACCCTAACCCTAACCCTAACCCTAACCCTAACCCTAACCCTAACCCTAACCCTAACCCTAACCAAACCCTCCTTACCCTAAGTCTAACGTCAGCCATATATTGAAGTCAAGTTGGCACTAAACCCAATATATCGAGTAACGGATTAGTCATTTTCAGTAACGGGCGACACACACGCTCCCGCCAGTGTATGATTCCTTACCCTAAGTCTAACGCCAGCCATATATTGAAGTCAATTATGGAGTGACGTCAGCCTTAAAATATTTCGGAGTGATCTAGGCACTAAACCCAATATATCGAGTAACGGATTAGTCATTTTCAGTAACGGGCGACACACACGCTCCCGCCAGTGTATGATTCCTTACCCTAAGTCTAACGTCAGCCATATATTGAAGTCAAGTTGGCACTAAACCCAATATATCGAGTAACAGATTAGTCATTTTCAGTAACAGGCGACACACACGCTCCCGCCAGTGTATGATTCCTTACCGTAAGTCTAACGTCAGCCATATATTGAAGTCAAGTTGGCACTAAACCCAATATATCGAGTAACGGATTAGTCATTTTCAGTAACGGGCGACACACACGCTCCCGCCAGTGTATGATTCCTTACCCTAAGTCTAACGTCAGCCATATATTGAAGTCAAGTTGGCACTAAACCCAATATATCGAGTAACGGATTAGTCATTTTCAGTAACGGGCGACACACACGCTCCCGCCAGTGTATGATTCCTTACCGTAAGTCTAACGTCAGCCATATATTGAAGTCAAGTTGGCACTAAACCCAATATATCGAGTAACGGATTAGTCATTTTCAGTAACGGGCGACACACACGCTCCCGCCAGTGTATGATTCCTTACCCTAAGTCTAACGCCAGCCATATATTGAAGTCAATTATGGAGTGACGTCAGCCTTAAAATATTTCGGAGTGATCTAGGCACTAAACCCAATATATCGAGTAACGGATTAGTCATTTTCAGTAACGGGCGACACACACGCTCCCGCCAGTGTATGATTCCTTACCGTAAGTCTAACGTCAGCCATATATTGAAGTCAAGTTGGCACTAAACCCAATATATCGTGTAACGGATTAGTCATTTTCAGTAACAGGCGACACACACGCTCCCGCCAGTGTATGATTCCTTACCCTAAGTCTAACGTCAGCCATATAGTCAAGTTGGCACTAAACCCAATATATCGAGTAACAGATTAGTCATTTTCAGTAACGGGCGACACACACGCTCCCGCCAGTGTATGATTCCTTACCCTAAGTCTAACGTCAGCCATATATTGAAGTCAAGTTGGCACTAAACCCAATATATCGAGTAACAGATTAGTCATTTTCAGTAACGGGCGACACACACGCTCCCGCCAGTGTATGATTCCTTACCCTAAGTCTAACGTCAGCCATATATGATTCCTTACCCTAAGTCTAACGCCAGCCATATATTGAAGTCAATTATGGAGTGACGTCAGCCTTAAAATATTTCGGAGTGATCTAGGCACTAAACCCAATATATCGAGTAACGGATTAGTCATTTTCAGTAACGGGCGACACACACGCTCCCGCCAGTGTATGATTCCTTACCGTAAGTCTAACGTCAGCCATATATTGAAGTCAAGTTGGCACTAAACCCAATATATCGAGTAACGGATTAGTCATTTTCAGTAACAGGCGACACACACGCTCCTGCCAGTGTATGATTCCTTACCCTAAGTCTAACGTCAGCCATATAGTCTAACGTCAGCCATATATTGAAGTCAAGTTGGCACTAAACCCAATATATCGAGTAACAGATTAGTCATTTTCAGTAACGGCGACACACACGCTCCCGCCAGTGTATGATTCCTTACCCTAAGTCTAACGTCAGCCATATATTGAAGTCAAGTTGGCACTAAACCCAATATATCGAGTAACAGATTAGTCATTTTCAGTAACGGGCGACACACACGCTCCCGCCAGTGTATGATTCCTTACCCTAAGTCTAACGTCAGCCATATATGATTCCTTACCCTAAGTCTAACGCCAGCCATATATTGAAGTCAATTATGGAGTGACGTCAGCCTTAAAATATTTCGGAGTGATCTAGGCACTAAACCCAATATATCGAGTAACAGATTAGTCATTTTCAGTAACGGGCGACACACACGCTCCCGCCAGTGTATGATTCCTTACCGTAAGTCTAACGTCAGCCATATATTGAAGTCAAGTTGGCACTAAACCCAATATATCGAGTAACGGATTAGTCATTTTCAGTAACAGGCGACACACACGCTCCCGCCAGTGTATGATTCCTTACCCTAAGTCTAACGTCAGCCATATATTGAAGTCAAGTTGGCACTAAACCCAATATATCGAGTAACAGATTAGTCATTTTCAGTAACAGGCGACACACACGCTCCCGCCAGTGTATGATTCCTTACCGTAAGTCTAACGTCAGCCATATATTGAAGTCAAGTTGGCACTAAACCCAATATATCGAGTAACGGATTAGTCATTTTCAGTAACGGGCGACACACACGCTCCCGCCAGTGTATGATTCCTTACCGTAAGTCTAACGTCAGCCATATATTGAAGTCAAGTTGGCACCAAACCCAATATATCGAGTAACGGATTAGTCATTTTCAGTAACGGGCGACACACACGCTCCCGCCAGTGTATGATTCCTTACCCTAAGTCTAACGTCAGCCATATATTGAAGTCAAGTTGGCACTAAACCCAATATATCGAGTAACGGATTAGTCATTTTCAGTAACGGGCGACACACACGCTCCCGCCAGTGTATGATTCCTTACCGTAAGTCTAACGTCAGCCATATATTGAAGTCAAGTTGGCACTAAACCCAATATATCGAGTAACGGATTAGTCATTTTCAGTAACGGGCGACACACACGCTCCCGCCAGTGTATGATTCCTTACCCTAAGTCTAACGCCAGCCATATATTGAAGTCAATTATGGAGTGACGTCAGCCTTAAAATATTTCGGAGTGATCTAGGCACTAAACCCAATATATCGAGTAACGGATTAGTCATTTTCAGTAACGGGCGACACACACGCTCCCGCCAGTGTATGATTCCTTACCCTAAGTCTAACGTCAGCCATATATTGAAGTCAAGTTGGCACTAAACCCAATATATCGAGTAACAGATTAGTCATTTTCAGTAACAGGCGACACACACGCTCCCGCCAGTGTATGATTCCTTACCGTAAGTCTAACGTCAGCCATATATTGAAGTCAAGTTGGCACTAAACCCAATATATCGAGTAACGGATTAGTCATTTTCAGTAACGGGCGACACACACGCTCCCGCCAGTGTATGATTCCTTACCCTAAGTCTAACGTCAGCCATATATTGAAGTCAAGTTGGCACTAAACCCAATATATCGAGTAACGGATTAGTCATTTTCAGTAACGGGCGACACACACGCTCCCGCCAGTGTATGATTCCTTACCGTAAGTCTAACGTCAGCCATATATTGAAGTCAAGTTGGCACTAAACCCAATATATCGAGTAACGGATTAGTCATTTTCAGTAACGGGCGACACACACGCTCCCGCCAGTGTATGATTCCTTACCCTAAGTCTAACGCCAGCCATATATTGAAGTCAATTATGGAGTGACGTCAGCCTTAAAATATTTCGGAGTGATCTAGGCACTAAACCCAATATATCGAGTAACGGATTAGTCATTTTCAGTAACGGGCGACACACACGCTCCCGCCAGTGTATGATTCCTTACCGTAAGTCTAACGTCAGCCATATATTGAAGTCAAGTTGGCACTAAACCCAATATATCGTGTAACGGATTAGTCATTTTCAGTAACAGGCGACACACACGCTCCCGCCAGTGTATGATTCCTTACCCTAAGTCTAACGTCAGCCATATATTGAAGTCAAGTTGGCACTAAACCCAATATATCGAGTAACGGATTAGTCATTTTCAGTAACGGGCGACACACACGCTCCCGCCAGTGTATGATTCCTTACCGTAAGTCTAACGTCAGCCATATATTGAAGTCAAGTTGGCACTAAACCCAATATATCGAGTAACGGATTAGTCATTTTCAGTAACGGGCGACACACACGCTCCCGCCAGTGTATGATTCCTTACCCTAAGTCTAACGTCAGCCATATATTGAAGTCAAGTTGGCACTAAACCCAATATATCGAGTAACGGATTAGTCATTTTCAGTAACGGGCGACACACACGCTCCCGCCAGTGTATGATTCCTTACCGTAAGTCTAACGTCAGCCATATATTGAAGTCAAGTTGGCACTAAACCCAATATATCGAGTAACGGATTAGTCATTTTCAGTAACGGGCGACACACACGCTCCCGCCAGTGTATGATTCCTTACCCTAAGTCTAACGCCAGCCATATATTGAAGTCAATTATGGAGTGACGTCAGCCTTAAAATATTTCGGAGTGATCTAGGCACTAAACCCAATATATCGAGTAACGGATTAGTCATTTTCAGTAACGGGCGGCACACACGCTCCCGCCAGTGTATGATTCCTTACCCTAAGTCTAACGTCAGCCATATATTGAAGTCAAGTTGGCACTAAACCCAATATATCGAGTAACAGATTAGTCATTTTCAGTAACAGGCGACACACACGCTCCCGCCAGTGTATGATTCCTTACCGTAAGTCTAACGTCAGCCATATATTGAAGTCAAGTTGGCACTAAACCCAATATATCGAGTAACGGATTAGTCATTTTCAGTAACGGGCGACACACACGCTCCCGCCAGTGTATGATTCCTTACCGTAAGTCTAACGTCAGCCATATATTGAAGTCAAGTTGGCACTAAACCCAATATATCGAGTAACGGATTAGTCATTTTCAGTAACGGGCGACACACACGCTCCCGCCAGTGTATGATTCCTTACCCTAAGTCTAACGCCAGCCATATATTGAAGTCAATTATGGAGTGACGTCAGCCTTAAAATATTTCGGAGTGATCTAGGCACTAAACCCAATATATCGAGTAACGGATTAGTCATTTTCAGTAACGGGCGACACACACGCTCCCGCCAGTGTATGATTCCTTACCCTAAGTCTAACGTCAGCCATATATTGAAGTCAAGTTGGCACTAAACCCAATATATCGAGTAACAGATTAGTCATTTTCAGTAACGGGCGACACACACGCTCCCGCCAGTGTATGATTCCTTACCCTAAGTCTAACGTCAGCCATATAGTCAGCCATATATTGAAGTCAAGTTGGCACTAAACCCAATATATCGAGTAACGGATTAGTCATTTTCAGTAACAGGCGACACACACGCTCCCGCCAGTGTATGATTCCTTACCCTAAGTCTAACGTCAGCCATATAGTCTAACGTCAGCCATATATTGAAGTCAAGTTGGCACTAAACCCAATATATCGAGTAACGGATTAGTCATTTTCAGTAACGGGCGACACACACGCTCCCGCCAGTGTATGATTCCTTACCCTAAGTCTAACGCCAGCCATATATTGAAGTCAATTATGGAGTGACGTCAGCCTTAAAATATTTCGGAGTGATCTAGGCACTAAACCCAATATATCGAGTAACGGATTAGTCATTTTCAGTAACGGGCGACACACACGCTCCCGCCAGTGTATGATTCCTTACCCTAAGTCTAACGTCAGCCATATATTGAAGTCAAGTTGGCACTAAACCCAATATATCGAGTAACAGATTAGTCATTTTCAGTAACGGGCGACACACACGCTCCCGCCAGTGTATGATTCCTTACCCTAAGTCTAACGTCAGCCATATAGTCAGCCATATATTGAAGTCAAGTTGGCACTAAACCCAATATATCGAGTAACGGATTAGTCATTTTCAGTAACAGGCGACACACACGCTCCCGCCAGTGTATGATTCCTTACCCTAAGTCTAACGTCAGCCATATAGTCTAACGTCAGCCATATATTGAAGTCAAGTTGGCACTAAACCCAATATATCGAGTAACGGATTAGTCATTTTCAGTAACGGGCGACACACACGCTCCCGCCAGTGTATGATTCCTTACCCTAAGTCTAACGCCAGCCATATATTGAAGTCAATTATGGAGTGACGTCAGCCTTAAAATATTTCGGAGTGATCTAGGCACTAAACCCAATATATCGAGTAACAGATTAGTCATTTTCAGTAACGGGCGACACACACGCTCCCGCCAGTGTATGATTCCTTACCGTAAGTCTAACGTCAGCCATATATTGAAGTCAAGTTGGCACTAAACCCAATATATCGAGTAACGGATTAGTCATTTTCAGTAACAGGCGACACACACGCTTCCGCCAGTGTATGATTCCTTACCCTAAGTCTAACGTCAGCCATATAGTCTAACGTCAGCCATATATTGAAGTCAAGTTGGCACTAAACCCAATATATCGAGTAACAGATTAGTCATTTTCAGTAACGGGCGACACACACGCTCCCGCCAGTGTATGATTCCTTACCCTAAGTCTAACGTCAGCCATATATGTGTTAAACATGCTGGCGACTGTGTCAATCTATTATTCAGCGTCCAACCTCCCACGCGGCAAACTATTTCTATGCACATATCTATCACTGACACAGGCAACTATCGCTATCATTCTTACACCATCAAAGAGAACTAGGAACTTTACAAGTGAACAGCTGTTTATAATAGGTATCGTTACCGCTGTCGTGCTCAATATATTCGATGTATGTGGCTATGCGCTCTTGCTCCAGATTATAGGCGTTGTCCGGTACGTCCATATAGCCACCAACTTGCGGTATACATGGCACCCACAAGGAATGATTGGACCAATCACGCGGTGTTTTCTCAAGTACCTTCTTTTTGCTGAGTTCCTCCTCCCTCATATGTATAGCATTGTGCCAATGAAAACCTCGGTCGTGACCTTTTGTGTCCCTGACCCAAAAGCTGCGGTTTGTCGGTTGTGGAAAGCACGGATTCACCCTAAGGAAAAAGATGATGAATTTTGACTTGATGGTATCAGGGTTCAGGGAGGGTATTGGCCGTGTCTTCTGAATATCCTCAAGCAAGGTCATGTACTTTTGGAAAAGTGCACGATAAGGTTTGTGTTCCCAACCTTGCCGCTGGCGATTGTTATCAGTGAACCAAAGTAATTCGACGATGTCTTTAGTTGTAAACTGTGCTCGGTTGTATGGCTTCATCCACTTGATAGGGTAAACATTGGGCCGGCGGCCAACAGTCTTGTGAATAGAGTCAAACCATACATTTATTTTGCCGGCAAGAGCTCTCTGCATGAAGTCATCTGGTAACTCTGCTTGAGGTGGTACATACTGTTCCAGATGTGACCAAACTTCCTGCCGGAATGCAACCAAACAGTTAACTCTAAGGATGAACCATATGTAATGGCAGTGCATCTCAGTCAAAGTAGCAAGATCTGCGCCGTGGGCAAAGATTGCATGTCTCAACTGGTCGACTGTTGAATTAGACTCCATTAATAGTTTGACGGCTTTCCATCTGCGATGATAGGCTGAGACTACAGCGTTGTTTGCCAAAAGATTGTCTTTTTGCATTCGTGGTACAAAAGCCAGGGTGGAAAAGTCAATACGGTCATCTAAAAGCCAAGCATACCCTGAGACGGCAAGGTGATGGCCCGTTCCCAAGCCATACCGCCGTTGTACCTGGTTGTTTCCCAATTCACGGTCACGATGGGAAAAATACAAGGCTGGTTGTCTTTTCAAAGCCGATGCTCCATATGAGTGACTTAGCAAGCGTAATAAAGTCAACATCATGGTCGACTGTGCCCATGTCACCAGGTCGCTTGTGGTCCTGGAAACCAAATATTCAAAGGGAAGAACAAAGCGGATGACATTGAAAGTCAATAGCTCAGTGACAGTAGGTGTCGGCAGAATCCAACATGTTTTGTGCAAAGGTGGGTTCTGAACCTGGTAATTGTGGTTGACTTTGCCCGACTGCACGAGATAGTTTGCCAGCTGATGAAGGAGTCTCATTGTAATACGATGCTCTGTTCTAACACCGTATGAATTCTGGCTGCATTTCCTCAATGCCCCAAATGACCGGTCCCTTGAATGAAAGTATGAACTTCTCACTGCTTGTGGACTCCACACTGTTGCTCTCCCTGTCTGTTTCAAGCTGGTTGCGAGGCCAGGGTCGATTGCCAAGGCTTCCAACTTGGGGTTGTTGAAGGGGTATGTCTTAGCCGCATCGAAGATCTCCTTGGTTGATGAGTAGTATTGGCTGTATGCAAGACCGGCCTTATGCATGGGACAAGCCGTCTTGGTCTCATAGGTGGAGTTTTGGGCAGCAACGGTTAAGGCCCATTTGTATGTCTCATGTCGCACCCCGGTTGACTTCAGGCCACCACACGACTGGTGCAACGCATCATAATGTGATTGGCTGCAACATGTTTTCCACAGTGCTGTCATCGGGGATTTATCACCGTTGTCGTCTAGCGCATAAGGAACCATCTCTTTTCCATAGTCGATCCATGTCTTATCCTGATCCAGGGTGTTGGAAGCGACTGTCGTGCCCCACAATTCCAAGAATTGCTGGAAACAACCTGTCGGCGTGCTGTGTTTGGTCAATGTCTTGAGGTTCTTAGCATTGAATAACAAGGTACATCCATAGAAATCTAAATTTCCAGGCAATGCAACTCTCCGTAAGATCTCTAACCAGATCTCGCCTAGACAACTTCCAGGGAGTCGGTAACTCAGGGGTTGGACCCGGCCAAATGTTGAAGAACCAAGCGATCGGGACTCTGTACCCCTAGCTGTCGTTTTGTAGACTGCATCTTCATAGGAAGCAGGCAAATGCTGCAGCATGTCGGGATCCAATGTTTCATGCATGGCCGGGAATACCACTAGATTAAAGAATCGGCTAATTGTTGCGGTCGGGGGATAGTTGTTATCTTTAGTGCTGTCGTATAGCCGAGGAAACAAAATGAGAATATCCCCGTCTACAGCACCAAGGGGCCGTCCAATGTTAATTTGTGGTATGTCCTTAATCGCCACATTGCACCATCGGTCGGTGTCAGGATTCTTCAGCCGGATGCTGATGTGCAGATTTGTGGTGATGTTTTGTGTATACTGAGGAGTCAACGACAGTGCCATTCCAAACTTGGCAAATGCTAGGGTTGATGGAAATGTGATGATGCTGTCAATGTCGAATGACACCTTGTAGTTATAGTCATCACGTCTTGACGACTTTCCAAAATTCAACAATTTCACGTCGCCGACATCACTTTGGTAGCCAGACAATAAATACCTCCAAGTCTTATCTGTGAACGCCTCAAAATCATCCCCATCAATCCATTCTTCAGGTAGCAATGATGCGTCTCCCCAACCGGGTAGATTATGAGTCTCGGCCAAAAACTCTTCCACGGAATATCCGCCATGCTGTTTATTAACACAAGACCTCTTGTCACGGTCGGTGCTTTTGGAACAGCCGGAAAAGCCAGCTAGATCTTCAGCTAGGTATTTGAGTGTGATATCAATATCTGTAGCCGTTGCATGTTTCTTAGGCATGGGTGCTTCCTTTGCTGGTGGTGCATTGTCACTTCCGGGATTCTGTAATATTCAACAAGTCAGCTTGTGGGTCAACCGGGTGGTTTCAAGTTGTGTTTGTTACCAGTACAATCTTGACAGCCAGAATCTCAACCGGCGCGTCCTCATTGAAATCATCAAACCGAGCAAAGTCGTCTAGGGGTACATTGTCGTCCTCTTCAATGCCGGCCATCAATGTTTGAGGTTGTTGGGCAGCCGGTTCTTCCATCTGTTTACTGGCCGACATAGATGATTCCCCCTGACATATTGCCAACATGGTTTTCTTAGCCGTCGGTGGTTGAATCATTCTTTCCTTGCCTTTGTTACTGACGGCCGGCTGGGCAGGTTGAATAGTCAAAGAATCTGTCGGCTGATCAATAATTATACATAATAGATAAGCAGCAGACAGGTCCTACCAAACACCGCCTCCAAGGGAACATTGATGTTTGTTTCATCTCCGGAGTCGGTGTGTTCCTCATGAAAGCCGTCAAAGAAATCTCCATTGTTGTTTGAAGCAAGCAACATCAGTGCTCCACCCTGGACCGGCACCAGATTGAGATCATCAAGGTTGTCACTGAGGTCGACCACATTCCCATCTGAGGACCCAGGATTAGCAAGCTCTTGGGCGGCCTTCTTTTCCAGAGCTTTCCTGGCTCTAAGTTTGACATTTCTCAATCTTGTCTTTTCCCTTTGTGCTTGCAATTTTTCCTCCGGTGTCTTATAAATGGATGGCCGACCGCCTTTGTTTTTGACAGGAACGGCTGCAGGAACAATAGGTGGCATTGTACTCGTCGATTGGGTGGTGATTATCTCACTGCAGATTTGGAACTTAAGAATGCACGGCCGACAGTGAATAGCAATGTGGTAATGTCGAGCAACAGTTTATCCGTATGTATTATACAAAGCACTTTATAAAGCGAGAAGATATCATTCAATACTATCCTAGGGGCGGTGACTATGGAATGCCAAGTGCATAAAAGTAGTGTTAAGGTCAACTGTTGTCTTGTTGCCAGCTCGACTGCCAAGTCCCATAGCTTACTTGTCGGCACCCCAACACAACCCTTTTGCCGGCCAAAGACTATCGATAACAATCAAAATTTTTCAGTCGCATGAAAAAAAAAACAACAGGCATGTCGGCAACAGTCAACTAGAGTTAGATCTACAATAAGAAAATTTTTCATCGACTGTGTTGGCAGATATTTAGATCAACAGGTGACAGCCGGCCACAAGTTGTGCTGTCGATTGGTAACCAACTATGTGCCCGGCTGCATTAAGAACACAATCAGTCCTTGAGCAGTGTTAATAATCGCCTTGGACAAGTCGAGCGTCAGAGTCGGCCATAAGTAATTGTAGGCCGGAGGTTTATTGTCATGAAGGTGTTTATTGTCATGGTCGGCCATGAGTAATTGTTGACAGGGGGTTGACCGTCATGAAGGTGGTTTACTAAGCGGCAGCACATGAGGGGGGTTTGTCGTCATGGTCGGCCATGAGTAATTGTTGGCAGGGGGGTTTACCGTCATGAAGGTGGTTTACTAAGCGGCAGCACATGAGGGGGGTTTGTCGTCATGGTCGGCCATGAGTAATCGTTGGCAGGGGGGTTTACCGTCATGAAGGTGGTTTACTAAGCGGCAGCACATGAGGGGGGTTTATCGTCATGGTCGGCCATGAGTAATGGTCCACAGGGGGGTTTACCGTCATGAAGGTGGTTTACTAAGCTTGGGCAGGGGGGTTAACCGTCACGGCAGGGGAGGTTAACCGTCACG
Organism: Geopyxis carbonaria; assembly: GCA_024516215.1. Classification (NCBI taxonomy): domain Eukaryota; kingdom Fungi; phylum Ascomycota; class Pezizomycetes; order Pezizales; family Tarzettaceae; genus Geopyxis; species Geopyxis carbonaria. Next base: position 6,254 of record JAJJXG010000086.1, on the reverse strand, counting down.
GCAGGGGAGGTTAACCGTCACGGCAAGGGTGGTTAACCGTCACGCCCCAACTTGGGTGTCGACCACACCAAAAAATCAAGCGAGCACAACTTCAAAGCAACACCACCCGGCTCAACCACCTTTTCACTTTTCCAGCTTAGAGAGGATTATACTACTCGAGCCGGGCTACAATCCTATATAAATATGCAAAATAATTTCTGTGGTCGCTTAGAGTAATCATCAAGAAGACGCATTGATGTGGTGAGGTGGGGTGAACTGGTTGCCGCCAAGGCCAGCCGGTTACACACATACAATTTTGCAGGCAAATCTCTAACCCTAAGGCCGGATATCAATGATATATTCTTCCCGTGGCGTCGATGGCAGTACCCCCCGTCGTCGTCCTGATTCTGGTGCCCAGTCCGAAGCACACGCCGCCTTCTTGCCCGAGGCGGTGGCAGATGCTCGTTCTGTGTTGGCTCCAGCTCCTCCGGTTGCCGGCTCTTCTTCTTCTTCTTCCCGTGGCGTCGATGGCAGTACCCCCCGTCGTCGTCCTGATTCTGGTGCCCAGTCCAAAGCACACGCCGCCTTCTTGCCCGAGGCGGTGGCAGATGCTCGTTCTGTGTTGGCTCCAGCTCCTCCGGTTGCCGGCTCTTCTTCTTCTTCTTCCCGTGGCGTCGATGGCAGTACCCCCCGTCGTCGTCCTGATTCTGGTGCCCAGTCCAAAGCACACGCCGCCTTCTTGCCCGGGGCGGCGGCAGATGCTCGTTCTGTGTTGGCTCCAGCTCCTCCGGTTCCAGGTCCCCCTTCTCCTCGTCCAGGCGTCGAGGCGTCTCTGGTTGAACTGCGTCCCGCCGGTCAGTCTGGTACCCAGGCTGGGCCGGCCGCGGTTCCATCGTCGCCTGCGCGGCAGGCGGTCCCCAGCGAGGTCGCGCCCAGGTCTATTGCGTCGTCGAGCAGATCGCCAGGTCTCAAGCGCGCGCGCGCCCCGGAGCCGGCTGCAGCGGCGCCATCAGAGGACTCGGCCGAAAAGTCGCCCAAGCGCCATCGAGGGGGAGAACCCTCTGGCGCAGTGCCAATGGAGCTCGACGAGGATCCCATCGAGCAGATATCGCCTCCCGCGAACGACGGGAGAGCGGGGTTGTTGTCCGACGACGACGACCTGCGAAGCGCGATGATTTCCATGTACGGCGACGGTTTCCAGTGGCGGTCGAGCGCCCAGGAGCAGGCGACCCGCGCTCTGTTGCGTATGGAGCAAGACGTGGTGTGCATCCTGCCGACCGGAGGTGGCAAGACGACCGTGTTCGCGGCCGTGGCTCTGTGCGAGGAGTCGCGGCGGGTGCGAGGAACATCGGTCGTGATCCTTCCGCTGTCGGCGCTCGTTGACGACATGTTGCTGAGACTGCAGCGATGCGGCATCTCGGCGCAGTCGTACAGGGAGGGCGATTCCATCACCGCGAGGGTCTGTCTGGTCTTGGTTGATTACACGGCCAGGGATACTTTCGACAAAGCCATGGCGACGGCGAACAGCCAGCACGGGATCCGGCGCATCGTTGTCGACGAAGCGCATCTGGGCCTCGACTCGAACGTCAAGCGATTCCGCAGGTGCTTCAATGGCCTGCGGAAGACTGCGAGTTGGGGATGTCAACGCCTGTTTCTGACAGGCACGCTGCCGCCTGCGATGGAGGAGGCCTTCGTCAAGTGGTTCCTGATACCACAAGCGGCCGTGTTTCGCGCCGTTTGCCATCGATGGTCGATCGACTACCAAGTGCGTGTGGTGGATGACAGACAGTCGTCGATAGAGTACGTCAAGAACCTCAGCGAGACCGCGGCCTTCTTCAGCGACGATCCGAAAGGCCTGGCCTTGGTGTTTTGCAGCTCGAAAGAGATGTGCGAACGCCTCGCGGACGCCACCAAGGGCTACGTGTACCACGCGGAGTATCCAGGCAGGGACGACAACCTGAGCGACTGGCAGAAGCGTGTTTCTCCATTCAGGAGAGTCATGGCGTGCACTCCAGCGTTGGGCATGGGTACCGATCTGAAGTTCGTGAGCCTGGTGGTCCACCTGGACTACCCATTCTCGATGACGGATTACATCCAAGAGAGTGGGCGCTGTGCCAGGGACGGAGGCAAGGGAACCTCGATCATCGTGTTGCCGGCAAAGTCATCCAACCAGAAAAAGTCGCTGAACGACGCCGATAGCGTGGACAGGCTGTACCTGCACGACTACATCGGCGGCGAGTTCGAATGCTTGCGCAAGAAGCAGACGGCGTACTTTGACGGCGTGGATCTGGAATGTGGGTCGGTGGACGGCGCGACGTGGTGTGCAGCGTGCCGGCGCTTGCCCCAGCCCAAGGTCAAGACAACCGCAGTCAAGCTGCATGTCGACAAGGCCAGGACTCTGGGTAGGAGGCGCGTGAGGAATTACGAGACCGAGCCGTTGATGCCGTATGGTGCCGACAAGCCGCCCTGCGACAAGCTGTACCGTGCGTGGAAGCAGCAGTGTGCGACGAGCTGGGAAGAGGGCCGCAAAAGCCTCGACTTTTTGAAGGAGAGGTGCGGCCACTGCGTCGGCGCCAACAGATCCCCCGTCTCGGAACAAGGTCCTCTTGGCGGAATGGCGGGCGCGGCGGTCACGCACAAGGCGGGCCAGGCCGGGTTTTGTCTGATCGACAGAGCGAGCCGGGAACGGGGCGAGTGGCTGGAGACGTGGGCGCGCAATGCGAGGGCGTACGGGGCTTGCCACAAATGCATGCTGCCGCAGGATCTGTGCTTGGCCGGAACTGCGTGCGAGCCGTGCAGGGAGGGCGAGCCTCGAGACTGCTTGTTACCGGGCAAGGAACAATGCAGGAACGTCTGCCCTCGAGAGCTCGTCGTTGTCGAGACGCTGTGGGCCTACCTCAACACCGGTGACGACGGTCGCGACCACCTGTTGGGCGGCTTGCTGTCCGGCTTGTCGCGAGACTTTGTGGTCCGGGGCGTGAACTCGGCAACCACCATTTGGCTGGGGCTGGCGGAGAGGATTGGGGAGCACACCGTGACAAACGCGTACCGTTTGTTCATGGAGATTATCCGTGACTACGTCCGGAGGAATCAGCTTCACTTTCCGGCCCAGCTGAGGGGCTGACCGATTCTCTTGCGTGGAGATCGGGCAGTGGTGGTTTTTGGCTTGTCGGAGACTCGCGAGAGTAAGTGGATATCCGAGTGTGATGCCGATGCGCTTGAGCTAATGTTTGCCGCCAGGTCGAAGGCAGATGGTGTGGTTTTTGGTGCAGGTGGTTTTTGGCTTGTCGGAGACTCGCAAGAGTAAGTGGATATCCGATCGTGATGCTGATGCGCTTAAGCTAATGTTGCCGCCAGGTCGAAGGCAGATGGTTCGAATGGCGCGCAGTCGGAGTTCCTCCTGGGTCGTAACAGGAGCGGGCACATGGACGTCGTGGTCATCGCCGTCACCGCCACCCTCTGGATCGCAACGGAGGGTGAGAAAGTCCTGCTATGCAGGCACACTTGGCTCTGGATCGGAACAGGGCAGTAATTGTGATGGTTCGAATGGCGCGCAGTCGGAGTGCCTCCTGGGTCGTAACAGGAGCGGGCACATGGACGTCGTGGCCTTCACCGTCACCACCACCCTATCGGAGGGTGAGAAAGTCCTGCTTTGTAGGCACACTTGGCTCTGGATCGGAACAGGGCAGTAATTGTGATGGTTCGAATGGCGCGCAGTCGGAGTGCCTCCTGGGTCGTAACAGGAGCGGGCACATGGACGTCGTGGTCATCGCCGTCACCACCACCCTATCGGAGGGTGAGAAAGTCCTGCTTTGTAGGCACACTTGGCTCTGGATCGGAACAGGGCAGTAAAGTAGTAATTGTGATGGTTCGAATGGCGCGCAGTCGGAGTGCCTCCTGGGTCGTAACAGGAGCGGGCACATGGACGTCGTGGTCATCGCCGTCACCACCACCCTATCGGAGGGTGAGAAAGTCCTGCTTTGTAGGCACACTTGGCTCTGGATCGAAACAGGGCAGTAGTTGTGATGGTTCGAATGGCGCGCAGTCGGAGTGCCTCCTGGGTCGTAACAGGAGCGGGCACATGGACGTCGTGGTCATCGCCGTCGACACCACCCTCTGGGTCGCAACGGAGGGTGAGAAAGTCCTGCTATGCAGGCACACTTCTTATGATGGTTCGAATGGCGCGCAGTCGGAGTGCCTCCTGGGTCGTAACAGGAGCGGGCACATGGACGTCGTGGCCTTCACCGTCACCACCACCCTATCGGAGGGTGAGAAAGTCCTGCTTTATAGGCACACTTGGCTCTGGATCGGAACAGGGCAGTAATTGTGATGGTTCGAATGGCGCGCAGTCAGAGTGCCTCCTGGGTCGTAACAGGAGCGGGCACATGGACGTCGTGGTCATCGCCGTCACCACCACCCTCTGGATCGCAACGGAGGGTGAGAAAGTCCTGCTATGCAGGCACACTTTCTTATGATGGTTCGAATGGCGCGCAGTCAGAGTGCCTCCTGGGTCGTAACAGGAGCGGGCACATGGACGTCGTGGCCTTCACCGTCACCACCACCCTATCGGAGGGTGAGAAAGTCCTGCTTTGTAGGCACACTTGGCTCTGGATCGAAACAGGGCAGTAGTTGTGATGGTTCGAATGGCGCGCAGTCAGGAGTGCCTCCTGGGTCGTAACAGGAGCGGGCACATGGACGTCGTGGCCTTCACCGTCACCACCACCCTATCGGAGGGTGAGAAAGTCCTGCTTTGTAGGCACACTTGGCTCTGGATCGAAACAGGGCGACATCACCACCTTCTGGATCGTATCAGAGGGTGAGGGGGGGGTCCTTTGTGCGGCGGGATTCGTGGACTGTCTGTTTTGGGACCAAGGCCCTTTTGGGCTTGGGTATTTCCAGTGGGAAACCCTTCGGTTGTCGGAGATGTCGACGCGCTGATACCGGACCGAGCTGTTTGTGTGCAAAGCGGATGCCGAACCGAGCTGATGCCGGATCGCCTGCTCGCACTTGTGATACTGTCATGGAGATCTTAGCTCTTCGTTTTTGCGATGGGGGCTTGTGGTCCAATCCGGGGCAGGAAATACGTATCTGGCTTGGGCAGATGTTGGGAGAGGTATGCTGGGTCGTGGTGGTGGATTCTGTGAAGGTTTTTGTTGGTTCGGTTGTGATGGGTCTTCTTGTTTGACTGCGGTTTGTGGACGGGCCGTTGCATGCGTGACAGCACTGGTGAACCGGGTAACTTGGTCTCACACGGAACGCAAAGGTCACGTCTGTAATTGTTCCTGCATTTATTCCAGGTCGCACAACGATTACGGTACAGGACAGTTTCGCACATGAAGTTCTTCCTCGCTGATAACCCTGACTCTGGTACGGGAATTTTTTCTTTGGTGTTTGCGCGTTGCTTGGTTTGTTTGTCAGTTGTTTGTTTTTTTTTTTGTTTTTGTGCGTGGGGGCGGTCGGGGAACTAGTGTCGTTAGCGAGCCTGATGATATAATTATCGCGAGTTCTTCTGCCATATCATTCTCCTCTGCGACCGTTCGGAACAACGTCACGTGTAACCTCAGTCGGTATTGCGGATTGCGGCTTTGCGCAGGGTAGAGCGGTCGGTATTGGTCCCCGCCGCAATGTCAGTTGGCCGATGTGTGCCCGAGTACGGCTCATCCGATATGGTAGCTGTGTGTGACGCAAGTTGCGTTTTCGGCCAGGCTGCTAGGGGTTTTCTTGCTGGAATTCAGCAATGCCGGGCGGAGTATCGTAGGAACTTTCGGGGTGGGTTGGCGCGGTGACGACAGTGGATTTCAGAGCGGGGAGCGGGGTCTTGATTGAAGTGCGGGGTGTTTCCAGTGTCTTTCCTTCTTCACTGCTGCAAGTTGTTTCCTGCTTGTGTCTCTGCGTGCTCAGTTGATTCAGTTTCGAAGATTTGCAGCTGCTGTTCCTGTGTGATTATCGAATTGCCAGGATGTTTCCGTGCTCGGTTTGTGGGAGGAGTTTTGAGACGGTGGGGAAGATGCGGTACCATCGGAAGGTGAGTGTGTGTTTTGCTCTTGGGGTGTCCGATTGACTGACTGTTTTAGTCCCACGTGACGAGCGTAGTGGCCACCTGGCCCAACGGCAGGAGTTTCGTGGCGATGAGGGATGGGGAGGGCAGTCGTTTTCGTTGCCCGGGTTGCAGCTTTGCAACCCAGATTCGTTGACAATGCACGGAAGCATATGCTGTCGAAGCATACGGCGGAGGAACTGGCGGGAGCTGTGGCAGCAGCGAGCGGCGAGCTGGC
>JAJJXG010000085.1:0-17751 GCA_024516215.1 Geopyxis carbonaria | reverse complement strand
TTGAAGACTCCTCGATAACTCGTGTGCAAACACCGGCAACCGGGAAAATCACGGTAATTGAGACGTCGTTGATTTACGGCGCCGCGCATCTTATACAAGATTCCGAGACTACGTGGGTTGTCAATAGCCACACTGATCTCGAGACGTGGAACCGGGTATATCTTGAGAATAGCTAGTTTACCGTAGAATGAAACGTTTTTCCTGTGAAATTCACCGTTTTCCCGTGAGATGCGCACGCTTTGTGATATGGCAATAAATCAATTCGGTGACCTAGTACTGAACGAAGCACCAAGCGAGATCTCATAATACTACCGGTATAGCTTAAACATTAGTCGATAGAATTCACCGTGTTTGCCGTGAATATCACCGGAAGACGGTTCATCTCACAATGTCCCGCATGAGATCACCGGAAGACGGTTCATTTCGCGATGGCCCGTATGTCAGGCGAAAGCACTAGATTACCCGTATATAACACGGTAAAAGTGGTGGTATTCACAGTGCGACGCGTGGTGTGTGGCAACCTTGCGTTGCAACATGCGGTGTGTGGCAACCGCCGCTCAGGCGTCGCAACCGTTGCACCCCGATATTAGATCCTGGCAACGGTTGCACCCGTACAGAAGACCCTGGCGACACAGGCGACTCAGGCGACAAAAAAGGTGGAGCGGTCCGTATCTAAGGAGGCCGATCTTAAATAAGGTAATATTTTTTCCTGATGCATTAGCACTGTCGCTGGACAGCCGTTATGACGGTCATTAGCACTGTCAATCCGGTGAATGTCGCAACAAAGCAACTATCCATAGATATCCGTCGATTCCTCAAATTGTCGCATATATAGTGTATATAGTCATGGATAGCATTATAAAACCTCGATCAAAGAAACTCTCTGCATAGGTGCGATGAATCAAAAACTGGCGATGATTGAATACACCGGCGATAAATGAATAAACCGGCGATACGATGAAACCATAAAACCGGTGAATATGACCGTACATACGGGCCTGACATAGAATCGCCACTTCACAGGCGTATTATGCACTGCTTGCTATATTGTGGGCGACATGTCATGTGTGGCAACCTTACGCTGCGACACGGGATATGTAGGAGCATTCGCTTCTGCGTCGCAACCGTGGCACCCCGTACATCAGACTCTGGCGACATAGGCGACCCAGGCGACAATTAAAGTAGAACGGTCTGTATCTAAAATGGCCGATCTTAAATACGGCACGATTTGTTCCTGATGTAACATTGTGCATAGCAACCAAAAAACCCTGTGTCAACAAGTGGCTCGACGACCGTCCACTGTACAGCGACGCAATTGAACAACGCAATTCAAAGACATCAGTTCAACGCAAAGTGAGCTGTTCCTTTAGATTGCTACAACCCTGTAATTTCTAACTCATACCAAGTACACGCACATTAGACTGAAATTTGATTTTTACTTTCCGGTGCTGCAGCGTAGTGGGACCATAAACAAGATTCAAGTGTCTTACAACATGACCCAATGGCCATTGCTAGCAGTTCCCAATGGTTGAGATATGATATGAACAGGCTGTACAATGAAAGTTGAAGAAAGAATCATTCTCTCTGTTCCACTTTTGTACAATGTCTCATGAGATTATGGTGCGCTAACCATTTCTTTCTTCCATTGAGAATGTTCACACTCATAACCACTATTACCTTTTGATTCTAGTATGAATCAGTCTGCCATTGTTGACCATGGCTTGACAACAGGCTACTGTAGTATTCGCTCAACATAGCACATCAGGAAAAAATCTTTCCGTATCTATGGCCGACCTTCTGTGATACGGACCGTTCCACTTTAAATGTCGCCTGGGTCGCCTGGGTCGTCAAGGTCTTATATACGGGTGCAACAGTTGCCGGGATCTAACTTGGAAGCTTCCCGGACATATTGCCTGTGAATTGGTTGTTAGCTTGCCTGGCTTACCTTAGGTTTGCTTCCTTGTGGTGTTCGTTAGTCGTTCTTCTTCTTCACTACTTATCCTCTCTATCTATCTCCCTGGTAACAATTGACCCAATCACAGTGTTCACGTTCCTGTCGATGATCACCAATTGATGGAACGAAATGTGAGCAACGTTAGGTAATTGTATTGAGTGAGGTTCTAAGAATACACGTCTCGAGTCTTTTATCCCGGTCTAGCGCATGGTTACCCGGCACTCCGGTGAACTCCGACCCAGCAGTACTCTACTCTACAAGTACCATACAAAGCACTTACTAAGCCTGGGTGTTGTGCTTGCGTCGCTTACCATCTAAAATAGGTATGGTTGAGGTATTGGATGACTTCCTGTAGGATTTTAGAACAGGTTTAGAACGGGTTTAGAACGGGTGATGACACAAGATTTAGAAAAGTCGTCGTTCTAAACCTCTCTATAGAAGTGTGGGGGGGGGTGGTTCTATAGCAAAGATAGAAAAAAACTTAGAAAATCGACTATGATTGGTTGCGAAGGCTCCCTATTCTGTCAGACCAAGGACCTTGAGGGGGAAAGCTAACCAGTTCAGGCGCTCACATGGTGCCGAGACCTTATAGAACGTACTTTTGGAGATAGAACCTACGGGAAGGGGGTTGGTTCTATCTCTAAATCCTATTTTCTAGTAAATCCGTTCTAAAATCCTACGGGAAGTCATCCATTGTAAACTGACCCTCCCCGCCGACAGGGCACTGTAAACGTTTGCTCTCAACCATACTATCTCTGGTTGGGACCGCCGCCTGCAGTGTTCTGGGCACTTTGGCAGGTCTACTGGCAAGCTAGACTCGCACTCACAATAGGCCCGGCTCATTGGGAGTGCCCAAGGCGATCAAGTATTTCAACTATTGATGAACTACAAATTCTCAACTCTACTGCCAGGAAGCCCATACTCCAATTCAATTAGCCCTGATATTCCCGAGTGCTTGACGCACTTGTGTGCTTCAATTATGTCCTTAGAACCATCGCTACTAGAACCTATTCGATAACCATTGCTATGTGCAAACCATCGCGAGATATAAGAAACTAAGAAGCCGATATTCAATGGCGGCTAATATGCGACTATCCCTTTCCCCGTCACCTGAATTTCAAGCACAATTTAGTGCGCCTTGGCTGTCAGCACTAACTAGCCAGGAAAAGAAAAGTGAGACACTTCAGCAACGTCCCTCTATCAAAATCGACTTCAACTGTAGTCAAACAATTTCAACTACTTCAGCGGCTTCGTTCTCTGTCAATATTGGTCCGTTCGCTACGATTTTTTGTTCATTAAATAGCGAAGATAGTCAACTTTTTTTGTCTAATTTTTCGCGGGTAGCTTTACATGCTATGAAAAGTCTGGAAGCAAGATTTATCGCACAATGGAATGGGAATTTCTTTAACTACGCAACCTTCACAGCCTGTCCGTGTCCGGCGCTCCTTCCCAGATGGACCGCTTACTGCAGTACAGAAAAATACTTTGTGTTCTTTAGAAATGTGGGCCGTTAGCTCTTGCTTTCCGGGCCAAGTATCGGCACAAAAAGCAGGATAGGATTGGTTTGTCAGGTACACGAACTCCCTTGTGCGCACCGTTTTGAGGATTGCTTACAGCATATTGGTAACTCCGTAAGATGTGTCACGTACCCAGCTTGTCTGCCCAGTGCTGTATTGCCGGTTGGCTGTGTACCTCTAGCAAAACAACGGTCTGTACGCTGAAGAATTCTTGTGACAGGCAAATAAGGTTGACTTTGAGGATCAACAATAGGCGGACGTGAACCGAGCGCTGCTGGCGCCTGACGGTGTGCGATTGATAACTCAATTTGGTCTTCCCGGCCCATATGCTGCACACCGGCATCACAGAGTTCCCAAGCTAGCTCTTTTAAAAACTTCCGTTGTTCAGTAAATATGATCCTTTTCCGGCTATGGCCCATTGTTGCACGTGCAATTAGAAAACAATTTATGAGTGTTGTATCTAGAAGCCAGTAAAATAATGGTACCCATGCCTTTACCGTACGCATTTGCGTGCTGTAGTAGCTGCGACGTTGATCTGAGATATCAACTCCGCCCATAAACAAGTGTACTCTACAGATGCAGTAGGAAGCCGTAGTTGTTTCACAGAATGTTCCCCCCATACACGCATGACGAAGTCTCGATACTTTTTGTTATTTTTTTTGGCAAGCGCGGTCTTTTTCGACGTCTTTCAGTGAAATTTTGGTTCTTTTCGGACATATCGTATGCGGTTGTAAGAAAGCGCCACCAGAGTTTTATCTTGCCAAATTACCGCCAGGACTGTATTGTTAATGACTTCTCCAGCTATATCACCCCAGCGGTTTAAGGTTATTTGCTTCTTTTTAATTTTCAAAGAGCGGGGATAACCAGCAGATGTAGGACGCACCGTTCCACAAGCAACCATTTTATGCAGCGGTAATGCTTCAAATACAGGAACATTCGAAAAATAATTATCGCAGAATAAAATAAACCTTCTCTGGTCAAGTGGGAGTAGCTTGCACAGTCGGAATACTACACAAGATGTAGGATTGAGCTCAAGAACTCTACCGGAAGGATGTGGCCCAAGGTACGGGGAAACTTCACCATAAAACCATCTAGCCGTGATGAGTAAAAAACCTGTAAGTATAACCATGTTCAGCTAAGGCCAATATTTTAAACCCTCTTGGAATTGGCTTGCTCGGCATATTGACTACATGAAAAGACCTTCCAGTAAACCTTACCATCATTTCATCGACTGAAACCTCTGTTGCAGGCAGACAATAATACCTCCACCGTTCTTGCAACCAAGTACTGAGAGGTTCCAGCTTGCAAAACCAACGACGGCGTGGGAGAACTTCACCTTCCGGTAGTTGAGGAGAAACATGGAACCATCGCTTGAGGTCTTCAAACTGTCTTTGTGTCATGTGTTTTGTGATTCTTTACAAGAAGTCAGAAATAATTCAGAACAGCACTACAGTAAAAGACATAGAACCTTACCGATGGTCTGGAGATTTTCCATCTCGAGCCCAATACTCCTCCACTGGAAAGCCACGATAAATGCCCATGTAAATTATCAGAGCAATAAAAACCATCAATTCTCCCACAGATGTATCGCGCTATAATGCTTCTCTGCCTTGCTTTTCTCCAAGTGTCCCGCTGCCTTGCTTCCTTTTTGCGTTGGCATTTGTTGTTTCTACCATATGTGCAAACACATCCGGAGAGAAAAACAATTGGAAGAAATCAAGAGTACGTAGGCAGGAAGAATATGATTGCCCTGATTCAGCAAAGAATGTTCTCGGAAGATTTTGGACACACCTGTCATGCCGTGGTTGCGGGTGGTTCCAAGGACTGAAATCTGGAACTGGTGGTAGATCAGATGTTCGAATTCCTGGAACAGTACCTTGCTCTTGTTCTGTTTCATCATTGCCCTCCAGATCCTGTGCAGGAGATGCTTCATAGTCCCATTCAGTCTCGCTATCATCATCTTCCATGTTGACCCAAGTCTGATGGTTCTCTAGAACAAACTCTAGTGAACTGGCATCACGCATCACTGTCGCAGCGGGTTCAAGCACATGGTCCGATAGAGGAAGAGAAGCACTATCGAACGCCCCTATCCTCGAAGAATTCGATGGAGTGGTGGTTGAGTTGTCCACCATCTCGATAGACTGTTCTGGTTTTGTGTTCTCTGTTCTCGGAAATCGGAATTTTTAAACGTCAACGAATTGCTTCAACGATAGCACCGTTCGAAAGAGCGAAGCTTCACGGTCACAGCGGTACCTTCCCTAAGTTGTTAGCATAAGAACTGATTGAGATATAAGCAACTCAACTTTGTATGATAATGGCGGGGTGCCGTGACGTGGGAGATGAGGATTGGTGCAGGGATCAGCTGCTGCACTACGCCCCTAGCACGGTTGAGCCACTGTGCTTGAAGACGGGGAAAGGGATGGGGAAGTTCTCGCTCATGTCGTCTTTGAGGCGGGTGCGTCTGTCAGGTGACGATACTCAGATATTTAGCTGGGCGAGTGATCGTGACTCCAAAGTGCCCAAAGTGCCGGGGCAGGTCACTTAAGCACAGTCAAGTAGACCTGCCTAACCGCTCAAATACGGGTTGGGCTATTGAGAACACCCCGGACCGGCACTCCTCAGGAGTGGTTCGGGGCCGAGCTCGCGAGGACACAAACCCCCGAGTGACGAACAACCTTGGCATGACTACACGGAGGTGCAGGCCATACATTATGTACTTAAGTTGTTTTACCGTGTAGTAGGGGGATTTCGCAACTGGTCTTAGATAGAGCTGACTAGCACCCAGACTTGGGACTTGTCGAAAACTGGGAGGAGAGATTTCGCATTTTTGACAAGATAGAGGCTGAAATTACTGGAAGTTAAACAAGCGCTCTTGGAACTTTCTTTGAGCTGCAAGCTAATGGGGCTAGTGTGCCGAGAAAATGTGGCTTTATCGTTGTAGAAAGTGGGAGATATCTAAGATATCTATATCCTCGGACTGGTCACAGACATGTCCTTGTGTACACAATATGTGACCTGTTTCCAGAGCAACAGTCTAAAACCCCCCTGTCAACCCGTCTAAGATCCGTTGCGAAATCCCTCTAATACTGAGACCTAATAGGAAGTGCAGGGCCCACTCCTGCGATAGTGTTGAAGTTCTCTACTCGAGCCCTATATTCACAACGAGACCCAGTGCTCTATATCTGCCTACTAAAAGCGACAGGCCAGATACACTGTAAAAACCTCTAATGGTTCATGCCGGTCATGCTGCAAGCGTTTTGCGCAATTGTAGGCTCGGAAAATTTCCAATGAATTTCCATACGGTACACAGTTGAGATTATGTAGTTGGTGTGTTTCCATCCTAACACTATTGAGATGAGATATTTTGACAAACTGCTAGCCTATTACTGCTCATATTACTGATCTTATAAACGCCCCCCTTTTAGTACTAAAGGTATCAATTCATAACAGTGTTGATACCAAAATCTTGCTGGCCAAGTTGTTACAAGTTATAACATTCAACTCTGTAAGCAATGGAGATATGTGCAAAGTCATATCCTGTGCAGGTACATGCTCTCTATCACACAAGAGGACACCCAGATAAGTAGTGTAGTCCTGACAAATGCTAGTTACGATGCCCCAGCAATACTGAGGTCCCGTATCTCTTGCAGAACCTGTTCAACCCGTTGGTCTAAATGACCCTGAGCGTATTGTTCTCTTGTTTCTGGATCTAAATACTGTTGTACCTGCGCCATTCGAGAGTATGCTTCGGCACAGACTGGTAAACGTGTTAAGTGGATTACCCTGTACATAGAAGAAGTGCAACATACAGCGTAGTTGTATTTTTACCAAAGCTTCGAACGATGGATCGAGATAGGGTACCCGAAGATCTATCAGCTGAGGGATTTCACTAGTTAGCTGCTCATTGAGAGCTTCATAAACATCCCGCGCCATTTGTGCTTCTTTCTCTGTCTATGCAAAATAAAATTAGCTTCGATCACATGATTTACAATGATTGTACATGAGGATAGCAGTTTTTGGGCATTTTTCATTGGATGTAGCCTTCAAACAGATATGTACTGTATACTTAGAAATGAAACTTACTCTGGGAAGCTTGCTGGGGTCTTTATCTGGCTTTTCTACCAGCTTCTTCACCTTTGCCCGCATCTGATCATAGTCTAATAACTTGTGGTTCCGCTTTTTAATACCTAAATCCTGATTAGTGGCAGATCATAATCATGGCTGCGGTAGCTCTTATCACATTCGTTGATATCGGGGAAGTAGGCGCAAAACCTAGAAATAGGCTCCAAGACAGTTGTTCGATAGGGCCCATCCAAGGACTTTATGGTCTCTGCGTCGAGTTCTTCCACTGCCTGCTTATAGGACCTACTAACACCGTCCTTCGTTCCAGCGTCTCCATAGAAGGCATCGATTGTTTCTGCTATTCTCATTTGGGAAGCTGTCATCGCTGTCGTCGTAATTTATTATCAGCTGTTCTCCACAGGGGTAGTATTGATATCACCTCTCAAAGCATCAAGATATCCCTTAGCTTCTTTTTGAAGCTTTGTCGCTGCTGCTTCCATAGTCCTGAATCGTCTAAAAGACAGCAAATAATAACGTCAACGATGGCATGACATCAAGTCCAGCTCATTCAGACATACCGTTCCTCAACTTCATAGTCTCGATCGTTGGTTTTCTCAATTTGTCCTGTTCATGAGTCAATTTTAGAATAACATTAGTACACCATGTATTACCGGCTTTCATCATAACCTGCACCGTGGTCCGATTGACCGTCTTCTTGAAACCTAAAATTGCAATGGATCAGTCAACCAAAATATACTTACGTATTATAACGTACCAGCCCAGCTCATGTTGCCTATTTATCTGATATTTTGTTGCTATGCGGCGGTGGTCACTATTCCTCGTGAATGCTCACAGTTGTGTGTGAGTAGTAAGCGGGTGATATGAACCTTGAGTGCATTGCCCCACAAAATGCTACTAGTATCTGAGTTTGTCACCAAGAGGAAACCTAGTTGCGGCATTATTTTCCAGAATGTAGAGAACGAATTACATGATCAATTTTATATCGAGATTTTGCCGTTTTATTGACTTATGTGAAAAGATTTCGTGGCTACAATATTCTATTCCCAAAAGCAGTAGACGATCCCTATGATGGATTCTACCCCCGTAACATTTTCAGGTAAGTTACCACGGTGATTTACCGTGCCCTAATCTGCTTAAATATATCGCTATTTAAAGGTAGATATATTATGGAAGAATGATAATGATACCGTGAGTTTCTGATATCATACTTTTTCTCAATGGTATCTCACTCTATTTTTGCAATATCTTACTGTTTTCTTATTGTATTTTACGCTTTGTGGGCGATATCTTACTGGATTGTAGTAGCATAATTCAAAAAACTTGTAAGAGATTTACGAAGCCTTGTGGCCCTGTGGTTCATCAACCAGGTGAGAACCCTGTAAGTTATCGATGCGTTGCAGTCAGATCATCCCTGCAACCACGATGAAGCACCACAACCTGATAAAATCATGATATAATATCGTCAGCAAGTTAAGTATACCGGTGAAACATCTGTATGAAGATAAATATATCGTCAATAATGAAAATCAATCAGCACCCTCGGTATTCGTTCATGACTGGCCGGCAATGACGCTTGAACTCAACACCCTGTTAAAATCAAAGAGTGGAAAGAGAGATTGATTCTCTGGGTCTTCTCACTTATAAGCCAACTCTTCAAGCCGACACCTTTGAACTGCTACACAACTCCACATCACTCTCCACAACCACCATCACAATCACCATCACCATCACCATAACCATCACCAAGCAACAATGGTAACTAAGATATGGACTCTGGTATGATGACCCTTTACCGTGTGTTGATTGACCACAATGGTATCTCTGGTGCAGCAGTACAAGCAGCGATAGTGATCCTGACGACGATGGTAACTCTGGTGCAGTGCAAGCAGCGATGATGGCTACAATGGAGCTTAAGTTGTATAGTAGTTGTGGCAAGGTTCGAAGGGGTTACACAAGCTTGCGGGGTGCGGAGAGGGATGGTACAGGCTGATCGTGATAAATAAATCAAACCTAAACGATAAAGATTGTGATACCCTATAGAAACAACATGATCAAGATACTATCGCTCCACGGTGTCGGATTTACCATGATCGGCACCGATAAATCCCACAATAAAAAAACAGATATTTTATCTGCACACTTTATCGGTGCCGACTGTACCACAGGGGTGGTACATTCCAACCTGATCACTTTTTACGATCACTTACCGAGTAGTAAGATACCAAGCTAATCAGATATGTTAGAGAAAAATGTAGTAACTTATTGCACAGAAATAGTAAAGTGACCACACAAACAAGGTATCTTTACCGCATGTACTGGATAAACCCTGGATAGGTTACGGAAATTTTTGATACACGTCACGAAAAGGTCATTTTGTGCTATACTCCTAAAACTCCTACGTTAGCCTAAATTAGCCGATATACGTCGGTTCGACAACATCGCAAGGCCCCCGGTAACGTAGGGCGCAACGTTCCTACGTTACCTCCGTTCTCCTAAAATAGCTCGTCTAACAGCTACGTTACCTCCCTGTTTTCAATCCCTCCTATTTTAGCCTACGTTAGGAGAAGCGCAGTAACTTAGATGTTAGACGGCCTATTTTAGGAGAACGGCGGTAACGTAGGAACTCCGCATGCTAAGGTTAGGCTGCTGAGTTGCTAACGTAGCCACTCTGCATGCTATTTTGGCAACTTTGGATGCTAAGCGTAGCATCTCTGCATGCTACGTCAGGCTATGGATATGCTACGTTAGGCTATGGATATGCTACGCTGGACAGCAAGATCGCGACTTTGGACTCTGACAGTGCTACGTTGGACAGCGAGATCCTCAACTTAGACTCTGACAATGCTACGTTGGGCTATATACAACGGCGGTGGTTTTGGTGGTTTTGGATCTCGCGATGGTTTTGGGAAGCATCTCGCGATGGTTTGGATCTCGCGATGGTTTACAGGTTCATTGATTCAGTGCAACTTCGCTTATTCAGCGGTTTTATTATGCTATCTAGACTATATACAGAGACGGATTCTATGGAAGGCTGCTTTGTCGACGGATCGTCGAATCTTTAAGGATTCGACGCTTCCTTATGGAATGCTGCTTTGGCGACGGATCGTCGAATCTTTGAGGATTCGACGCTTTTTTATGGAATGCTGCTTTGACCTAGGATTAGCCGATAGTCTAAGGATTCGTCGGATCTTATAGGAATCGAACCTTTCTTATGGTATGCTGCTTTGGCGTAGATCGTCGAATCTTCCGGGATTCGACGCTTTTATGGAATGCTGCTTTGACATAGGATTAGCCGATAGTCTAAGGATTCGTCGGATCTTATAGGATTCGAACCTTTCTTATGGTATGCTGCTTTGTCGTAGATCGTCGGATCGTATAGCATTCGGCCTTTTATTATGGATTCGCTGCTTTGACAGAGGATTGGCCGATAATCTAAGGATTCGGCCTTTTATGATGGATTCGCTGCTTTGACAGAGGATTGGCCGATAATCTAAGGATTCGGCCTTTTATGATGGATTCGCTGCTTTGACAGAGGATTGGCCGATAATCTAAGGATTCGGCCTTTTATGATGGTTTCGCTGCTTTGACAGAGGATTGGCCGATAATATAAGGATTCGGCCTATTCTATGGAATGCTGCTGTGACAGAGGATTGGCCGATAATCTAAGGATTCGTCGGATCTTATAGGATTCGAACCTTTCTTCTGGTATGCTGCTTTGTCGTAGATCGTCGGATCGTATAGCATTCGGCCTTTTATTATGGATTCGCTGCTTTGACAGAGGATTGGCCGATAATCTAAGGATTCGGCCTTTTATGATGGATTCGCTGCTTTGACAGAGGATTGGCCGATAATCTAAGGATTCGGCCTTTTATGATGGATTCGCTGCTTTGACAGAGGATTGGCCGATAATCTAAGGATTCGGCCTTTTATGATGGTTTCGCTGCTTTGACAGAGGATTGGCCGATAATATAAGGATTCGGCCTATTCTATGGAATGCTGCTGTGACAGAGGATTGGCCGATAATCTAAGGATTCGTCGGATCTTAAAGGATTCGGCCTATTTCATAGAACGCTGCTTGGTCGCGATATTCACCGGATTGAGGGTGCGAATGACCGTCAGATCGGCTGGCCAGAGACGGATCTCATACAATGCCGGTATGACCTGTATTCATAGTCAGTATATATGGTCATGATAAGGTGGCTTCAGCAGAGAATACAGGTGTTTGACGGCGAGTTGTCGGTCGCGATCGTGCTGACGAGCGTCGGTGTGCAGGTCGGCATTTGTGGTGTTCACCTCAGCAGAGTTGTCGAACTTGGAGCGAAAAAACTTGAACAAAGTAATGGGGGCATTGAACTACCCTTTTGAACTCAGGGGCAGAAGGCTCGGGCGGCGTGAGTAACAGCGTGCAGAGTGTTCACCGCAATTTCCTTTGCTCATTTCCGGTGCGTGCAGCCCCTGCAATGGGGTCAAAGCAGCGCCAAGAACGCCGCCGAGTCATGTTGTGTGTCACGGAAGTCGCCGCGCAGGAGTGGTTTGTTGCGTACATTGCAGCTAAACCGGTGTATTTGTGAGAACATGTCAGTTTTCGCAAACTTTACAATGTTTGTCTTTGCAGTTTTGAACTTTGGTCGAAATACAGCTGCCAACCACACAACAGCACCCGAACATTGTGTCCAAACTTTTCGAAGGTGAGTTCAACACCCTCAGATTACTGTTTAATTATTGATCTTTACAGTTCTAGACCTGGATAAAATCAAACACCGCGAATTCGAACCTTTACAATGACGCTCCCTAGTACGATTGAGACCGACATCTCGCCGTCAAACACCTGTATTGTTTGGACGATCCGTCGCCAAAGCAGCATTCCATAAAAGCGTCGAATCCGTAAAGATTCGACAATCCGTCGACAAAGCAGCAATCCATAATAAAAGGCCGAATCCTTAGATTATTGGCCAATCCTCTGTCAAAGCAGCGAATCCATAGAATAGGCCGAATCCTTATAGATCCGTCGAATCCGTAGATTATCGGCTAATCCTATGTCAGAGCAGCATTCCATAAAAGCGTCGAATCCTTAAAGATTCGACGATCCATCGACAAAGCAGAAATCCATAATAAAAGGCCGAATCCTTAGATTATCGGCCAATCCTCTGTCAAAGCAGCGAATCCATAGAATAGGCCGAATCCTTATAGATCCGTCGAATCCTTAGATTATCGGCTAATCCTATGTCAGAGCAGCATTCCATAAAAGCGTCGAATCCTTGAAGATTCGACGATCCGTCGACAAAGCAGCAATCCATAATAAAAGGCCAAATCCTTAGATTATCGGCCAATCCTCTGTCAAAGCAGCGAATCCATAGAATAGGCCGAATCCTTATAGATCCGTCGAATCCTTAGACTATCGGCTAATCCTATGTCAGAGCAGCATTCCATAAAAGCGTCGAATCCTTAAAGATTCGACGATCCGTCGACAAAGCAGCAATCCATAATAAAAGGCCGAATCCTTAGATTATCGGCCAATCCTCTGTCAAAGCAGCGAATCCATAGAATAGGCCGAATCCTTTAAGATCTGTCGAATCCTTAGATTATCGGCTAATCCTATGTCTAAGCAGCGTTCCATAGAAAGGGCCGAATGCTATAGGATCCGACGACAAAGCAGCTTTCCATAGAATCCGTCTCTGTATATAGTCTAGATAGCATAATAAAACCGCTGAATAAGCGATCAAGTTGCACTGAATCAAAGAATCTGTAAACCATCGCGAGATGCTTCCCAAAACCATCGCGAGATCCAAAACCACCAAAACCATCGCGAGATGCTTCCCAAAACCATCGCGAGTTGCTTCTCAAAACCATCGCGAGTTGCTTCCCAAAACCATCGCGATGTCCAAAACCACCGAAACAGTGCTAAAGAATGCTATGAAACTTTATTATGGAGTGCTATGGAGTGCTAAAGCATGGTATTGCTTCTACGGACTTATTGTAAAAAACCTCAGTCGCTAAGTTGGCCTACGGACCAGTATAGAGTGGTAAGGGCTGCTATGGAACGCTAATGCGGCTACGCGTGCTAATCGAAAAATCGACCTTTTCGTGACGCATATATCAGTACAACCTGGATAGCTTCTTTGTATTTTCTGGGTAAAGATATTGCCTGGCTGAGACTGTAACCACCAGCATTTATATTAAGCTGACACTTCCATTCCACTATACTATAGTGAAGTTGTTGAATATGTCATTATACATGGACATATAACCCAAGCTACGTGGTGATTTTACATACAAATTTTGACATGGTGAAAATCTCACAGCCGGAGAGTCCCTGTCAACTACCGATCACAATAGGGTGTTCCCAGAGTTTGGTTACTGTAAGTTATCATATGATTTGAGGTAAAGTTATCTGATGACTTTATCTGACCGGACAAGATAGGTTGAATTAAGTTATCGATTGAAGGCCAGGTCAAGTTATCCAATGGCACTTTATTGGGATCGGTAGTTTTACATACATTTTACCCCAAGAAGTTACCAAGAAGCTTCTGTAACCTATCATGGTACCCAAGCTTACCTAGACTTTATTGTGGACGTAGGTAACTTACCTGTTTGGCCGATATATTTCACGTCCTACTCTTGGTAACTTGTCTAACCGACACCTCAGTTGTGTACCACAGGAGAAGTGTAATATACTATCGTTTAAAAAGTTTTCAATGTTTAATTGAAGCTACATCTGTACCTGGCATCAGTGCGTCTCATTGTAAACAGGGATGACTGTCCATCAGGAAAAAATCCGTCTCCTTATTAGTCGTCTGGACGACTTGGGCGACTTGGGCGACTTGGGCGACTGCGGAGCATATCGAACAAAAATGCCCGCGTAGCGAAGTGGCCTGCAGGGGCAATGCTCCCGTGAACTGGCCTGCAGGCCGGACTCGTCAGCAAACCCATGTTGAGTTAACAACTCGCCCCTGAACTAGCCTGCGCCCGGACCTTGTCAGCGACAACACTCGCTTGCCGACTAATTACAGGGAGAGGTTCCAACACCAGCATATATCCGTCAAGTTCACGGTCTGTGCAGCGTAATTACCGGAGATGCTCGCACTCCGGGCTGCTTTATGGAAGATGACTGCACGCGGGCTGCTTTATGGAAGATGACTGCACGCGGGCTGCTTTATGGAAGATATCCGCAGTTCAGATGGATTTCTGATTGAATTCACAGCGGCTATTCGCGCTTGCGCGGCAAAGAGAAAGAATAGTTTAATCGAGGGTTTTATTATGCTATCTATGACTATATATGCTATCTATGACTATATGCTATCTATGACTATATACGCGATATTCACGGTATTCACGGTGCTAATGACCGTCAGATCGGCTGGCCAGCGACGGATCTGACAGTCGAATCTTCAAGGATTCGACACTTTTTTATGGAACGCTGCTTTGTCGACGGATCGTCGAATCTTTGAGGATTCGACGCTTTTTTATGGAACGCTGCTTTGTCGACAGATCGTCGAATCTTTAAGGATTCGACGGTTTTATCGAATGCTGCTGTGACAGAGGATTGGCCGATAATCTAAGGATTCGGCCTTTTATGATGGATTCGCTGCTTTGACAGAGGATTAGCAGATAATCTAAGGATTCGACGGATATCTATAGAACGCTGCTTTGTCGACGGATCGTCGAATCTTTGAGGATTCGACGCTTTTTTATGGAACGCTGCTTTGTCGACGGATCGTCGAATCTTTAAGGATTCGACGCTTTATCATGGAATGCTGCTTTGACATAGTATTAGCAGATAATCTGACAATTCGACGGATATCTATAGAACGCTGCTTTGTCGACGGATCGTCGAATCTTTGAGGATTCGACGCTTTTTTTATGGAACGCTGCTTTGACAAAGGATTAGCAGATAATCTGACGATTCGACGGATATCTATAGAATGCTGCTTGGTCGCGATATTCACCGGATTGACGGTGCTAATGACCCTCCGTCAGATCGGCTGGCCAGCGACGGACCTCATACAATGCCGGTATGACCTGTATTCATCGTCAGTATATATGGTCATGATAAGGTGGCTAAAGCAGAGAATACTGGTGTTTGACGGCGAGTTTGTCAGTTGCAATCGTGCTGATGAGCGTCGGTGTGCAGGTCGGCATTTGTGGTGTTCACCTCAGCAGAGTTGTCGAACTTAGAGCGAAAATCTTGACAAAGTAATGGGGGGCATTGAACTACCCTTCAAAACTCAGGGGCAAGACGCGCTCGGGCGGTGTGACTATTAGCGTGCAGAGTTTTCACCACATTTCCTTTGCTCATTTCCGTGTGTGCGAACCCCCGCAATTGGGTCAAAGCAGCGCCAAGAACGCCGCCGAGTCATGTTTGGTCACTGAACTTGTCGCCGCGCAGGAGTGGTTGCTGCGTAGATTGCAGCTAAACCAGTGATTTTGTGAGAACATGTCAGTTTTCGCAAACTTTACAAGTTTGTCTTTGCAGTTTTGAACCTTTGGTCGAAATACAGCTGCCAACCACACAACAACCACGCCGAACATTGTGTCCAAACTTTTCGCAGGTGAGTTCAACACCCTCAGATACTGTTTAATTATTGATCTTTGCAGTTCTAGACCTGGATAAAATCAAACACGCGAATTCGAGCCTTTACAATGACGCTACCCAGCACGATTGCGACCGACAGCAGCTTTCCATGAGAGAAGGCCGCATCCTATCAATCCTCATGTCACAGCAGCATTAGATAAAACCGTCGAATCCTTAGATTATCGGCCAATCATCTGTCAAAGCAGCGAATCCATAATAAAAGGCCGAATCCTTGGATTATCGGCCAATCCTCTGTCAAAGCAGCATTCCATAATAAAAGGCCGAATCCTTAGATTATCGGCCAATCCTCTGTCAAAGCAGCGAATCCATAATAAAAGGCCGAATCCTTAGATTATCGGCCAATCCTCTGTCCAAGTAGCGAATCGATCATAAAAGGCCGAATCCTTAGATTATCGGCCAATCCTCTGTCAAAGCAGCGAATCCATCATAAAAGGCCGAATCCTTAGATTATCGGCCAATCCTCTGTCAAAGCAGCGAATCGATCATAAAAGGCCGAATCCTTAGATTATCGGCCATTCCTCTGTCACAGCGGTCATTGGCACCGTCAATCCGGTGAATATCGCGTACATAGTGTATATAGTCATAGATAGCATAATAAAACCCTCGATTAAAGAAACTCTCTCCATATGTGCGATGAACGAATACACCGGCGATGCATGAATAAACCGGCGATGAATGAATAAACCGGCGATGAATGAATAAACCGGCGATTCGATTAAACCATAAAACCGGTGAATATGACCGTACATACGGCATGACATAGGATCACCACTTGACAGGCGTACAATGCACTGCTGCTGTATCGAGGGCGACCTGTCATGTGTGGCAACCTTAGGCTGCGACACGGGGTGTGTAGGAGCCTTCGCTGAGGCGTCGCAACCGTTGCACTCTTATATTGGATCCTGGCAACGGTTGCTCCCGTACAGAAGACCCTGGCGACACAGGCGACTCGGGCGACATCTCAAGTAAAACGGTCCGTATCTAAGACGGCCGATCTTAAATAGGGCAAGATTTTTTCCTGATGTCGACTCGAAATCTCTCTGTACTGAAGTACCAAAACATTAATTTTTCGTTCTATACCACGTCGTGGCTCTCTATACCAATGGGTAGGCCAGCTAAGCAACTAAGGATATATGCAATACTAAGTCTGCAGGAGTAATATTATTCCATGGCACAGTAGAGCACTCCATAATACAGCTTGATAGCATTGTCTGGTATATTTCTAGTTGTTTTGGATTTCGCAATATTGTGAATAGCATCACGCAATGGTATTGGATTGAATCTTGACGGTTTCAAAAAAAGCACCTCTTCACCCGTCGGAGACCACGTTGCCATGGACATCACATACAGCTTCCAATCCGGGGCCACATCCGGCATTGAATACATTGTTGAATGCAGTGTTGAATGTAGCCTTGAAGAGAGGGTGATGCAGCGTACAATCCATGGTCTAATCCGAAGTCATTTTGCCTGAAGTACAACCTCAATTATGACGTGTTAAGCTGCCGGTGGCCACCTCTTTAGCATTGATCTTAGTTCACAATGCTGAATAATAGTCAGTATGACCTTTATTCAAAGTAAGTATATATGTCCACAATCATGTTGGT
>JAJJXG010000084.1:0-17817 GCA_024516215.1 Geopyxis carbonaria | reverse complement strand
CTAGCTGGCGATATGAATGCACACCACCCATGGTGGAACAAACACAAGCGGCCAGCCGGAGCAGACGTTCTTGTTCAACTGATGGAGAGTAACAACTTCACCCTAGTCAATGAACCTGACGTCCACACCTACCATGCAAAGACAGGCCTGACCAGCTCCGTCCTTGATCTTGTCTTCTCTTCTGCAGCACTCCACAACTACACCATCAACTGGGCCATTGACGACAGCCATACAACTGGGTCTGATCATGAGGTGATCAAGTTTGACTTGATTTCGGACAGTCTAGACACAGTGACTCCACCACTTGCACAACATTACAACTGGAAGCAAGCAGACTGGGAATGCTTCAACAACACACTCATTGAATCTGAAGAAGAATCAAAGCGCAGATGGAAAGAGCTGATGGACAATTCACACAACACTGACAACCTGGAAGCGGCTGCCTGTTACCTTAGGGATATCATTGTATCAGCCTCCAGAAAGTCAACACCAGTCATGAAGCACTCACCAAGGGCGAAGAGGTGGTGGTGTGAGGAACTGTCTCAGGACAGAAAGAATATGGCCCAGGCGTTAAGAGATTTCAAGGAGGAGAGGACGAGGGCCAACTGGCTGAGATTCACAACCAAGCGAAACCTGTACTTCAGACACATCAGAGTACAGAAACAGAAAAACTGAGTTGAGTACCTTGAACAAGTCAAAGGGACGGATGCTTATTTATATTTATTTATTTATAGTTCATACAAGCATGCAGCCCTAAGGCTATGGCTAACTAAAACGAAAAAGAAAAACATATGAAAGATAGTATGCGGCTGAACACTCCTTAACCTGTTCGGCCGCGGCCTTAGTGTGTCGCAGTTCTTTTCAATCTGCCCGGTTGGTGTTGTATTTCCAGGTTGCGTTCAACCATGTGTGTGCCTTGGGTCTTTAAATGCCCTCCTCCTCTCCTGCCCCCGCCTCTGTTTCCGCGTCTCCGTCATGGCCTGCATCACCATCATCATCTTCCTCACCTTCCTCAACTTCCTCAACTTCTTCAACTTCATTCAGTGTTCCCCAACCCATGACTGCCCGGCCTTGCCAGTACAAGTCGGTTGGGGAGTTGTCAGACGTAGCTTGTTGTCCAGATGTATACCAGTTGTGGCTGCCGATACCAGTTGTCTTCAAGAACTCCAAAGTTTGTTCAAGATTCTTGTCGTTGTACAGCAGGTCCCACCTCTTTGGCCTTAGGTTGTCGATTTCTTTGAGTAGTCTGCGTCTGTGTGTTCTGTAAAGTGAACACTGGAGCAGGACATGTTCGCCAGTTTGTTTTGGGCTTCCACAGTTGCATTTGCCATTGGTGACGTCTTTGGCTTGAATCTTCTTCAGGTAATCTTTGAAGAAGCCATGCCCCGTCTTGAAGGAGAGTAGTTGGAATGTTGCGTGCCTGGTCAAGGTGTTGTAGCACTCTGCCATG
The DNA here is from genome assembly GCA_024516215.1 of Geopyxis carbonaria. NCBI lineage: Eukaryota > Fungi > Ascomycota > Pezizomycetes > Pezizales > Tarzettaceae > Geopyxis > Geopyxis carbonaria. The sequence goes on along the minus strand of JAJJXG010000084.1, from coordinate 16,367 downwards.
TGCATCTTGGGCCAGTGGGTGTTGTTGTTTTGGACGTAGTACTTGCCGTGTTTGGATGTGGTCCACTGTTTCCTCCAGTCAAGCAGCTGTTGTGCTTTGACCTGACGTCTCAGGAAGGAGAGAGTGGTGGTGGTGTGGTGTGGTTGTTCTTTTTGTGTTGCTTTGTTGGCCAGTTCGTCAGACTTTTCGTTTCCAGGTACCCCCGTGTGGCCTGGTACCCAGCAAATCTTCAAACCAACTTCCATCTCTTCTAGTTTTGTGGCCAGTTCGTCCACTGCCAGTGCTATCGCCTGCCCAGGTCCTGGTGCAGTGTGTGCCATTCTTGCGATTGCAGCCTGGTTGTCAAGAAACACATACACGTCTTTTGGTTTGTGCATGTTTCTTTCCACCAGCCGCGTACATCTCTTAACTGCTAGAAGCGCCCCCTCTAGCTCTGCATCATACACTTCTGCCTCTGTTCCAAGAGGCAGTACCAACGAAATGTCTGGAGTACCACTGCCCTGCATGATGTACACACCAGCGCCTGTTACCCCATTGTCTTGTTTTGAGCCATCACTGTATGCAATCATGTAATGGCTGTCTTCTTTAATCTTGTCAAGCAGCAGAAAGTGTAGCTCAGTCGCCTGCTCCTTGTCTGCTTGCTCAATAATCCATTGAACTTTCGATTCGTGCCATGGAGGTGTGTCTGTTGCATTGAAGGTTTCGATTTCAGTGGTTGGTTTGAGCCACGCCCTGACAGTGTGTAGTAGGGCATCTAGCCTGCTGAGGAACTTTGGTTTATCTGAGTCGCAGTGCCACTGAGCTGTTGACTCCAGCTCTTCGTCTCTTGTGGTGGTGTCAAAACAAGGGGGGAAGGTTTCCGGGCATCTTATTCTGATGGGGTGGGATTCAGGAAGTGTTGCGATTCTGAGGGCATATCTTCTGGCAATGTGGTTGAGTCTGACTGTGGTGGGAGGGATTGCTGCTTCCGCTTCAAGTGCAGCTGTTGGTGTTGTTCTGAACGCGCCCATGATTCCTCTCAATGCGCTATTCTGGACCATCTGTAGCTTTTTCGCCAGCTGTTTCTGGCCTTTCCACCATATTTCCACTCCAAAGTCCATTACTGGGAGAACGGTTGTGGTGAACAGTGTTCGCATGGTGCTTGGAGTGATGCCTGACTGGGTGTTTGCCATTCTGCTAAAGGCAAAGTATGCTCTTGTCGCAGCTGTGGTTTTGAGCTTGATGTGGTGGCTGAAGTTGAGTTTGCTGTCTAGCCATACTCCCAACCATCTGACAACCGGTGATGGCTCAATGATACCGCCATTAGGGAGTGTGATTGCAGTCTGGTCTGGATTTCGTTTGGTTGAGAAGTGGATGAGCTCAGACTTGGGGCCGTCGAATGTGAGAGCATTGTTGTCTGACCAGGTGAAGAGTGATCGCACTATTTTCTGAATTTGCTTGCAATTGGCAGTGGTGCTCTTGCCTGATACCACGATTGCAACGTCATCAATGTATGAAGGGCAGTTGATGTTAGGATGCTTCTTCTCAAGCTCATCAAAGAGTGGTTTGAGGTAAAGCAGGAATAGGATTGGTGAGATTGGGGAACCTTGAGGGATTCCCATCTGTACTGGTTGCAATGTTTCTTTGTCTCCGTCAAAGGCCAATGCTGTTGTTCTGTTGTTGAGGAAATCGGAAACCCAGGATAGCACAGGTGGTGGAAGTCCCATCTGAGCCAGTGTGTGTTTGAGACGGGTGGAGGAGACATTGTCGAAAGCGCCCTTGACATCCAGAAGTACAGTTGAGACCACTTTCTTTTCCTTCTTGCCAACATCAATGTCGTGTGCTAAACACATCACTGCATCAATTGCATTTCTCTGTTTCCACCCCCCCATCTGTGCCTTGTGTAAGAGATTGTACTTCTCAGACAAGAATCCCAATCTTGTCGCCATGATCTTTTCAAGCACCTTTCCCAAGCAGTTGAGCAGGGCGATAGGCCTGTATGACTTTGGTGTAGAGTAGTCAGGTTTGTTTGGCTTTCTGATGACAGCTGTTGTTGATTCCCGCCAGCATACAGGATGGTATCCACGTTTGGCTACTTGTGCATATATGGTGTTGAACATGTGTGGGATCGCTTGGTAGGCTTTCTGCAAGCAGAGGAATGGGAGTCCGTCTGGGCCTGGGGCTTTGTTGGGGTGAGATGTGAGGATTGCTTTCTCAACTTCTCTTTTGGTGACCGGTTCCCAAGGCAGTTGAAGTCTGGGTGCGTCTTGAGCTTGCGGGGGGTAGTCAGGTGGTGGTGGGAACATAACTGTTCGAAAAAGGCTGCACTTTTCTTCAAACGTAATGTGCGCGTTGTTGTCAGAGTCCAGCAATACTGGAGTTCTTTCAGTAACTCTGGGTTTGGTGTATCGCAATAGGCTGAATGCATCCGTCCCTTTGACTTGTTCAAGGTACTCAACCCAGTTTTTCTGTTTCTGTACTCTGATGTGTCTGAAGTACAGGTTCCGCTTGGTTGTGAATCTCAGCCAGTTGGCCCTGGTCCTCTCCTCCTTAAAATCTCTTAACGCCTGGGCCATATTCTTTCTGTCCTGAGACAGTTCCTCACACCACCACCTCTTTGCCCTTGGTGAGTGCTTCATGACTGGTGTTGACTTTCTGGAGGCTGATACAATGATATCCCTAAGGTAACAGGCAGCCGCTTCCAGGTTGTCAGTGTTGTGTGAATTGTCTATCAGCTCTTTCCATCTGTGCTTTGATTCTTCTTCAGATTCAATGAGTGCGTTGTTGAAGCATTCCCAGTCTGCTTGCTTCCAGTTGTAATGTTGTGCAAGTGGTGGAGTCACTGTGTCTAGACTGTCCGAAATCAAGTCAAACTTGATCACCTCATGATCAGACCCAGTTGTATGGCTGTCGTCAATGGCCCAGTTGATGGTGTTGTTGTGGAGTGCTGCAGAAGAGAAGACAAGATCAAGGACGGAGCTGGTCAGGCCTGTCTTTGCATGGTAGGTGTGGACGTCAGGTTCATTAACTAGAGTGAAGTTGTTATTCTCCATCAGTTGAACAAGAACGTCTGCTCTGGCTGGCCGCTTGTGTTGGTTCCACCATGGGTGGTGTGCATTCATATCGCCAGCTAGAATGCTTCTTGGTGGAAATGTGATATTAGTGAGTGTTCGTTCAATCGTTCTTGTTGTGTCTGGTTCGCCTGGAACTTTCTCATTGTATATGTTGAACAGGCGAGTAATTGGAATGGTGGGTGTGGAGATATCAAGCACTTGCAAATCTGGATCAGTGCTGATATCTGGACGAGGGGTGACTTTAAGAAAAGGGTTGGTGGTGGAAACAAAGGCCATAGTCCTGGGCCTTCTATTTGATGGTGGTGGTAAGATCGCCTGAAAAGAAGGATGGGGAATAGTAGTGGCTGATCTTGAAAAAGGTTCTTGCAGAAGTAGAATATCTGCTGTGCCGGCAGCTGATTGAAGGAGTGACTGCATTACATTGGTGCTTCTTGCACAATTGTGTACAAGAATTCGGATTTTGTGAGCTGTAGGTGGTGCACTATTCATTCATAATAGTGTCTACAGTGTTGCCTTTGTTTGCGTTGACTCTCAGTTGGAACCGGGAGTGGAGGAGAGTGATGGTGGGGCAGCTTGGGTCATTCGCCTTGTGTTTCCCTTTGCAGTTGCAGCAGGAGGGCGCCTGGTGTGGGCAAAGTTTCCCTACTGCATTGCAACTCTCGCACTTGTGTTCTGAAGTGTGGTGCCCCTCACCACATACTCTGCATCTTACATCTCTCCTGCATCTCTGCTGTGGGTGGCCAAAGTCCTGGCACTTAGTGCATTGGTCATGTGGTCTGACCGAACAAAACTCTTCCACGTTTTGAGTGTCTCCAAGGATCTGGAGGCCGTGTTTAACCATCATCTTCATGGTTTCTCTGTTTTCCACCGCCAGTACTACTGACGAGTGGACTTTGCCAGTGCGCTTCTCTGATTTGAGCAGGTATCTTGGTGTGTTTACCACCTTGACTCTGCTGTTGAATTCGTGGATTTCAGACTTCAGCTTCTCCATTCCTTCAGGTGTGTCTGGAAAGTATTCTTGGTGGATCCCGTGCACAAGCACCTTGGCCCAGTCTTCACTGGTTCTGATCTCCTGAGTTTCCTTGTCCGCCTGATTGATAGCCTTTTGGATCTGGTCTTTGTATTGTAGCACATCTTGTGCAGTGCAGTTGTCTTTGGTCATCACTACAATGTTGCCTCTGGGGTTCAGAGTAGCACTTGCGATTTTGAGTTGAGGAGGAGCTTGAGCCTGATGTAACGCCGTGTTCATTGTGTCCCGCAGTTCTAGTGAGTTGATCGTCTTGTTTGTAGTCGAAGTGTTCCTCAGGATAGTGAAAGTTCTTGCCTTTTTGCTGGGTCCGGTTGGTGTTGGTGTAGTTTTTGAAGCGTTTTTGGGGCCAGTGGGGGTTGAGCTTGCTACTTGGCTCCAGGTCTTCTTGCTGTTGGGATCCGCGGTGGTGGTAGGAGTGGTGTTTTTCAGTAGAATGTCAATTTTGTCTTCAAGTGCCTTGATCTTTTTGTTCTGTTTTGCAATGACGCCTCTGAATAGTTGAGACACCTTTGCTACAATGTTGGTGACCAGCAGACTGTTTTCGAATGCGCCTTCTTCTTCTTCCTCTTCATCTTCTTCTCCAAGGCTTTCCATCAAGTCAGGTTCTGCATGTACTCTAGGTGGGCTGCTAGGGTGGTTCGGTTGTTCAATTGTTGAGAATCTTGAAATGTTCGCATACCCTTGGTTGCTGACGCTTTTGAGGTCGGGCTCCTGTGGATATATGCTTTCAGTTCCACTTCTCTTTCTATTAGTAGGGCTGTTGGAGCCGGAAGGGTTGTTGAGGGTGCTGTGAATGGTGTGGTTGGTGCTGGTGATTGGATCAGATGAGATAGCTACATCTGGAAGGGGTGGTTTGTTTTTGTCTTTGGTTTTGCGCAACATGTTTCTGTTGTTTGCGGTGGTTGTTTCTTAAATATCAGAGTGATATGTGGTGTAGGAAGTTGTGGTGGGGTGTTCTGACTAAGACTTTGGTGATGGTGTGTGTGGTGGTGCGCAGGGGGTGTGCTGAGTAACAATACCACACCAAAAATTCCGAAATTCAAAAATGCAAGAACAGCAAAAAATAATAATGCCTTGCAGAACAGAAATCCCTGTTTAAAGGGGGGGAGACTTGATGGGGGGGATAGCGTGGGAATTGAAAAATTCTCAAGGGTCCTGGTAGCAGGTGGTGAGACCTGTGTAGGGGGTGGTGTTGAGGCTCTGCTGGTAGAAAATTTTCGAAAAATTCGCTCAGAAGAGGGGTAAAATTGTTGTATCTCCACAACCAAACGTCGGACGCTTTCGAAAAGTGGTAGATACGCTCGAGGACGTTCGCTTAGCCCAGGGTAAATGTTTCGGAGCGTTTGGAGTTGTTGTTGTGGAGTTCTGCCGAAATTCGGAGATTTTTACCCCTGAAAAAGGTGTAAAATCGCGATTTTTGCAACAACACCCACAAAAGGAGTTATTCTTTTTCGAAAATTGGAGGGTGTGGTATTTGAGGTGTAAGGAATTGATTTATCGACTTATTGTTCTCGTAGCTGTTGTGGTTGTTGACTTTTATTTTTACAGCCATTACATGATTGCATACAGTAACGGCTCAAAACAAGACAATGGGGTAACAGGCGCTGGTGTGTACATCATGCAGGGCAGTGGTACTCCAGACATTTCGTTGGTACTGCCTCTTGGAACAGAGGCAGAAGTGTATGATGCAGAGCTAGAGGGGGCGCTTCTAGCAGTTAAGAGATGTACGCGGCTGGTGGAAAGAAACATGCACAAACCAAAAGACGTGTATGTGTTTCTTGACAACCAGGCTGCAATCGCAAGAATGGCACACACTGCACCAGGACCTGGGCAGGCGATAGCACTGGCAGTGGACGAACTGGCCACAAAACTAGAAGAGAAGGAAGTTGGTTTGAAGATTTGCTGGGTACCAGGCCACACGGGGGTACCTGGAAACGAAAAGTCTGACGAACTGGCCAACAAAGCAACACAAAAAGAACAACCACACCACACCACCACCACTCTCTCCTTCCTGAGACGTCAGGTCAAAGCACAACAGCTGCTTGACTGGAGGAAACAGTGGACCACATCCAAACACGGCAAGTACTACGTCCAAAACAACAACACCCACTGGCCCAAGATGCACATGGCAGAGTGCTACAACACCTTGACCAGGCACGCAACATTCCAACTACTCTCCTTCAAGACGGGGCATGGCTTCTTCAAAGATTACCTGAAGAAGATTCAAGCCAAAGACGTCACCAATGGCAAATGCAACTGTGGAAGCCCAAAACAAACTGGCGAATATGTCCTGCTCCAGTGTTCACTTTACAGAACCCACAGACGCAGACTACTCAAAGAAATCGACAACCTAAGGCCAAAGAGGTGGGACCTGCTGTATAACGAAAAGAATCTTGAACAAACTTTGGAGTTCTTGAAGACAACTGGTATCGGCAGCCACAACTGGTATACATCTGGACAACAAGCTACGTCTGACAATTCCCCAACAGACTTGTACTGGCAAGGCCGGGCAGTCATGGGTTGGGGAACACTGAATGAAGTTGAAGAAGTTGAGGAAGTTGAGGAAGGTGAGCAAGATGATGATGGTGATGCAGGCGATGACGGAGACGCGGAAACAGAGGCGGGGGCAGGAGAGGAGGAGGGCATTGAAAGACCCAAGGCACACACATGGTTGAACGCAACCTGGAAATACAACACCAACCGGGCAGATTGAAAAGGACTGCGACGCACTAAGGACGCGGCCGAACAGGTTAAGGAGTGTTCAGCCGCATACTATCTTTCATATGTTTTTCTTTTTTGTTTTAGTTAGCCATAGCCTTAGGGCTGCATGCTTGTATGAACTATAAATAAATAAATGAATAAATAATCTTGCCTGATACCACGATTGCAACGTCATCAATGTATGAAGGGCAGTTGATGTTTGGATGCTTCTTCTCAAGCTCATCAAAGAGTGGTTTGAGGTAAAGCAGGAACAGGATTGGTGAGATTGGGGAACCTTGAGGGATTCCCGTCTGTACTGGTTGCAATGTCTCTTTGTCTCCGTCAAAGGCCAATGCTGTTGTTCTGTTGTTGAGGAAATCGGAAACCCAGGATAGCACAGGTGGTGGAAGTCCCATCTGAGCCAGTGTGTGTTTGAAACGGGTGGAGGAGACATTGTCGAAAGCGCCCTTGACATCCAGAAGTACAGTTGACACCACTTTCTTTTCCTTCTTGCCAACATCAATGTCGTGTGCTAAACACATCACTGCATCAATGGCATTTCTCTGTTTCCTCCCCCCCATCTGTGCCTTGTGTAAGAGATTGTACTTCTCAGACAAGAATCCCAATCTTGTCGCCATGATCTTTTCCAGCACCTTTCCCAAGCAGTTGAGCAGGGCGATGGGCCTATATGACTTTGGTGTAGAGTAGTCAGGTTTGTTTGGCTTTCTGATGACAGCTGTTGTTGATTCCCGCCAGCATACAGGATGGTATCCACGTTTGGCTAGTTGTGCATATATGGTGTTGAACATCTGTGGGATCGCTTGGTAGGCTTTCTGCAAGCAGAGGAATGGGAGTCCGTCTGGGCCTGGGGCTTTGTTGGGGTGAGATGTGAGGATTGCTTTCTCTACTTCTCTTTTGGTGACAGGTTTCCAAGGCAGTTGCTGTCTGGGTGCGTCTTGAGCTTGTGGGGGGTGGTCAGGTGGTGGTGGAAACATAACAGTTCGAAAAAGGCTGCACTTTTCTTCAAACGTAATGTGCGCGTTGTTGTCAGAGTCCAGCAATACTGGAGTTCTTTCAGTGACTCTGGGTTTAGTGTATCGCAATAGGCTGAATGCATCCGTTCCTTTGACTTGTTCAAGGTACTCAACCCAGTTGTTCTGTTTCTGTACTCTGATATGTCTGAAGTACAGGTTTCGCTTGGTTGTGAATCTTATCCAGTTGGCCCTGGTCCTCTCCTCTTTGAAATCTCTTAACGCCTGGGCCATATTCTTTCTGTCCTGAGACAGTTCCTCACACCACCACCTCTTCGCCCTTGGTGAGTGCTTCATGACTGGTGTTGACTTTCTGGAGGCTGATACAATGATATCCCTAAGGTAGCAGGCAGCCGCTTCCAGGTTGTCAGTGTTGTGTGAGTTGTCCATCAGCTCTTTCCATCTGCGCTTTGATTCTTCTTCAGATTCAATGAGTGCGTTGTTGAAGCATTCCCAGTCTGCTTGCTTCCAGTTGTATTGTTGTGCAAGTGGTGGAGTCACTGTGTCTAGACTGTCCGAAATCAAGTCAAACTTGATCACCTCATGATCAGACCCAGTTGTATGGCTGTCGTCAATGGCCCAGTTGATGGTGTTGTTGTGGAGTGCTGCAGAAGAGAAGACAAGATCAAGGACGGAGCTGGTCAGGCCTGTCTTTGCATGGTAGGTATGGACGTCTGGTTCATTGACTAGAGTGAAGTTGTTACTCTCCATTAGTTGAACAAGAACGTCTGCTCTGGCAGGCCGTTTGTGTTGGTTCCACCATGGGTGGTGTGCATTCATATTGTTACGGGGGACGTCCAGAGGCGTTATCGACGATAGACGTTGGCCCACGGTGTATGAAGTCTTTTATCACCAAGAATTCCAATTGTACTTATAGAGGGGTTTTAGCAGTATAACTCCTTGAGGTATAAAGCAGCCGATGTATTCTTTGTAACAAAAGATATTTTTACTAGAAGGGACTTCGCTTGGTGTCTGGTGCGTGTGATGATACTATACTTTGTAACCCCGTATCATCACACCCCTATATATACAACACGGCAGGGCTCTAGCCCTCTACCCTAAAACTATATAGAGGGGTGCGCAGTCACCATCGCCCAGTCTCTTTCAACTATGTCTCGGGTGACGTGTACTCCTAACAGCCAATACTGTTTACCCCGCATCGCATCTAATGCCTTCAAGTGGTACACACTTCCTAGCTATGCAAACGGCCTTGGTCTAGAACCCTTGGCCCACGTACCTACGCTACGTGTATCCTATGAACGACCGTATCGTTATCTATGCTTCCTATATGTTCCGAACAACATATTATGCGTCTGGCAACGCTACTAGTTACCGCCCGCGGTAACAGAACCCTCCTTCTCCAATATGTTCGTCCCGAACATAACAAGGTAAGAGATATAATGAATCAATATAATATTTGAACAGAGAAAAATATACTTACTCTTTCCTCCTCTTGCTGGCTCTGGATCCCTCGGTATCTTCTTGTCTTTGCTTGGAACTTGCGTAATCGATTTCCCAGTTGCGGTGATGTTTGACCTTTTTGTGATGCCGATAAAAGTTTGCCAATACCTCTTTGGCTCCGGGTACCAAAGATTCGTAAGGTTCCCACGTCGCTTCTTCAATTGGATAACCCTTCCATAACACCGGGAACGTGTCATTGTCATCATCGTCAAGTCCATGTTCGATGATTTTTTCCGGGGTGAAGTGTCCAGCGCCATCGGGAAGCGGCGGCAGCGTGACTTCTGGCGGAGCATCTTCGCCACGGTGATATGGTTCTAGAAGAGATACGTGGAACACAGGGTGGTATCCCTCGGGGATGCCTTCCAGTTTGCACGCGGATTTTCCTACCCAAGAAATCTTGAACGGTCCAGCTTTACGATTGTCGAGCTTACCCCTTGGCATGTTGCGAGTATCCAACAATACTTCTTGTCCGATAGTGAACTCAGGCTGCTGCATCCTGTACCGTGTTACTCCTGTTGATTTTCCGTCCTTGTTGAGTTTGGCGGTATCGTGTCTTCGTATCATAGCTTCTCTAGCAGCTTCCAGGTTTTCTTTCAATTGCTTATGGGTTTCTTCCAAGTAGTGCCCGAAGTGCTCGCCGGCCGGGTTGCGAACTTGTTTCTGTTCTATCGGCCATATGGATCTGGGGTGCTGACCGTAGTTGGCATAGAAGGGCGACATCCCGGCGCTTGAGTGATGACTGTTGTTGTATTCGTATTCCGCCAGTGGAAGTAGTTCATCCCAGTCTTTTCTGTTCATGATGAAGATGCGTAAAAATTGTTCGAGAACCTGGTTAACTCTCTCTGTCTGGCCGTCGGTTTCCGGATGGAAGGCTGTAGACAGATTATCCTTTATCGATAGTAATTCGAGAGTAGTTTGCCAAAAGTTGCCCGTAAAGCGACTGTCTCTGTCGGATACGATGTTGTCTGGCAATCCGTGGAGGCGCCATATTTCTTTAACGAAAAGTTTTGCTAGATCAGAAGCCTGGATTTAGGGATAGGTACGAAGTGAGCCATCTTTGTGAAGCGATCGACTATGACCCATATGTGTTCGTTGCCGTTTTGTGTTAGTGGGAGTTTTACAATAAAGTCCATCGAGATAGAAGACCAAGGTCGCGGAGGTAAGTCCAGTGGGTTGAGTAATCCGTAGCGCTTATGCCGTTTGTGTTTGGCGCGTTGACAACTATCGCAGTGTTTGATCACTTCTTCGACTATGGTACGCAACCCTGGGATATCGAAGTTCCGTTCGATCACTTCTATTGTCTTATCTCTTCCCCAGTGTGCGCGCTTGTGTTCTGAAGTAACGATTTCTTTCCACAATGCTTGGGGTGGTCGCAATAGGTGATCCTTGTACCAGAGTCCGCTTAGGTTAATCCATTCCTTGGATAGTTCTACGTTTTCGTCCGTTGTGTAGGTTTTCTGGCATTTATCCGCAAACGTTGAGGTTGGTTTGTTGATCTCGGAGTCGGCAAGGTTAACCGTTGTCATTCCAAGCTTGAGTTGATTTGGTCCAGTAGCCACGTCCTGCCCTGTTAGTAGTGCCCCAAACTTGAATTGATAGCCAATGTCGTTCGGATCATTAGTACCCTCCTTCTCCACGCAATGCTGCGGATTGCGGGATAGCACGTCTGCCTTGCCGTTCTTGACTCCACTGCGAAAGATTATTTCGTAACTAAAAGGCATTAATGTTTCCGCCCATCTTGCTTGTCGTCCATACAACATCCGAGGTCTTTCAAAGTACTTTAAACTTTGATGGTCCGAGTAGATTAATATCTTGTGTTTGGCGCCGTGAAGCCATGAGCGCCATTTAATCATACTCTGAACTATACAGAGCATTTCCTTGTCATGAATGTCGTAGTTTCTTTCGGCAGGTATCATCTTTTTGGAGTGGAACGCTACGGGATGTAGACGTTTGTCATGTCGTTGGCTTAATATTGCTCCCGTAGCGTAGGCAGAGGCATCTGTTTCCAGTATTGCTTGAAGTTCTGGATCAAAATGTCTAACCATAGGCGCAGTGGTAAATGCCTTTTTGAGACAGTCAAATGCCTTTTGCTCCCGATCCCCTCAATAGAATTTTGGTGAACTGATTACATCCGATATGGGTGCATTGATTTGTGCATAGCCTTGCACGAACCGGCGATAGAAATTAGCAAATCCATTGAATTGCTGGGCTTGCTTGAATGACTTCGGTGTTGGCCAATTCAATACGGCTTCTATTCTTTCGGGGTCCATTCGTACTCCGGTTCCAGAGAGGATGTGTCCTAGGTACGGTAGTTCCGTAGCGGAAAACTCGCATTTTTCTATTGCTATACATAACCCATACTAGAGCAGGCGTTCAAGGAGCTTGCACACGAGCGCTTCGTGGTCTTCCCGGCTGCCTTTGGTGTAAATCAAAATGTCGTCAATAAAGCAAACAACTCCGTCGTCCAGCATATCGTGAAATATTTCATTCATCATCCTTTGAAAAAGTGGACGGTGCGTTACAGAGACCGAATGGCATCACGAGGTATTCGTATTGTCCGTATCTCGGGCTGAAAGCGGTTTTCCATTCGTCACCATCCTTGATTCTTATCAGGTTGAAGCCATTTTTCAAGTAGAACTTGGTGAACCGTGAAGCTCCGCGAACGCGTTCCATCAATTCGTCCATTAGTGGAGTTACTGTGCCGTCTTTAACTGTTATTTTGTTGAGGTCTCGATAGTCCACGCATAGCCGTAACTTTCCGTTTTTCTTGGGGACAAATAGTATGGGGGCCGAGCAGGGCGAGTTTGATAGCCTAATCTTTCCTTCGACTAGCATCTTTTGAATGTATTCCTTCAAGGCTTCCAGTTCTTTGGCCGAAAGTTTATAGATTCGACCTTTCTTTGGTTCTGCTGTAAGTTCGATTTTGTGTTCGAAGATTGTTCTGGCGGGTAGTTTCTCTGCTTCGGATGGGTCGAACAGCACCATGTATGGGTGATACTTTGCTGGCAAGATTCCTTTTAGGTCCGGAGTCGTGGTTGTTGCCACAGAGCCAATTTCAATTGCATCAGGATCGTCTAACACGGATTCATCCCATTCCAGGCTAATGGTGATAGTGGAAACTTGTACTCTGGAATGTGTTACGTCTTTGCAATTGAAGGTTAACGCCATGGTCGAGCCGTCGTAAACTCCATTATGTGTTTGCAAGTAGTGCGGAGGTATCAGTACATCTTTGTCTGAGGGGATCACAACTGCGATTTCTTGAGTAAAGTGACCGTTGTATTCCATTTCGACTTGTTCGCTGACGACTAAACAATCACCGATGGGTCGGTTCGATATGTCGCGTGGTGCTGAGTATTTGGTAATGAATGTTTTGATGTTGTTCGTCGTGCAATATTCTTTGCTTAGGACTATAGCGTTACATCCTAAATCCAGCATTGCAGTAGCAGGCTTTTTGTTCACTAAAAATTTATAGTGAGGTCTGTTCCCAATTACAGGGGTCGCTCCAGCGGATGCTATCTCCGTTGGTGTGGAATTAACCGTACAACCATCAACAGCCCCTATCCTAACCACGCCACCTTGACCTGCTATAGCAAGGCAGCCTAATGAAAATACTCCTCCTCCGATTGATCAATCTGTTCCGAATCCTCCGCAGTCGTGGTTTCAATTTGTCGACTTTCCCTGTAATCCTGTTCTTGTTCATCCCTGATGTCCTCCGTCTCCATAGCTGCGATTTTAATCTTTCCCAAGCATGTCCTTGCTGTGTGTCCGGCAGTGTCGCAACGTGCGCATTTCCTGTTCTCGATACGTTCCTTGATAACCGGTCCCGGAATCCCTGCTGTTAGCTCCGCAAAAGTCTTACCTGTCTCATACGTTTTTGATGGCTTTGGCGTAAATGATGACTCCCGACTTGGATACGTTACCCTGTCCGCCAACTGTTTCCGATCCACCTTCCTTACGTCCCGCTTTTGGAACCCCAATACTCTTTCTGGGTCGTACTTTTTCATATCCGAGCTGTAATATCCGCTTTTCCGTTTCTTCTGCTCAAATCGCCTGCCGCATCTTCTGACAAGATTGACGAAAGCGTCGTCGTCATTTGGAGGTTCAACATCGGCTATCTTGTCCCGGATGTCGTCATTAAGGCCTTTTTCAATCATATCCCTCCATGGAGCCTCTCGCAAACCAACAACATCAGGAAAAAATCCGTTTACTTATTAGTCGTCTGGACGACTTGGGCGACTTAGGCGACTTGGGCGACTGCGGAGCATATCGAACAAAAATGCCCGCGTCGCGAAGTGGGTTGCAGTGCAAACGCTCCCGTGAACTGGCCTGCACGCCGTTGTGTGCCGTCAAACCCCTTTAACTCATCGTAGTGCCGGTGAAATACACCGCATGTGGGTCGCTTACAGGGAGCAACCCGTAATACCGGTAGCTTCATGGATAGCGCCGCACAGGCCTTGCGCTCCCCTGAACAACGCCGCATGCGAGTAGCTTCGACGGACTACCTCGCCTGCAGGTCTGTGCCGTCAATCCAATTTAACGCACCGTAATTTCCGTGAGATTCACCGCCATACCTGTAGTTTCACGGACAGCGCTGCACAGCTCGGCAACACCCCCTCTTTGGCCTGCCTGACGCGACAGTTCATGGCAGTTAACCGGAAAGACGGCGAATATCACCGGAACATCGGTTCGTGCGGGTTATATCATTGAAGCTACGATACATGCGGGTTGTATCGTTGAAGTTGCAATACATGCGGGTTCTATCGTTGAAATTGCGATACATGCGGGTTCTATCGTTGAAATCGCGATACATGCGGGTTCTTTGATTGAACTTGCGATACACGTCGTTGTCACTTAATCAAGCATTTCCATATTTGCAGTAGTAAAATCCTGTATTACTATTACTATCCACCAAATTTAACTTCTATATGACAACATCGCGGCTGAACAGCGCCGTAATTCCCGTAAAAAACACCAGAACGCCCGTATAAAACACCGGAACTACCGTAAAAAACACCAGAACGCCCGTATGAAACTTCCACCCATTTAAATAACCGCCATCTAAAACAATCTAGAACGCCTCAACAAAAAAGAAACAGGAAAAGAAAACAAAACACCGTCTACAGTAGTTGCACCTGGCTCGGTTCGCTCGGGTCTTGACTGCCAGAGTCTTCAATTAGACTGGAGTCCCGGTGATTTTCACCGGGACCTCGTCGCCGACTCGGGGGCACAACTGGGTCATCGTCATCGTCAATCTCTGTAGCAGTACCGTCAAAACTCGGACCTAAGTCGGGAAGTGGTGGTGGGTCATCTTCAGGGTTTTCACTGTGATCATCACCGTCTTCACCGTTGGAATCACCGCCATATTCATTGTCTTCTTCGTCTTCATCGTCGATCTCGTCGTCTTGTAACGCATTGACGCCTTGCGCAACCCGCTTCACCTCATCCTGTACTATCAAATGCTGATCATGATCGCGCATATGCTTGGTAGACGGAATGACGAGAGCCCTCATGTCGGCCTCATCCTCAGGTGTAGCTTTGTAAGGCGCGGCAGCCTTCAACACTTTGGTCTTTGGTTGAAGCATTGTGGTAAGTTGTGCCCTGACGTTCTCGATGATCTTGTCTTTGTACCACTGCTGCAAACCGCTATAGGTTGCACAGAAACGGTGCATGTGTGCTTCTCAAATATCAGACATTTCCCGTGAAATTGACCGTCAGATAGGTGAATAATACGTACGCATGATAGATTTGCGGGTGAACTTCGGGACTTTGCCACTCTCGGTTGTTTCAATCTTTGTATACAGCGCCCAAAATAAGGCACTCGAGATGAAGCATACAAAATTCCCGCTGATATTCTTCGAGATCAGATCGGGGTCGTTGTAACCCCTCGAGCGGCTTGTCATGCAAAAATGAATGTGAATGAGATTGGTGATCGCGGAGATCGTGAACCGCATTGTCGCCGTCTAAACCAGTAATCACAACCACATTCACAGTGAAAAACACGGTAATTAGCAATGTACACACCTCGTACTTCGTTTCATGACAGGTGAAACGATCATTCTCCAACAAGTATTGGATCCTGGCTCGGAGCGGTTCCACCTCCAAACCGTGTAATACGTACAGATCATCAAGGTTCGCCCTTGCTCTGTGAAGCACGTGAGAGCGCGCACTCGCCTGCGTTTGTTTCATCTGAGCGTTTGCAATTGTCAGTTCCAGTTCGCCGGACTTGTGGTGAATATCACGGGGAAGTATACCGCTCTCATGACCTCTTTGGTCAATTCAGACTGCCGATTGGCATCTGCCTGAGCTTTGTTCCAGACGATTTTACAGATGTTGTCGAACTTATTGGGTTCCGGAAAAGAATCAACGAACGTAGTATGTTTCCATATCCGCTTTTGGGCGAGAGTCACGATGTCCATTGTCGGTTCATCGTCAAATACCATTATTGACCGTGATTTTCGCTTGTTTCCTGTGATATTACTGTTACTGTCACTGCTCGAATCTTCGATTGTGACAGGGTCGGAATGAAATTGCATCGCGGTTTCTGAAGATGTAGTAGACAAAAGCGATGCAGGAGAAAAGGATTGCATCATTGGGGTTGGTTGCGATGGGATCTGAGGGGTTGTCGGTGAATCGAACCGGAATGTTGGTGTCGTGGGCTGTGTATCCGGCCTCAAGTGAGTCTGAGAAAGCTGCCAGTCTTCAGGAGGCTTTGTGTGTGTGGACACCTGTGTTGTTAGAGCGGGTTGGGCTTGGCTGCTGCTACTTGCCTGTGCGATCTGTGTACCCAGATTGCTTGATTTACGGCGAATTTCAGCGGTTGATCGCTTTTTTGATACTTTGTGTTGCGCGTTGCGTGCAACGTCAGCTGTGGATTTTTTCTTGTTGAGTTTGGGAGGCATTCTGAAAGCAAAAATTGGAATAAGCAGAAGATGTCGGGGAGAGATTGTGGGTCCAGGGAATGAGCAAGAGATGACCCCTTTTCACGGGAAATTCACCGTCGTTACGGTGAATTTCGCCGTAAAGTGGTCGGACCCTCGTTGACAGCAAATTGCCAGCGGGTCAGACACATTAGCGTGGTTGCAACTTGCCACC
>JAJJXG010000083.1:0-18256 GCA_024516215.1 Geopyxis carbonaria | reverse complement strand
CATCATGGCCATTCTGTACCGGCAGTCGCCCGACAAACGGGATAACTCGCCGACGCGCAGTGGCGCGGACCACCTGCGGCGGGCCGACTACGTGCTGGAGGCGGATGACACCATGTCGGTGTATGAGGAGGAGCCAGAGATGCTCTTTGCAGAGCAGTTCCGGCGGGGAAAGAAGAGGTTCCGGGCGCCGGCCACGATCAAGTCGTTGGCAAAGTGGACGGAGATCATGGCGGAGCGGCTGGAAGATGATCTTCGCGTGGCGCGGGTATGCCGCGCCCAAGCCCAAAAGCATGGCATGACGAACATGCTCTGCTTGGCGGGCGAGTCGTGTTGGCAGGCGGGCATGCCGCTGTCGACGCAGCTTAGGGAAAAGCGGCTGTGGGTTGAGCTCAGCCGCAAAAACGGCGACTATCTCCGCTATCGACGGGATCATCCGATGTCCGAAGAAGAGCGGCAGAGCGACCTCCCCTTTGTGCTGGAAGTGATGGCAGACAACCTCTTCAGAATGATGCGAACGCCGGATACGAGTACGTGAAATTCACCGTCTTTCCGGTGAATTATACGCTGATATTGTACTTTAGAAGTGATCGCGGACAGGAAGCGGCCTCGCCCTGAGCCGGAGCCGCCCGCGCGACGAGACAGCACGCCGCCAAGCTCGCCTCCGCAGCAGAGGAGTGCCGCACTTGAACACGCAGGTTCAAGCCAGCCCCCGCCGGAGCCGGAGGTCGTCGAGAATGCTGCCGGTCCAAGCCAGCCCCCGCCGGAGATCGTCGAGAATGCCGCCGGTTCAAGCCTGTCCCAGCCGCAGTTGCCGCCGCAGTTCCAAGGTTTTCCCTCTGACGATCCGTCGCCTGAGAATGATCGGACATCTGTAGGTACGTGAACCACACCATTTTCCGGTGAAATTCACCAGTAGGTTGATGGTAAGTTCAGCTGGTGACGCCGATGCCTCTGGTGGTGCTGGTCGTGGCTCTGGTGAATCTACGTGGGTAGATACTACGAGAGTTCATCATTCCGGTGATTCTGGCGCCGGTCCAAGTTCGGGTTCTTGGTTGTTCGGCTGGTCCTGAGGAGAGGATATGGCGTTCTGTTTTGGTTGTTTGTCTTGTTTTATCTGGTCCTGAGGATATGGCGTTCTGTTTTGGTTGTTTGTCTTCAAGTTTTATAGTATATTCTTTGTTTCGAATATTCATTTCTTTCATTGCATCATATTAGATTCTTTGTTTTTTTGAAGTAGTCATAGCCAGTTCAGACACCGTACAATTAACGGAGTTTACAGTGAAATTCACTTATTCAAACAAGCTGTACTGCCAAATATATCGTGAAGTTGCATATGTACGCCGTTGACATTCACACAATTTTGGATGCCAAGTTCAGTTTTCAAGCCTTGACATCAGTCCCAGGATACAGCTATGGTCGATTGGGAAGGTGGCAAGTTGCAACCACGTCAATGTGTCTGACCCGCTGGCAATTTGCTGTCAATGGGGGTCCGACCACTTTACGGCGAAATTCACCGTAACGACGGTGAATTTCCCATGAAAAGGGGTCATCTCCTGCTCATCCCCTGGACCCACAATCTCTCCCCTACATCTTCTGCTTATTCCAACTTTTGCTTTCAGAATGCCTCCCAAACTCAACAAGAAAAAATCCACAGCTGACGTTGCACGCAACGCGCAACACAAAGTATCAAAAAAGCGATCAACCGCTGAAATTTGCCGTAAATCAAGCAATCTGGGTACACAGATCGCACAGGCAAGTAGCAGCAGCCAAGCCCAACCCGCTCTAACAACACAGGTGTCCACGCACACAAAGCCTCCTGAAGACTGGCAGCTTTCTCAGACTCACTTGAGGCCGGTTTATTTATTTATTTATTTATTTATAGTTCATACAAGCATGCAGCCCTAAGGCTATGGCTAACTAAAACGAAAAAGAAAAACATATGAAAGATAGTATGCGGCTGAACACTCCTTAACCTGTTCGGCCGCGTCCTTAGTGTGTCGCAGTCCTTTTCAATCTGCCCGGTTGGTGTTGTATTTCCAGGTTGCGTTCAACCGTGTGTGTGCCTTGGGTCTTTAAATGCCCTCCTCCTCTCCTGCCCCCGCCTCTGTTTCCGTGTCTCCGTCATCGCCTGCATTGGCATCATCATCTTCCTCACCATCATCATCTTCCTCGCCTTCCTCAACTTCCTCAACTTCTTCAACTTCATTCAGTGTTCCCCAACCCATGACTGCCCGGCCTTGCCAGTACAAGTCGTTGGGGAGTTGTCAGACGTAGCTTGTTGTCCAGATGTATACCCGTTGTGGCTGCCGATACCAGTTGTCTTCAAGAACTCCAAAGTTTGTTCAAGATTCTTGTCGTTATACAGCAGGTCTCACCTCTTTGGCCTTAGGTTGTCGATTTCTTTGAGCAGTCTGCGTCTGTGTGTTCGGTAAAGTGAACATTGGAGCAGGACATGTTCGCCAGTTTGTTTTGGGCTTCCACAGTTGCATTTGCCATTGGTGACGTCTTTGGCTTGAATCTTCTTCAGGTAATCTTTGAAAAAGCCATGCCCCGTCTTGAAGGAGAGTAGTTGGAATGTTGCGTGCCTGGTCAAGGTGTTGTAGCACTCTGCCATGTGCATCTTGGGCCAGTGGGTGTTGTTGTTTTGGACGTAGTACTTGCCGTGTTTGGATGTGGTCCACTGTTTTCTCCAGTCAAGCAGCTGTTGTGCTTTGACCTGACGTCTCAGGAAAGAGAGAGTGGTGGTGGTGTGGTGTGGTTGTTCTTTTTGTGTTGCTTTGTTGGCCAGTTCGTCAGACTTTTCGTTTCCAGGTACCCCCGTGTGGCCTGGTACCCAGCAAATCTTCAAACCAACTTCCATCTCTTCTAGTTTTGTGGCCAGTTCGTCCACTGCCAGTGCTATTGCCTGCCCAGGTCCCGGTGCAGTGTGTGCCATTCTTGCGATTGCAGCCTGGTTGTCAAGAAACACATACACGTCTTTTGGTTTGTGCATGTTTCTTTCCACCAGCCGCGTACATCGCTTAACTGCTAGAAGCGCCCCCTCTAGCTCTGCATCATACACTTCTGCCTCTGTTCCAAGAGGCAATACCAACGAAATGTCTGAAGTACCACTGCCCTGCATGATGTACACACCAGCGCCTGTTACCCCATTGTCTTGTTTTGAGCCATCACTGTATGCAATCATGTAATGGCTGTCTTCTTTAATCTTGTCAAGCAGTAGAAAGTGTAGCTCAGTCGCCTGCTCCTTGTCTGCTTGCTCAATAATCCATTGAACTTTGGATTCGTGCCATGGAGGTGTGTCTGTTGCATTGAAGGTTTCGATTTCAGTGGTTGGCTTGAGCCACGCCCTGACAGTGTGTAGAAGGGCATCTAGCCTGCTGAGGAACTTTGGTTTATCTGAGTCGCAGTGCCACTGAGATGTTGACTCCAGCTCTTCGTCTCTTGTGGTGGTGTCAAAACAAGGGGGGAAGGTTTCCGGGCATCTTATTCTGATGGGGTGGGATTCAGGAAGTGTTGCGATTCTGAGGGCATATCTTCCGGCAATGTGGTTGAGTCTGACTGTGGTGGGAGGGATTGCTGCTTCCGCTTCAAGGGCAGCTGTTGGTGTTGTTCTGAACGCGCCCATGATTCCTCTCAATGCGCTATTCTGGGCCATCTCTAGCTTTTTCGCCAGCTGTTTCTGGCCTTTCCACCATATTTCCACTCCAAAGTCCATTACTGGGAGGACGGTTGTGGTGAACAGTGTTCGCATGGTGCTTGGAGTGATGCCTGACTGGGTGTTTGCCATTCTGCTAAAGGCAAAGTATGCTCTTGTCGCAGCTGTGGTTTTGAGCTTGATGTGGTGGCTGAAGTTGAGTTTGCTGTCTAGCCATACTCCCAACCATCTGAGAACCGGTGATGGCTCAATGATAGCGCCATTAGGGAGTGTGAATGCAGTCTGGTCTGGATTTCGTTTGGTTGAGAAGTGGATAAGCTCAGACTTGGGGCCGTCGAATGTGAGAGCATTGTTATCTGACCAGGTGAAGAGTGTTCGCACTATTTTCTGAATTTGCTTGCAATTGGCAGTGGTGCTCTTGCCTGATACCACGATTGCGACGTCATCAATGTATGAAGGGCAGTTGGTGTTTGGATGCTTCTTCTCAAGTTCATCAAAGAGTGGTTTGAGGTAAAGCAGGAACAGGATTGGTGAGATTGGGGAACCTTGAGGGATTCCCGTCTGTACTGGTTGCAATGTTTCTTTGTCTCCGTCAAAGGCCAATGCTGTTGTTCTGTTGTTGAGGAAATCGGAAACCCAGGATAGCACAGGTGGTGGAAGTCCCATCTGAGCCAGTGTGTGTTTGAGACGGGTGGAGGAGACATTGTCGAAAGCGCCCTTGACATCCAGAAGTACAGTTGAGACCACTTTCTTTTCCTTCTTGCCAACATCAATGTCGTGTGCTAAACACATCACTGCATCAATTGCATTTCTCTGTTTCCTCCCCCCCATCTGTGCCTTGTGTAAGAGATTGTACTTTTCAGACAAGAATCCCAATCTTGTTGCCATGATCTTTTCAAGCACCTTTCCCAAGCAGTTGAGCAGGGCGATGGGCCTGTATGACTTTGGTGTGGAGTAGTCAGGTTTGTTTGGCTTTCTGATGACAGCTGTTGTTGATTCCCGCCAGCATACAGGATGGTATCCGCGTTTGGCTAGTTGTGCATATATGGTGTTGAACATGTGTGGGATCGCTTGGTAGGCTTTCTGCAAGCAGAGGAATGGGAGTCCGTCTGGGCCTGGGGCTTTGTTGGGGTGAGATGTGAGGATTGCTTTCTCAACTTCTCTTTTGGTGACCGGTTCCCAAGGCAGTTGAAGTCTGGGTGCGTCTTGAGCTTGTGGGGGGTAGTCAGGTGGTGGTGGGAACATAACAGTTCGAAAAAGGCTGCACTTTTCTTCAAACGTAATGTGTGCGTTGTTGTCAGAGTCCAGCAATACTGGAGTTCTTTCAGTAACTCTGGGTTTGGTGTATCGCAATAGGCTGAATGCATCCGTCCCTTTGACTTGTTCAAGGTACTCAACCCAGTTTTTCTGTTTCTGTACTCTGATGTGTCTGAAGTACAGGTTTCGCTTGGTTGTGAATCTCAGCCAGTTGGCCCTGGTCCTCTCCTCCTTAAAATCTCTTAACGCCTGGGCCATATTCTTTCTGTCCTGAGACAGTTCCTCACACCACCACCTCTTCGCCCTTGGTGAGTGCTTCATGACTGGTGTTGACTTTCTGGTGGCTGATACAATGATATCCCTAAGGTAACAGGCAGCCGCTTCCAGGTTGTCAGTGTTGTGTGAATTGTCCATCAGCTCTTTCCATCTGCGCTTGGATTCTTCTTCAGATTCAATGAGCGAGTTGTTGAAGCATTCCCAGTCTGCTTGCTTCCAGTTGTAATGTTGTGCAAGTGGTGGAGTCACTGTGTCTAGGCTGTCCGAAATCAAGTCAAACTTGATCACCTCATGATCAGACCCAGTTGTATGGCTGTCGTCAATGGCCCAGTTGATGGTGTTGTTGTGGAGTGCTGCAGAGGAGAAGACAAGATCAAGGACGGAGCTGGTCAGGCCTGTCTTTGCATGGTAGGTGTGGACGTCAGGTTCATTAACTAGAGTGAAGTTGTTACTCTCCATCAGTTGAACAAGAAGGTCTGCTCTGGCAGGCCGTTTGTGTTGGTTCCACCATGGGTGGTGTGCATTCATATCGCCAGCTAGAATGCTTCTTGGTGGAAATGTGATATTAGTGAGTGTTCTCTCAATCGTTCTTGTTGTGTCTGGTTCGCCTGGAATCTTCTCATTGTATATGTTAAACAGGCGAGTAATTGGAATAGTGGGTGTGGAGATATCAAGCACTTGCAAATCTGGGTCAGTGCTGATATCTGGGCGAGGGGTGACTTTAAGAAAAGGGTTGGTGGTGGAGACAAAGGCCATAGTCCTGGGCCTTCTATTTGATGGTGGTGGTAAGATCGCTTGAAAAGAAGGATGGGGAATAGTAGTGGCTGATCTTGAAAAAGGTTCTTGCAGAAGTAGAATATCTGCTGAGCCGGCAGCTGATTGAAGGAGTGACTGCATTACATTGGTGCTTCTTGCACAATTGTGTACAAGAATTCGGATTTTGTGAGCTGTAGGTGGTGCACTATTCATTCATAATAGTGTCTACAGTGTTGCCTTTGTTTGCGTTGACTCTCAGTTGGAACCGGGAGTGGAGGAGAGTGATGGTGGGGCAGCTTGGGTCATTCGCCTTGTGTTTCCCTTTGCAGTTGCAGCAGGAGGGCGTCTGGTGTGGGCAAAGTTTCCCTACTGCATTGCAACTCTCGCACTTGTGTTCTGAAGTGTGGTGCCCCTCACCACATACTCTGCATCTTACATCTCTCCTGCATCTCTGCTGTGGGTGGCCAAAGTCCTGGCACTTGGTGCATTGATCATGTGGCCTGACCGAATAGAACTCTGCCACCTTTTGAGTGTCCCCAAGGATCTGGAGGCCGTGTTTAACCATCATCTTCATGGTTTCTCTGTTTTCCACCGCCAGTACTACTGACGAGTGGACTTTGCCAGTGCGCTTCTCTGATTTGAGCAGGTATCTTGGTGTGTTTACCACCTTGACTCTGCTGTTAAATTCGTGGATTTCAGACTTCTGCTTCTCCATTCCTTCAGGTGTGTCTGGAAAGTATTCTTGGTGGATCCCGTGCACAAGCATCTTGGCCCAGTCTTCACTGGTTCTGATCTCCTGAGTTTCCTTGTCCGCCTGATTGATAGCCTTTTGAATCTGGTCTTTGTATTGTAGCACATCTTGTGCGGTGCAGTCATCTTTGGTCATCACTACAATGTTGCCTCTGGGGTTCAGAGTAGCACTTGCGATTTTGAGTTGAGGAGGAGCTTGAGCCTGATGTAATGCCGTGTTCATTGTGTCCCGCATTTCTAGTGAGTTGATCGTCTTGTTTGTAGTTGAAGTGTTCCTCAGGATAGTGAAAGTTCTTGCCTTTTTGCTGGGTCCGGTTGGTGTTGGTGTAGTTTTTGAAGCGTTTTTGGGGCCAGTGGGGGTTGAGCTTGCTACTTGGCTCCAGCTCTTCTTGCTGTTGGGATCCGAGGTGGTGGTAGGAGTGGTGTTTTTCAGTAGAATGTCAATTTTGTCTTCAAGTGCCTTGATCTTTTTGTTCTGTTTTGCAATGACGCCTCTGAATAGTTGAGACACCTTGGCTACAATGTTGGTGACCAGCAGACTGTCTTCGAATGCGCCTTCTTCTTCTTCCTCTTCATCTTCTTCTCCAAGGCTTTCCATCAAGTCAGGTTCTGCATGTACCCTAGGTGGGCTGCTAGGGTGGTTCGGTTGTTCAATTGTTGAGAATCTTGAAATGTTCGCATACCCTTGGTTCCTGACGCTTTTGAGGTCGGGCTCCTGTGAATATATGCTTTCAGTTCCACTTCTCTTTCTATTAGTAGGGTTGTTGGAGCCGGAAGGGTTGTTGAGGGTGCTGTGAATGGTGTGGTTGGTGCTGGTTATTGGATCAGATGAGATAGCTACATCTGGAAGGGGTGGTTTGTTTTTGTCTTTGGTTTTGCGCAACATGTTTCTGTTGTTTGCGGTAGTTGTTTGTTAAATATCAGAGTGATATGTGGTGTAGGAAATTGTGGTGGGGTGTTCTGACTAAGACTTTGGTGATAGTGTGTGTTGTGGTGCGCAGGGGGTGTGCTGAGTAACAATACCACACCAAAAATTCCGAAATTCAAAAATGCAAGAACAGCAAAAAATAATGATGCCTTGCAGAACAGAAATCCCTGTTTAAAGGGGGGGAGACTTGATGGGGGGGGTAGCGTGGGAATTGAAAAATTCTCAAGGGTTCTGGTAGCAGGTGGTGAGACCTGTGTAGGGGGTGGTGTTGAGGCTCTGCTGGTAGAAAAATTTCGAAAAATTCGCTCAGAAGAGGGGTAAAATTGCTGTATCTCCACAACCCAAAGTCGGACGCTTTTGAAAAGTGGTAAATACGCTCGAGGACGTTCGCTTAGCCCAGCGTAAAATTTTCGGAGCGTTTAGAGTTGTTGTTGTGGAGTTCTGCCGAAATTCGGAGATTTTTACCCCTGAAAAAGGGGTAAAATCGCGATTTTTGCAACACCACCCACAAAAGGAGTTATTCTTTTTCGAAAATTGGAGGGTGTGGTATTTGAGGTGTAAGGAATTGATTTATCGGCTCATTTTTCTCGTAGCTGTTGTGGTTGTTGACTTTTATTTTTGGTGGGGTGTTCCTTTTAGTTAGCCATATACCAAGTGCCGCACAGGCCTTGCACTCCCCTGAACAACGCCTCATGCGAGTAGCTTCCACGGACTACCTCGCCTGCAGGTCCGTGCCGTCAATCCAATTTAACTCACCGTAATTTCCGTGAGATTCACCGCCATACCTGTAGTTTCACGGACAGAGCTGCACAGCTCGGCAACTCCCCCTCTTTGGCCTGCCTGACGCGACAGTTCATGGCAGTTAACCGGAAAGACGGCGAATATCATCGGAACATCGGTTCGTGCGGGTTATATCGTTGAAGCTACGATACATGCGGGTTCTATCGTTGAAGTTGCGATACATGGGGGTTCTATCGTTGAAGTTGCAATACATGCGGGTTCTATCGTTGAAATTGCAATACATGCGGGTTCTATCGTTGAACTTGCGATACACGTCGTTGTCACTTAATCAAGCCTTTCCATATTTGCAGTAGTAAAATCCTGTATTACTATTACTATCCACCGAATTTAACTTCTATATGACAACATCGCGGCTGAACAGCACCGTAATTCCTGTAAAAAACACCAGAACGCCTGTATAAAACACCGGAACTCCCGTAAAAAACACCAGAACGCCCGTATGAAACTTCGTAAAAACAAACAAGGAGAAAAACACCCATGTAAATACCCGCCATGTACATCAGGAAAAAATCCGTTTACTTATTAGTCGTCTGGACGACTTGGGCGACTTAGGCGACTTGGGCGACTGCGGAGCATATCGAACAAAAATGCCCGCGTAGCGAAGTGGGTTGCAGTGGAAACGCTCCCGTGAACTGGCCTGCACGCCGTTGTGTGCCGTCAAACCCCTTTAACTCACCGTAGTGCCGGTGAAATACACCGCATGTGGGTCGCTGACAGGGAGCAACCCGTAATACCGGTAGCTTCATGGATAGCGCCGCACAGGCCTTGCGCTCCCCTGAACAACGCCGCATGCGAGTAGCTTCCACGGACTACCTCGCCTGCAGGTCCGTGCCGTCAATCCAATTTAACTCACTGTAATTTCCGTGAGATTCACCGCCATACCTGTAGTTTCACGGACAGCGCTGCACAGCTCGGCAACTCCCCCTCTTTGGCCTGCTTGACGCGACAGTTCATGGCAGTTAACCGGAAAGACGGCGAATATCACCGGAACATCGGTTCGTGCGGGTTATATCGTTGAAGCTACGATACATGCGGGTTCTATCGTTGAAGTTGCGATACATGCGGGTTCTATCGTTGAAGTTGCAATACATGCAGGTTCTATCGTTGAAGTTGCTATACATGCGGGTTCTATCGTTGGAATTGCGATACATGCGGGTTCTATCGTTGAAATCACGATACATGCGGGTTCTTTCATTGAACTTGCGATACACGTCGTTGTTACTTAATGAAGCATTTCCATATTTGCAGTAGTAAAATCCTGTATTACTATTACTATCCACCGAATTTAACTTCTATATGACAACATCGCGGCTGAACAGCGCCGTAATTCCCGTAAAAAACACCAGAACGCCCGTATAAAACACCGGAACTACCGTAAAAAACACCAGAACGCCCGTATGAAACTTCCACCCATCTAAATAACCGCCATCTAAAACAATCTAGAACGCCTCAACAAAAAAGAAACAGGAAAAGAAAACAAAACACCGTCTACAGTAGTTGCACCTGGCTCAGTTCGCTCGGGTCTTGACTGCCAGAGTCTTCAATTAGACTGGAGTCCCGGTGATTTTCACCGGGACCTCGTCGCCAACTCGGGGGCACAACTGGGTCATCGTCATCGTCAATCTCTGTAGCAGTACCGTCAAAACTCAGACCTAAGTCGGGAAGTGGTGGTAGGTCATCTTCAGGGTTTTCACCGTGATCATCACCGTCTTCACCGTTGGAATCACCGCCATATTCATTGTCTTCTTCGTCTACATCGTCTATCTCGTCGTCTTGTAACGCATTGACGCCTCGCGCAAGCCGCTTCACCTCATCCTGTACTATCAAATGCTGATCATGATCGCGCATATGCTTGGTAGACGGTATGACGAGAGCCCTCATGTCGGCCTCATCCTCAGGTGTAGCTTTGTAAGGCGCGGCAGTCTTCAACACTTTGGTCTTTGGTTGAAGCATTGTGGTAAGATGTGCCCTGACGTTCTCGATGATCTTGTCTTTGTACCACTGCTGCAAACCGCTATAGGTTGCACAGAAACGGTGCATGTGTGCCTCTCAAATATCAGACATGTCCCGTGAAATTGACCGTCAGATAGGTGAATAATACGTACGCATGATAGATTTGCGGGTGAACTTCGGGACTTTGCCACTCTCAGTTGTTTTAATCTTTGTATACAGCGCCCAAAATAAGGCACTCGAGATGAAGCATACAAAATTCCCGCTGATATTCTTCAAGATCAGATCGGGGTCGTTGTAACCCCTCGAGCGGCTTGTCATGCAAAAATGAATGTGAATGAGATTGGTGATCGCGGAGTTCGTGAACCGCATTGTCGCCGTCTAAACCAGTAATTACAACCACATTCACAGTGAAAAACACGGTAATTAGCAATGTACACACCTCGTTCTTCGTTTCATGACAGGTGAAACGATCATTCTCCATCAAGTATTGGATCCTGGCTTGGAGCGGTTCCACCTCCAGACCGTGTAATCCGTACAGATCATCAAGGTTCGCCCTTGCTCTGTGAAGCACGTGAGAGCGCGCACTCGCCTGCGTTTGTTTCATCTGAGCTCTTGCAATTGTCAGTTCCAGTTCGCCGGACTTGTGGTGAATATCACGGGGAAGTATACCGCTCTCATGACCTCTTTGGTCAATTCAGACTGCCGTTTGGCATCTGCCTGAGCTTTGTTCCAGACGATTTTACAGATGTTGTCGAACGTATTGGGTTCCGGAAAAGAATCAACGAACGTAGTATGTTTCCATATCCGCTTTTGGGCGAGACTCACGATGTCCATTGTCGGTTTATCGTCAAATACCATTATTGACCGTGATTTTCGCTTGTTTCCTGTGATATTACTGTCACTGTCACTGCTCGAATCTTCTATTGTGACAGGGTCGGAATGAAATTGCATCGCGGTTTCTGAAGATGTAGTAGACAAAAGCGATGCAGAAGAAAAGGATTGCATCATTGGGGTTGGTTGCGATGGGATCTGAGGGGTTGTCGGTGAATCGAACCGGAATGTTGGTGTCGTGGGCTGTGTAACCGGCCTCAAAACTACTCTCCTTCAAAGGCAACTACAAACAGGACGCAATCACCACCATCAAAATAAAAGTCAACAACCACAACAGCTACGAGAAAAATGAGCCGATAAATCAATTCCTTACACCTCAAATACCACACCCTCCAATTTTCGAAAAAGAATAACTCCTTTTGTGGGTGGTGTTGCAAAAATCGCGATTTTACCCCTTTTTCAGGGGTAAAAATCTCCGAATTTCGGCAGAACTCCACAACAACAACTCTAAACGCTCCGAAAATTTTACGCTGGGCTAAGCGAACGTCCTCGAGCGTATTTACCACTTTTCAAAAGCGTCCGACTTTGGGTTGTGGAGATACAGCAATTTTACCCCTCTTCTGAGCGAATTTTTCGAAATTTTTCTACCAGCAGAGCCTCAACACCACCCCCTACACAGGTCTCACCACCTGCTACCAGAACCCTTGAGAATTTTTCAATTCCCACGCTACCCCCCCCATCAAGTCTCCCCCCCTTTAAACAGGGATTTCTGTTCTGCAAGGCATCATTATTTTTTGCTGTTCTTGCATTTTTGAATTTCGGAATTTTTGGTGTGGTATTGTTACTCAGCACACCCCCTGCGCACCACAACACACACTATCACCAAAGTCTTAGTCAGAACACCCCACCACAATTTCCTACACCACATATCACTCTGATATTTAACAAACAACTACCGCAAACAACAGAAACATGTTGCGCAAAACCAAAGACAAAAACAAACCACCCCTTCCAGATGTAGCTATCTCATCTGATCCAATAACCAGCACCAACCACACCATTCACAGCACCCTCAACAACCCTTCCGGCTCCAACAACCCTACTAATAGAAAGAGAAGTGGAACTGAAAGCATATATTCACAGGAGCCCGACCTCAAAAGCGTCAGGAACCAAGGGTATGCAAACATTTCAAGATTCTCAACAATTGAACAACCGAACCACCCTAGCAGCCCACCTAGGGTACATGCAGAACCTGACTTGATGGAAAGCCTTGGAGAAGAAGATGAAGAGGAAGAAGAAGAAGGCGCATTCGAAAACAGTCTGCTGGTCACCAACATTGTAGCCAAGGTGTCTCAACTATTCAGAGGCGTCATTGCAAAACAGAACAAAAAGATCAAGGCACTTGAAGACAAAATTGACATTCTACTGAAAAACACCACTCCTACCACCACCTCGGATCCCAACAGCAAGAAGAGCTGGAGCCAAGTAGCAAGCTCAACCCCCACTGGCCCCAAAAACGCTTCAAAAACTACACCAACACCAACCGGACCCAGCAAAAAGGCAAGAACTTTCACTATCCTGAGGAACACTTCAACTACAAACAAGACGATCAACTCACTAGAAATGCGGGACACAATGAACACGGCATTACATCAGGCTCAAGCTC
This sequence comes from Geopyxis carbonaria, assembly GCA_024516215.1. NCBI lineage: Eukaryota > Fungi > Ascomycota > Pezizomycetes > Pezizales > Tarzettaceae > Geopyxis > Geopyxis carbonaria. The sequence continues at coordinate 5,383 of JAJJXG010000083.1, read as the reverse complement.
CTCCTCAACCCAAAATCGCAAGTGCTACTCTGAACCCCAGAGGCAACATTGTAGTGATGACCAAAGATGACTGCACCGCAAAAGATGTGCTACAATACAAAGACCAGATTCAAAAGGCTATCAATCAGGCGGACAAGGAAACTCAGGAGATCAGAACCAGTGAAGACTGGGCCAAGATGCTTGTGCACGGGATCCACCAAGAATACTTTCCAGACACACCTGAAGGAATGGAGAAGCTGAAGTCTGAAATTCACGAATTTAACAGCAGAGTCAAGGTGGTAAACACACCAAGATACCTGCTCAAATCAGAGAAGCGCACTGGCAAAGTCCACTCGTCAGTAGTACTGGCGGTGGAAAACAGAGAAAGCCATGAAGATGATGGTTAAACACGGCCTCCAGATCCTTGGGGACACTCAAAAGGTGGAAGAGTTCTATTCGGTCAGGCCACATGATCAATGCACCAAGTGCCAGGACTTTGGCCACCCACAGCAGAGATGCAGGAGAGATGTAAGATGCAGAGTATGTGGTGAGGGGCACCACACTTCAGAACACAAGTGCGAGAGTTGCAATGCAGTAGGGAAACTTTGCCCACACCAGACGCCCTCCTGCTGCAACTGCAAAGGGAAACACAAGGCGAATGACCCAAGCTGCCCCACCATCACTCTCCTCCACTCCCGGTTCCAACTGAGAGTCAACGCAAACAAAGGCAACACTGTAGACACTATTATGAATGAATAGTGCACCACCTACAGCTCACAAAATCCGAATTCTTGTACACAATTGTGCAAGAAGCACCAATGTAATGCAGTCACTCCTTCAATCAGCTGCCGGCTCAGCAGATATTCTACTTCTGCAAGAACCTTTTTCAAGATCAGCCACTACTATTCCCCATCCTTCTTTTCAAGCGATCTTACCACCACCATCAAATAGAAGGCCCAGGACTATGGCCTTTGTCTCCACCACCAACCCTTTTCTTAAAGTCACCCCTCGCCCAGATATCAGCACTGACCCAGATTTGCAAGTGCTTGATATCTCCACACCCACTATTCCAATTACTCGCCTGTTTAACATATACAATGAGAAGATTCCAGGCGAACCAGACACAACAAGAACGATTGAGAGAACACTCACTAATATCACATTTCCACCAAGAAGCATTCTAGCTGGCGATATGAATGCACACCACCCATGGTGGAACCAACACAAACGGCCTGCCAGAGCAGACCTTCTTGTTCAACTGATGGAGAGTAACAACTTCACTCTAGTTAATGAACCTGACGTCCACACCTACCATGCAAAGACAGGCCTGACCAGCTCCGTCCTTGATCTTGTCTTCTCCTCTGCAGCACTCCACAACAACACCATCAACTGGGCCATTGACGACAGCCATACAACTGGGTCTGATCATGAGGTGATCAAGTTTGACTTGATTTCGGACAGCCTAGACACAGTGACTCCACCACTTGCACAACATTACAACTGGAAGCAAGCAGACTGGGAATGCTTCAACAACTCGCTCATTGAATCTGAAGAAGAATCCAAGCGCAGATGGAAAGAGCTGATGGACAATTCACACAACACTGACAACCTGGAAGCGGCTGCCTGTTACCTTAGGGATATCATTGTATCAGCCACCAGAAAGTCAACACCAGTCATGAAGCACTCACCAAGGGCGAAGAGGTGGTGGTGTGAGGAACTGTCTCAGGACAGAAAGAATATGGCCCAGGCGTTAAGAGATTTTAAGGAGGAGAGGACCAGGGCCAACTGGCTGAGATTCACAACCAAGCGAAACCTGTACTTCAGACACATTAGAGTACAGAAACAGAAAAACTGGGTTGAGTACCTTGAACAAGTCAAAGGGACGGATGCATTCAGCCTATTGCGATACACCAAACCCAGAGTTACTGAAAGAACTCCAGTATTGCTGGACTCTGACAACAACGCGCACATTACGTTTGAAGAAAAGTGCAGCCTTTTTCGAACTGTTATGTTCCCACCACCACCTGACTACCCCCCACAAGCTCAAGACGCACCCAGACTTCAACTGCCTTGGGAACCGGTCACCAAAAGAGAAGTTGAGAAAGCAATCCTCACATCTCACCCCAACAAAGCCCCAGGCCCAGACGGACTCCCATTCCTCTGCTTGCAGAAAGCCTACCAAGCGATCCCACACATGTTCAACACCATATATGCACAACTAGCCAAACGCGGATACCATCCTGTATGCTGGCGGGAATCAACAACAGCTGTCATCAGAAAGCCAAACAAACCTGACTACTCCACACCAAAGTCATACAGGCCCATCGCCCTGCTCAACTGCTTGGGAAAGGTGCTTGAAAAGATCATGGCGACAAGATTAGGCTTCTTGTCTGAGAAGTACAATCTCTTACACAAGGCACAGATGGGGGGGTGGAAACAGAGAAATGCAATTGATGCAGTGATGTGTTTAGCACACGACATTGATGTTGGCAAGAAGGAAAAGAAAGTGGTCTCAACTGTACTTCTGGATGTCAAGGGCGCTTTCGACAATGTCTCCTCCACCCGTCTTAAACACACACTGGCTCAGATGGGACTTCCACCACCTGTGCTATCCTGGGTTTCCGATTTCCTCAACAACAGAACAACAGCATTGGCCTTTGACGGAGACAAAGAAACATTGCAACCAGTACAGACGGGAATCCCTCAAGGTTCCCCAATCTCACCAATCCTGTTCCTGCTTTACCTCAAACCACTCTTTGATGAACTTGAGAAGAAGCATCCAAACACCAACTGCCCTTCATACATTGATGACGTTGCAATCGTGGTATCAGGCAAGAGCACCACTGCCAATTGCAAGCAAATTCAGAAAATAGTGCGAACACTCTTCACCTGGTCAGATAACAATGCTCTCACATTCGACGGCCCCAAGTCTGAGCTTATCCACTTCTCAACCAAACGAAATCCAGACCAGACTGCATTCACACTCCCTAATGGCGCTATCATTGAGCCATCACCGGTTCTCAGATGGTTGGGAGTATGGCTAGACAGCAAACTCAACTTCAGCCACCACATCAAGCTCAAAACCACAGCTGCGACAAGAGCATACTTTGCCTTTAGCAGAATGGCAAACACCCAGTCAGGCATCACTCCAAGCACCATGCGAACACTGTTCACCACAACAGTCCTTCCAGTAATGGACTTTGGAGTGGAAATATGGTGGAAAGGCCAGAAACAGCTGGCGAAAAAGCTAGAGATGGCCCAGAATAGCGCATTGAGAGGAATCATGGGCGCGTTCAGAACAACACCAACAGCTGCCCTTGAAGCGGAAGCAGCAATCCCTCCCACCACAGTCAGACTCAACCACATTGCCAGAAGATATGCCCTCAGAATCGCAACACTTCCTGAATTCCACCCCATCAGAATAAGATGCCCGGAAACCTTCCCCCCTTGTTTTGACACCACCACAAGAGACGAAGAGCTGGAGTCAACATCTCAGTGGCACTGCGACTCAGATAAACCAAAGTTCCTCAGCAGGCTAGATGCCCTTCTACACACTGTCAGGGCGTGGCTCAAGCCAACCACTGAAATCGAAACCTTCAATGCAACAGACACACCTCCATGGCACGAATCCAAAGTTCAATGGATTATTGAGCAAGCAGACAAGGAGCAGGCGACTGAGCTACACTTTCTGCTGCTTGACAAGATTAAAGAAGACAGCCATTACATGATTGCATACAGTGATGGCTCAAAACAAGACAATGGGGTAACAGACGCTGGTGTGTACATCATGCAGGGCAGTGGTACTTCAGACATTTCGTTGGTATTGCCTCTTGGAACAGAGGCAGAAGTGTATGATGCAGAGCTAGAGGGGGCGCTTCTAGCAGTTAAGCGATGTACGCGGCTGGTGGAAAGAAACATGCACAAACCAAAAGACGTGTATGTGTTTCTTGACAACCAGGCTGCAATCGCAAGAATGGCACACACTGCACCGGGACCTGGGCAGGCAATAGCACTGGCAGTGGACGAACTGGCCACAAAACTAGAAGAGATGGAAGTTGGTTTGAAGATTTGCTGGGTACCAGGCCACACGGGGGTACCTGGAAACGAAAAGTCTGACGAACTGGCCAACAAAGCAACACAAAAAGAACAACCACACCACACCACCACCACTCTCTCTTTCCTGAGACGTCAGGTCAAAGCACAACAGCTGCTTGACTGGAGGAAACAGTGGACCACATCCAAACACGGCAAGTACTACGTCCAAAACAACAACACCCACTGGCCCAAGATGCACATGGCAGAGTGCTACAACACCTTGACCAGGCACGCAACATTCCAACTACTCTCCTTCAAGACGGGGCATGGCTTTTTCAAAGATTACCTGAAGAAGATTCAAGCCAAAGACGTCACCAATGGCAAATGCAACTGTGGAAGCCCAAAACAAACTGGCGAACATGTCCTGCTCCAATGTTCACTTTACCGAACACACAGACGCAGACTGCTCAAAGAAATCGACAACCTAAGGCCAAAGAGGTGGGACCTGCTGTATAACGACAAGAATCTTGAACAAACTTTGGAGTTCTTGAAGACAACTGGTATCGGCAGCCACAACTGGTATACATCTGGACAACAAGCTACGTCTGACAACTCCCCAACCGACTTGTACTGGCAAGGCCGGGCAGTCATGGGTTGGGGAACACTGAATGAAGTTGAAGAAGTTGAGGAAGTTGAGGAAGGCGAGGAAGATGATGATGGTGATGCAGGCGATGACGGAGACGCGGAAACAGAGGCGGGGGCAGGAGAGGAGGAGGGCATTTAAAGACCCAAGGCACACACATGGTTGAACGCAACCTGGAAATACAACACCAACCGGGCAGATTGAAAAGGACTGCGACACACTAAGGACGCGGCCGAACAGGTTAAGGAGTGTTCAGCCGCATACTATCTTTCATATGTTTTTCTTTTTCGTTTTAGTTAGCCATAGCCTTAGGGCTGCATGCTTGTATGAACTATAAATAAATAAATAAATAAATCATCAAAGAGTGGTTTGAGGTAAAGCAGGAACAGGATTGGTGAGATTGGGGAACCTTGAGGAATTCCTGTCTGTACTGGTTGCAATGTCTCTTTGTCTCCGTCAAAGGCCAGTGCTGTTGTTCTATTGTTGAGGAAATCGGAAACCCAGGATAGAATGGGTGGTGGAAGTCTCATCTGAGCCAGTGTGTGTTTGAGACGGGTGGAGGAGACATTGTCGAAAGCGCCCTTGACATCCAGAAGTACAGTTGAGACCACTTTCTTTTCCTTCTTGCCAACATCAATGTCGTGTGCTAAACACATCACTGCATCAATGGCATTTCTCTGTTTCCTCCCCCCCATCTGTGCCTTGTGTAAGAGATTGTACTCTCAG
>JAJJXG010000082.1:0-18600 GCA_024516215.1 Geopyxis carbonaria | reverse complement strand
GCCTTTTTGCTGGGTCCGCTTGGTGTAGGTGTAGTTTTGGAAGTGTTTTTGGGGCCAGTGGGGGTTGAGCTTGCTACTTGGCTCCAGGTCTTCTTGCTGTTGGGATCCGCGGTGGTGGTAGGAGTGGTGTTTTTTAGTAGAATGTCAATTTTGTCTTCAAGTGCCTTGATCTTTTTGTTCTGTTTTGCAATGACGCCTCTGAATAGTTGAGACACCTTGGCTACAATGTTGGTGACCAGCAGACTGTCTTCGAATGCGCCTTCTTCTTCTTCCTCTTCATCTTCTTCTCCAAGGCTTTCCATCAAGTCAGGTTCTGCATGTACCCTAGGTGGGCTGCTAGGGTGGTTCGGTTGTTCAATTGTTGAGAATCTTGAAATGTTCGCATACCCTTGGTTCCTGACGCTTTTGAGGTCAGGCTCCTGTGAATATATGCTTTCAGTTCCACTTCTCTTTCTATTAGTAGGGTTGTTGGAGCCGGAAGGGTTGTTGAGGGTGCTGTGAATGGTGTGGTTGGTGCTGGTTATTGGATCAGATGAGATAGCTACATCTGGAAGGGGTGGTTTGTTTTTGTCTTTGGTTTTGCGCAACATGTTTCTGTTGTTTGCGGTGGTTGTTTCTTAAATATCAGAGTGATATGTGGTGTGGGAAATTGTGGTGGGGTGTTCTGACTAAGACTTTGTTGATGGTGTGTGGTGGTGCGCAGGGGGTGTGCTGAGTAACAATACCACACCAAGAATTCCGAAATTCAAAAATGCAAGAACAGCAAAAAATAATGATGCCTTGCAGAACAGAAATCCCTGTTTAAAGGGGGGGAGACTTGATGGGGGGGATAGCGTGGGAATTGAAAAATTCTCAAGGGTTCTGGTAGCAGGTGGTGAGACCTGTGTAGGGGGTGGTGTTGAGGCTCTGCTGGTAGAGAATTTCGAAAAATTCGCTTAGAAGAGGGGTAAAATTGCTGTATCTCCACAACCAAAAGTTGGACGCTGTCGAAAAGTGGTAGATACGCTTGAGGACGTTCGCTTAGCCCAGGAAAAAATTTTCGGAGCGTTTGGAGTTGTTGTTGTTGAGTTCCGCCGAAATTCGGAGATTTTTACCCCTGAAAAAGGGGTAAAATCGCGATTTTTGCAACAACACCCACAAAAGGAGTTATTCTTTTTCGAAAATTGGAGGGTGTGGTATTTGAGGGGTAAGGACTTGATTTATCGACTTATTTTTCTCGTAGCTGTTGTGGTTGTTGACTTTTATTTTTGGTGGGGTTACACTCTGGGTTTTAGTATGGCATCTAGTCTGCTGAGGAACTTTGGTTTGTCTGAGTCGCAGTGCCACTGAGTTGTTGACTCCAGCTCTTCGTCTCTTGTGGTGGTGTCAAAACAAGGAGGAAAGGTTTCCGGGCATCTTTTTCTGATGGGGTGGGATTCAGGAAGTGTTGCGATTCTGAGGGCATATCTTCTGGCAATGTGATTGAGTCCGATTGTCGTGGGAGGGATTGCTCCTTCCGCTTCAAGTGCAGCTGTTGGTGTTGTTCTGAACGCGCCCATGATTCCTCTCAATGCGCTATTCTGGACCATCTGTAGCTTTTTCGCCAGCTGTTTCTGGCCTTTCCACCATATCTCCACTCCAAAGTCCATTACTGGAAGGACTGTTGTGGTGAACAGTGTTCGCATGGTGCTTGGAGTGATGCCCGACTGGGTGTTTGCCATTCTGCTAAAGGCAAAGTATGCTCTTGTCGCAGCTGTGGTTTTCAGCTTGATGTGGTGGCTGAAGTTGAGTTTGCTATCTAGCCATACTCCCAGCCATCTGACAACCGGTGATGGCTCAATGATAGCGCCATTAGGGAGTGTGATTGCAGTCTGGTCTGGATTTCGTTTGGTTGAGAAGTGGATGAGCTCAGACTTGGGGCCGTCGAATGTGAGGGCATTGTTGTCTGACCAGGTGAAGAGTGTTCGCACAATCTTCTGGATTTGCTTGCAATTGGCAGTGGTGCTCTTGCCAGATACCACGATTGCAACGTCATCAATGTATGAGGGGCAGTTGATGTTAGGATGCTTCTTCTCAAGCTCATCAAAGAGTGGTTTGAGGTAAAGCAGGAACAGGATTGGTGAGATTGGGGAACCTTGAGGAATTCCTGTCTGTACTGGTTGCAATGTCTCTTTGTCTCCGTCAAAGGCCAGTGCTGTTGTTCTATTGTTGAGGAAATCGGAAACCCAGGATAGAATGGGTGGTGGAAGTCCCATCTGAGCCAGTGTGTATTTGAGACGGGTGGAGGAGACATTGTCGAAAGCGCCCTTGACATCCAGAAGTACAGTTGAGACCACTTTCTTTTCCTTCTTGCCAACATCAATGTCGTGTGCTAAACACATCACTGCATCAATGGCATTTCTCTGTTTCCTCTCCCCCATCTGTGCCTTGTGTAAGAGATTGTACTTCTCAGACAAGAATCCCAATCTTGTCGCCATGATCTTTTCCAGCACCTTTCCCAAGCAGTTGAGCAGGGCGATAGGCCTGTATGCCTTTGGTGTAGAGTAGTCAGGTTTGTTTGGCTTTCTGATGACAGATGTTGTTGTTTCCCGCCAGCATGCTGGATGGTATCCACATTTGGCTAGTTGTTCATATATGGTGTTGAACATCTGTGGGATCGCTTGGTAGGCTTTCTGCAAACAGAGGAATGGGAGTCCGTCTGGGCCTGGGGCTTTGTTGGGGTGGGATGTGAGGATTGCTTTCTCAACTTCTCTTTTGGTGACAGGTTCCCAAGGCAGTTGAAGTCTGGGTGCGTCTTGAGCTTGTGGGGGGTAGTTAGGTGGTGGTGGGAACATAACAGTTCGAAAAAGGCTGCACTTTTCTTCAAACGTAATGTGCGCGTTGTTGTCAGAGTCCAGCAATACTGGAGTTCTTTCAGTGACTCTGGGTTTGGTGTATCGCAATAGGCTGAATGCATCCGTCCCTTCGACTTGTTCAAGGTACTCAACCCAGTTTTTCTGTTTCTGTACTCTGATGTGTCTGAAGTACAGGTTTCGCTTGGTTGTGAATCTCAGCCAGTTGGCCCTGGTCCTCTCCTCCTTAAAATCTCTTAACGCCTGGGCCATATTCTTTCTGTCCTGAGACAGTTCGTCACACCACCACCTCTTCGCCCTTGGTGAGTGCTTCATGACTGGTGTTGACTTTCTGGTGGCTGATACAATGATATCCCCAAGGTAACAGGCAGCCGCTTCCAGGTTGTCAGTGTTGTGTGAATTGTCCATCAGCTCTTTCCATCTGCGCTTTGATTTTTCTTCAGATTTAATGAGCGCGTTGTTGAAGCATTCCCAGTCTGTTTGCTTCCAGTTATAATGTTGTGCAAGTGGTGGAGTCACTGTGTCTAGACTGTCCGAAATCAAGTCAAACTTGATCACCTCATGATCAGACCCAGTTGTATGTTTGTCGTCAATGGCCCAGTTGATGGTGTAGTTGTGGAGTGCTGCAGAAGAGAAGACAAGATCAAGGACGGAGCTGGTCAGGCCTGTCTTTGCATGGTAGGTGTGGACGTCAGGTTCATTGACTAGAGTGAAGTTGTTACTCTCCATCAGTTGAACAAGAACGTCTGCTCTGGCTGGCCGTTTGTGTTGGTTCCACCATGGGTGGTGTGCATTCATATCGCCAGCTAGAATGCTTCTTGGTGGAAATGTGATATTAGTGAGTGTTCGCTCAATCGTTCTTGTTGTGTCTGGTTTGCCTGGAACTTTCTCATTGTATATGTTCAACAGGCGAGTAATTGGAATGGTAGGTGTGGAGATATCAAGCACTTGCAAATCTGGATCAGTGCTGATATCTGGGCGGGGGGTGACTTTAAGGAAAGGATTGGTGGTGGAAACAAAGGCCATAGTCCTGGGCCTTCGATTTGATGGTGGTGGTACTAAGATCGCCTGAAAAGAGGGATGGGGAATAGTAGTGGCTGATCTTGAAAAGGGTTCTTGCAGAAGTAGAATATCTGCTGTGCCGGCAGCTGATTGAAGGAGTGACTTCATTACATTGGTGCTTCTTGCACAATTGTGTACAAGAATTCGGATTTTGTGAGCTGTAGGTGGTGCACTATTCATTCATAATAGTGTCCACAGTGTTGCCTTTGTTTGCGTTGACTCTCAGTTGGAACCAGGAGTGGAGGAGAGTGATGGTGGGGCAGCTTGGGTCATTCGCCTTGTGTTTCCCTTTGCAGTTGCAGCAGGAGGGCGTCTGGTGTGGACAAATTTTCCCTACTGCATTGCAACTCTCGCACTTGTGTTCTGAAGTGTGGTGCCCCTCACCACATACTCTGCATCTTGCATCTCTCCTGCATCTCTGCTGTGGGTGGCCAAAGTCCTGGCACTTAGTGCATTGGTCATGTGGCCTGACCGAATAAAACTCTTCCACCTTTTGAGTGTCTCCAAGGATCTGGAGGCCGTGTTTAACCATCGCCTTCATGGTTTCTCTGTTTTCCACTGCCAGTACCACTGACGAGTGGACTTTGCCAGTGCGCTTCCCTGATTTCAGCAGGTATCTTGGTGTGTTTACCACCTTGACTCTGCTGTTGAATTCGTGGATTTCAGACTTCAGCTTCTCCATTCCTTCAGGTGTGTCTGGAAAGTATTCTTGGTGGATCCCGTGCACAAGCACCTTGGCCCAGTCTTCACTGGTTCTGATCTCCTGAGTTTCCTTGTCCGCCTGATTGATAGCCTTTTGGATCTGGTCCTTGTATTGTAGCACATCTTGTGCAGTGCAGTCGTCTTTGGTCATCACTACAATATTGCCTCTGGGGTTGAAGGTAGCACTTGCAATTGTGAGTTGAGGAGGAGCTTGAGCCTGGTGTAATGCCGTGTTCATTGTGTCCGTCAGTTCCAGTGGGTTGATCGTCTTGTTTGTGGTTGAAGTGTTTCTCAGGATAGTGAAAGTTCTTGCCTTTTTGCTGGGTCCGGTTGGTGTAGGTGTAGTTTTTGAAGCGTTTTTGGGGCCAGTGGGGGTTGAGCTTGCTACTCGGCTCCAGGTCTTCTTGCTGTTGGGATCCGCGGTGGTGGTAGGAGTGGTGTTTTTCAGTAGAATGTCAATTTTGTCTCCAAGTGCCTTGATCTTTTTGTTCTGTTTTGCAATGACGCCTCTGAATAGCATCAGGAAAAAATCCGTTTACTTATTAGTCGTCTGGACGACTTGGGCGACTTAGGCGACTCGGGCGACTGCGGAGCATATCGAACAAAAATGCCCGCGTCGCAAAGTGGGTTGCAGTGCAAACGCTCCCGTGAACTGGCCTGCACGCCGTTGTGTGCCGTCAAACCCCTTTAACTCACCGTAGTGCCGGTGAAATACACCGCATGTGGGTCGCTTACAGGGAGCAACCCGTAATACCGGTAGCTTCATGGATAGCGCCGCACAGTCCTTGCGCTCCCCTGAACAACGCCGCATGCGAGTAGCTTCCACGGACTACCTCGCCTGCAGGTCTGTGCCGTCAATCCAATTTAACTAACCGTAATTTCCGTGAGATTTACCGCCATACCTGTAGTTTCACGGACAGCGCTGCACAGCTCGGCAACTCCCCCTCTTTGGCCTGCCTGACGCGACAGTTCATGGCAGTTAACCGGAAAGACGGCGAATATCACCGGAACATCGGTTCGTGCGGGTTATATCGTTGAAGCTACGATACATGCGGGTTCTATCGTCGAAGTTGCGATACATGCGGGTTCTATCGTTGAAGTTGCGATACATGTGGGTTCTATCGTTGAAGTTGCAATACATGCGGGTTCTATCGTTGAAATCGCGATACATGCGGGTTCTTTCATTGAAATCGCGATACATGCGGGTTCTTTCATTGAACTTGCGATACACGTCGTTGTCACTTAATCAAGCATTTCCATATTTGCAGTAGTAAAATCCTGTATTACTATTACTATCCACCGAATTTAACTTCTATATGACAACATCGCGGCTGAACAGCGCCGTAATTCCCGTAAAAAACACCAGAACGCCCGTATAAAACACCGGAACTACCGTAACAAACACCAGAACGCCCGTATGAAACTTCCACCCAGCTAAATAACCGCCATCTAAAACAATCTAGAACGCCTCAACAAAAAAGAAACAGGAAAAGAAAACAAAACACCGTCTACAGTAGTTACACCTGGCTCGGTCCGCTCGGGTCTTGACTGCCAGAGTCTTCAATTAGACTGGAGTCCCGGCGATTCTCACCGGTACCTCGTCGCCAACTCGCGGGCACGACTGGGTCATCGTCATCGTCAATCTCTGTAGCAGTACCGTCAAAACTCAGACCTAAGTCGGGAAGTGGTGGTAGGTCATCTTCAGGGTTTTCACCGTGATCATCACCGTCTTCACCGTTGGAATCACCGTCATATTCATTGTCTTCTTCGTCTTCAACGTCGTTGTCGTCGTCTTGTAACGCATTGATGCCTCGCGTAACCCGCTTCACCTCATCCTGTACTATCAAAGGCTGATCCTGAGAACGCATATGCTTGGTAGACGGAATGACGAGAGCCCTCATGTCGGCCTCATTGTCAGGTGTAGCTTTGTAAGGCGCGGCAGTCTTCAACACTTTGGTCTTTGGTTCAAGCATTGTGGTAAGATGTGCCCTGAGGTTCTCGATGATCTTGTCTTTGTACCACTGCTGCAAACCACTATAGGTTGCAGAGAAACGGTGCATATGTGCTTCTCAAATATCAGACATTTCCCGTGAAATTGACCGTCAGATAGGTGAATAATACGTACGCATGATAGATTTGCGGGTGAACTTCGGGACTTTGCCACTCTCGGTTGTTTCAATCTTTGTATACAGCGCCCAAAATAAGGCACTTGAGATGAAGCATACAAAATTCCGGCTGATATTCTTCAAGATCAGATCGGGGTCGTTGTAACCCCTCGAGCGGCTTGTCATGCAAAAATGAATGTGAATGAGATTGGTGATCGCGGCGTTCGTGAACCGCATTGTCGCCGTCTAAACCAGTAATTACAACCACATTCACAGTGAAAAACACGGTAATTAGCAATGTACACACCTCGTACTTCGTATCATGACAGGTGAAACGATCATTCTCCAACAAGTACAGGATCCTGGCTCGGAGCGGTTCCACCTCCAAACCGTGTAATCCGTACAGATCATCAAGGTTCGCCCTTGCTCTGTGAAGCACGTGAGAGCGCGCACTCGCCTGCGTTTGTTTCATCTGAGCGTTTGCAATTGTCAGTTCCAGTTCGCCGGACTTGTGGTGAATATCACGGGGAAGTATACCGCTCTCATGACCTCTTTGGTCAATTCAGACTGCCGATTGGCATCTGCCTGAGCTTTGTTCCAGACGATTTTACAGATTTTGTCGAACTCATTGGGTTCCGGAAAAGAATCAACGAACGTAGTATGTTTCCATATCCGCTTTTGGGCGAGACTCACGATGTCCATTGTCGGTTTATCGTCAAATACCATTATTGACCGTGATTTTCGCTTGTTTCCTGTGATATTACTGTCACTGTCACTGCTCGAATCTTCGATTGTGACAGGGTCGGAATGAAATTGCATCGCGGTTTCTGAAGATGTAGTAGACAAAAGCGATGCAGAAGAAAAGGATTGCATCATTGGGGTTGGTTGCGATGGGATCTGAGGGGTTGTCGGTGAATCGAACCGGAATGTTGGTGTCGTGGGCTGTGTATCCGGCCTCAAGTGAGTCTGAGAAAGCTGCCAGTCTTCAGGGGGCTTTGTGTGCGTGGACACCTGTGTTGTTAGAGCGGGTTGGGCTTGGCTGCTGCTACTTGCCTGTGCGATCTGTGTACCCAGATTGCTTGATTTACGGCGAATTTCAGCGGTTGATCGCTTTTTTGATACTTTGTGTTGCGCGTTGCGTGCAACGTCAGCTGTGGATTTTTTCTTGTTGAGTTTGGGAGGCATTCTGAAAGCAAAAATTGGAATAAGCAGAAGATGTCGGGGAGAGATTGTGGGTCCAGGGAATGAGCAGGAGATGACCCCTTTTCACGGGAAATTCACCGTCGTTACGGTGAATTTCGCCGTAAAGTGGTGGGACCCTCATTGACAGCAAATTGCCAGCGGGTCAGACACATTAGCGTGGTGGCAACTTGCCACCTTCCCAATCGACCATAGCTGTATCTTGGGACTGATGTCAAGGCTTGAAAACCGAACTTGGCATCCAAAATTGTGTGAATGTCAACGGCGTACATATGCAACTTCACGATATATTTGGCAGTACAGCTTGTTTGAAGAGGTGAATTTCACCGTAAACTCCGTCAATTGTACGGTGTCAGAACTGTCTATGACTACTTCAAAAAAACAAAGAATCTAATATGATGCAATGAAAGAAATGAATATTCAAAACAAAGAATATACTGCAAAACTTGAAGACAAACAACCAAAACAGAACACCATATCCTCAGGACCAGATAAAACAAGACAAACGACCAAAACAGAACGCCATATCCTCTCCTCAGGACCAGCCGAACAACCAAGAACCCGAACTTGGACCGGCGCCAGAATCAGCGGAATGATGAATTCTCGTACTATCTACCCACGTAGATTCACCAGAGCCACGACCAGCACCACCAGAGGCATCGGCGTCACCAGCTGAACTTACCATCAACCTACTGGTGAATTTCACCGGAAAAGTGGTGTGGTTCACGTACCTACAGATGTCCGATCATTCTCAGGCGACGGATCCTCAGAGGGAAAACCTTCGAACTGCGGCGGCAACTGCGGCGGGGACAGGCTTGAACCGGCGGCATTCTCGACGATCTCCGGCGGGGGCTGGCTTGGACCGGCGGCATTCTCGACGACCTCCGGCTCCGGCGGGGGCTGGCTTGAACCTGCGTGTTCAAGTGCGGCACTCCTCTGCTGCGGAGGCGAGCTTGGCGGCGTGCTGGCTCGCTGCGCGGGCGGCGCCGGCTCAGGGCGAGGCCGCCTCCTGTCCGCGATCACTTCTAAAGTACAATATCAGCGTACAATTCACCGGAAAGACGGTGAATTTCACGTACTCGTATCCGGCGTTCGCATCCTTCTGAAGAGGTTGTCTGCCGTCACGTCCAGCACAAAGGAGAGGTCGCTCTGCCGCTCTTCTTCGGAGATCGGATGATCCCGTCGATAGCGGAGATAGTCGCCGTTTTTGCGGCCGAGCTCAACCCACAGCCGCTTCTCCCTAAGCTGCGTCGACAGCGGCATGCCCGCCTGCCAACACGACTCGCCCGCCAAGCAGAGCATGTTCGTCATGCCGTGCTTTTGGGCTTGGGTGCGGCATACCCGCGCCGCGCGAAGATCATCTTCCAGCCGCTCCGCCATGATCTCCGTCCACTTTGCCAACGACTTGATCGTGGCCGGCGCCCGGAACCTCTTCTTTCCCCGCCGGAACTGCTCCGCAAAGGGCATCTCCGGCTCCTCCTCATACACCGACAGGATGTCATCCGCCTCCAGCACGTAGTCGGCCCGCCGCAGGTGGTCCGCGCCGCTGCGCGTCGGCGAGTTATCCCGCTTGTCGGGCGACTGCCGGTACAGAATGGCCATGATGGCCTACCGGCTCATAGTCGGCCGCGCGCAGCAAGGTCGACAGGCTGTCGCTGTCGGTGACCGGCATGACCGTCCAGGAAGTGCGGGTTCCTGGTCGGTCGGCGGCTCCCGCGTCGCACCGTAAAAGCAGCGAATTTCGCCGCTATTCAGTGCGCGGGATGCGTCCGCGCGGAGGCTAGAGGCCCTGGAAGTGGACAGGGCGGTCCAGAGTCACTGTTCTACAGTGATTCGAATGATGGTTCCAGTCGTAACCATCAGTCATGCCCTGCTTCCAGGTAGTGGCCCCTGTCGTCGGGCCCGGCAGTCGCGCTCGAGCCTTTTCCCCTTGTCATCCTTGGCGTCGTGGGACGGCAGGAGCCACGAACACCAGTTGGATCGTCACCGTCCAGCTCGTCGGACGGTTCCTCACCGGCGAAATTCACCTCCTCGACGGTGCCATGTTGCCTTGCCCGGCATCTCGCTCCTTTGGCCGCTTGAGAGGCAGGGACCGGCGGAGGTATTTGTGAGAGCGATGCGCGCCTTCGCCTTGTTGACGTTCAACAAAACGTAGCTGATGTAGGCGTGCACCATGTGCCTGGCCTCTACGGCCGCTGCACTCGGGCGAGGTTGGGACACCGCTTCCTCGTATAGCGGTCTAGTCCCGGCGAATTTCGAAAGGGAGAAAAACAAGTCCAGGAACTCATTCCATTGACCTTGGCGGATTCCAGTGATATTCAAGACGAAGATGTACGGTTCGAGCTCTTGCCGGCGAGCTAACGACACCTTCTTGGTCATTCGGAAATACTTGTTCCATTCGGTGGCGGTAGGCTTGGACGGCGACATAATCACGGTAAAGGAGGTGAATTAAACCGGATGCGCTGTATTACGGTTAGCACCTGCAAAGAAAAGGAGTGGGAGATGAATATAGCTAAGCTTACTGAAGATAGTGGCACTAGTAGGCGAAAAACACTGGAAACGAGGTGTTATACACGAGTATTGACGTTATAAGAGTAGTACGCTCCGGCTAGAGTTCTATCCGCTATTAGTCGGCATGCATAAACGGATATAGTGGGGACTGACCAAAACTGATGGCAAAACACCACGATATTCACGTTGATTACGGTGAAGTTGAAGAAGTACGAGATGGTTGATGAATCGTTTGACGAGAATGACCGGAAACCTGATATACGGAGGAATGTCTGGTTTATATGGACTCCGCCCAGCAAAAGAAACGCATATGCAGACAAGCCCATGACCATGCTGTTTGTTTGTCTCGACCAGGTAGTCATTGTTTGTCTCCACAGACAAGGAAAGTCGGTCAACTTTGTGATATATCGTCAGAGCGACTGTTCAAGATTGAGGAAAACAACGTACTTCACCGGATATCCGGTGAATTGCACGGTTGACGATGTTTGATACGGCAATTACAAGCTTCTGCATTTAGAGTTTCGGTTTCTTATTTTCTGTCTTAAAACTTACACTCGCAAAGAACTGGATCAACACGTGGTGGACTCGTGAAACTTAATATTTAAAGTATAGAATTAAGCATAATCCATAGGGTTTACGGTGCATTTCACCGCCTTTACGGTGTTTACCACTGACAGATATAGATGATCGATCTTGACATTTTGAGTTCCCTTTGTCTTCATTTTCGTTTTTCCTTTATCTACACTTTTGTTTGTCCGGAAGTTTTGCTAAAAACCTTGAACCCAGCATCCCCTCAGGCTAGGTCGATTCCGGCGTCAAACTCTATATATCTCTGCCTATTCACTGCATATGTACACTCATGCTGTGTATACACACTCGTACATCAAACTTGGCGATGCTTGGCAATGCAGCTTTTTCGGGACATCGTGGATGCAGGGTATTAATAGTATCCGATGAGCGCCACATGGCATCTGCCTGGTAGCGCCACGACCAACATTAGTGCTGCTAATGACCCCTATTTCGCCTGAATTCCGGCGAATCTGACGCAGAACGCGCGCATTCTCGCCCACAGTATCCTCACAGCCATTCTTGTGGTCACACTGAGCCATCGCAACGCGTCTCCGGTTTTCTCTACGACATACAACACCTATTTTCCAGTGAAATTCGCCGGCTTTTTCTTGAAATGAATGCAAGCATCCGACAATGTCCAGTGTGCCGCGCGGGCTACAGAACCTGGGGCCGGCTACAGAACCATATCAAAGCGACGCATCCAAATCGTCTCGATGACAACGCCAAAGCCTCCCTCAAACGGAAACATTCAGACATTGAATCCGCATTGCTGTTGAATTCGCCGGATATACAGCGTTCTTTGTGGGATACACCAGACGAACCACCGGAAGCACAGCAAATTCGCGCCGAGATTGAAGGACTTATCGAACCCACAGCAGATCATCAATTTGTGCCCTTTTCTGGCCCAGCTGGCCTCCCTTTGGATATCGTTCACGCCGAATCGACCACATACATGCATATCCGATGCCAACAATATGGCGGAATAACTCCGTTCAAGAGCAACGAAGCTTACGTTTTGGCCAAGTGGTTCACGGAAGAACGATCAACGGTCAAAGGTGTCAATAAACTCTTAAAAGGCATGAGCACCGTAAACCCGGCGAATAACACCGACATTCCGGTTTTCCCAGTCCATCCCGCTGTTCTTAAATCTTTCACGTCGACACACACTATGCGCAACCTCATTGATGAGATGCCAGAGACTCAGAACTGGACACTCGTCAAGACCAGCTTTCGCTGGAACTTCGATGATCAAGAACCCATCTCGTATTGGAAGAGCCGTAGTCTCCGCACGGTGATCGAGTGGTTTCTATGTCAAAGACTGTTTCAGAGATGACATAGTATACGCGCCTGTTCAGAAGAAAGTTGGTGGAATGCCTCTCTTCGATGAGATGAATACCTGTCAATGGTGGAGGGAGGAACAGGTTCGTTGCCAAATTTCACTGTCTTACCCGTGATATTCACTGACAATCCAACAGATTCACGTGAACGCAGTGTTCCCAGGTGGCACGATAGTGCCAATCATAGTCATGACTGACGCGACACATTTGACGAATTTTTCCGGTGGGAAAAAAGCTTTGCCGGTCTATCTCACAATCGGTAATATCCACAGCGAAATTCGCCGCAAACCCAGTGAATATGCGACGGCCATCGTTGCATTTATCCCCGTACCGCCAAAGCAACGCAAAATGACTGCTGCCGAAAAAAGGGCATACGATGCAAACAAAACGATGATTATCAATAACATATATGCGGACCTATTCGCGGAAATTTCCGTGAAAAACACGGAAAACGGGTTCGATTCACTGTGCCCAGACGGTCTGACTCGACGAATCTTTCCTCGACTTGCGGCATGGCTCGGGGATTACCCAGAGCATTGCGACATCCAGGGCGTTGCGTACACCCGCTGCTTATGGTGTGAGCTTCCAAAGCACGCATTCGGTGATAATACCATTGGTGCGGACCGGAATCACGGTGTTTATCACGACAAATACCATGCGGGCTCAATCGATTATCTCAAAGAACATGGTATGACATATCGCCATAACTGGCTCTGGGACTTTTGTAGAGATCGTCAACAGATCGCGAGCATCGCCAAACCTGATATCTTGCATACGCTGCTGCTCGGCCTCATCAAACTTCTGATGGAATGGATCATTTCTATTTATTAAGTGACATTTCTGGTGCGTGTGACCAATCGTCTTTCCCCCGTGCCGCCATAAAGAAAGTCCTCCGCAACATACCAAACAAATACATCAAACAAAGTCAGTAAATCAAAAACGTAATAAATAACAAAGGAAATTCATAACATAAGTAACAGAACATGAGGTAAGACAGATAAAATTGTAGGACAGTAGGAAAGTTTGTTGACAATTTGTTTCGAGAAGTCAGTTCGTGATCTGAAGGATCAGGAACGGACAGTTGAGTTATCCATCTGGTGGAGGTTGGGGTGGAGGGAAGGGCCGGAAAGTAGGGTCAATGACTAGGTCACGAATGTCTTCTATCCGATCAGGTACAGGTCCAATCTCCATATCGATGGGGGTGTCTTCAGGGGTTGCGTGATCTTTGGGGAATTTAGTGAGACCAAGCCCGGTGCGCCTGATAAAATTGCCCCATTGCAAGATTTCTTCTTCGTCTCTTGTATGGGGGTTGGGTTTGTTGTTGGTGGTGAGGTCGAAGCATTCCCGTCTGGCAGTAGCTAGTGCAGGGCAGTCTTGATAGAAGTGTTCAGAAGAGATGTCAGCTGTATCGCAGTAGCAGCGCATAGTTTCCATCCATCCTTGAGTGTCTGAGGGTGTTCGTTTGGCGCGTATCGCCATGAGGGCGGAGGCTGCTGCGGAGCCAAGCGAGATGTAGTTGCTATCCATTTTGCGGCTGACAGGGAAAGTGCCTGGGGTAAATTTTCTCTCAGGGTCATGTGCCCATGATTCCTGAAGATATTCTGTGTTGCGCTGCTTCATGTAGAGGATGGTGGTGATTGCGTGAGGGCAAAGTGTGTTGCGGGTGTTGGAACCCTTTTTGGCAAGGACGTCGGCTCTTTCGTTGCCAGGGATCCCAACATGGGCTTTGGTCCATGTCATGAAAGTGCTGGTTCCTTGGGAGTGAAGTTGGTCTATGAGTTGAAGGCATGTACGGGCATGTTCAAAGTTGTTGGGGTTGTTGATTGTGAGGTTGTGGAGAGCGGAGCTGTTGTCCACAAAGAAGGTGATGGAGGATATGTTGAAGGGTGGGTCTTTGACACACCAGCGCAGTGCTTTTTCAATGCTGTGGGTCTCAGCATCGTAGACAGTGGAGGTGGTTCCGAGGTAGCAGTGGCCTTTTGCGTATTCGATGAGTGGGCCAACTACTTTGTGAGGAAGGGAGAGGTGGTTAGGTTGTTGACAGGATTAAACAGACCAGCCTGAGCCAACGTGTCCGTCTTGGCTTTTGGATCCATCTGTATATATGTAGACGTGGTTGGGGGGCTGTGGATTGTTGTTGAGGAAGTCGAGATGTTGTTGCTTGGGGTCCTCCTTGCTTCCAAGGAGGGGTTTGTTCCTGGGAGGGGAGGGCGAGGAGTATGGTGTGTGACAGTTTTCAAAGCGCGGGTGGTCAGGAGGAAGCATCTTCTTCAATGCATGTACCACATTGGCTATTGAAGGGGTGTTGGTTGCGGGGTATGATTTGATATCTTGTGTAATTGTATGGACTGATGGGCCTATTGGCCTGTCAGTGTGACGGTCGAAGAATGATAGGGCATATCTTCTTGTCAGGAAGTCAAGAAGAAGTTCCAGGGGAGGGATGGCGCATATGCGCGTGAGAATCCTGATAGGGTGTAAGAGGGTAGTCCAGACATCCACCGTAGTCCAGCATAGTAGACAGGACTCAGGCGGACTGTGGTGGCTTCTTTGTTGTTCCACCAGCATTGAGAGGCCCAGGTCAACCTAGGGATCAGTTGGCCTATGACAAGATTGCGGGCTACGCTTGGGTGGAGTCCTCTTTTTCCTTGTTTAAGGGAGGAGAACATCGCGAGCGTTTGTCTGCCTTTTGTTGCAGCTCTCTCAGCGTGGGCTGTGAAGGATCCGGTGGGGTCCAGGTACACTCCCAGGTGTTTGACGGTCAAAGTGGCTTCGATTGTAATGGAGGAGTTTGGGTAGGTGAATGGGGGTTTGTCGTAGTGGTCAGGGTGTTTTTGGTAGAAGTGCATCAAACATGACTTCTGATGTTCGATTGACAGGTTCAGCTTGTTGCCCCTATCCAGGCGGGTTTCAATTCGTTTGCTGAGTTTGTCAATGTTGGTTTGGCGGCTAGTTGATTTCTCTCCAAGTGCATCATCGTCAACGTATGACACTGTGCCTCTTGGAGGGGGAGATGGCTCTTCCATCATTGCTTGCGCATAGATGAGAAAGAGAACAGGGGAGACGGGGGATCCTTGCGGTAGTCCTGAGTCAAATGATTGTGGTTCTTCTGATTGTTCCGAGAAGGCAAAGAAAAGCTTTCGATCTGAAAGAAAGCTTTCTGCCCATCTAATCAGGATCAGTGGGAACTTGCGGGCATGCATCAGTTGGATGAGGCGCTTGGGATCTGTGCTGTTGAATGCGCTCTTGATGTCCTGTGTGAGGAGAGAGAAGTGTTGGCGAATAGTGACTTGTTTCTTGTTGATGAATGGGCGTAGGCGGGGGAGGTTGCGGACTGTGGTGGATTCGTCAATGATTTCAAGCAGTGCGTCCGGGGCTGATCTGTTTGGGATGCCACCATATTGGGTGCTTGTGAGTGCACCACATGCGGTTCCGGCTGTGAAAAGTTTATTGGATAAAATCTTCTCAAGTAGTTTGCCCATGCATGGCAGGAGACTGATGGGCCTGTGGCCCTTTGGGGTGTTTGGATCTTTGCCGCGTTTGGGAATCAAAACGCATTTGGCAGTTTTCCATATGGTGGGGAAGTGGCCATAAAGAAGTGAGCTCTGAAACAGGATTCTCATGGGGGCGGGGTTGATATTGTATGCGATTTTGATGAATTTATAGGGAATTTCATCTGCCCCAGCACACGATTGGCTGCATGAGTCTAGGGCATTGGAGATTTCGTCGGGGTCAATCAGGTGTTCCTGATCAGACAGGATGTTGGTGGGGGGATTGAGTGGTGGAAGGGTATTTCCAAGGGCGGGCGTGGGGAATAGGACATTTCGGAATTCCGCACACTGTTCATGAAAGAGTGTTTTGTTGTTGATGGTAGGGATGTGGCTAGACTGTGCGGGGAGGCTGCCTTTTGCTACTTTCCATACCTTGTTGCTGGTGGTGAGTTGTAGTGCTTGTTGTTGAAAAGTATGTTGAGCAGTGCGGACAGTGTTGCGCCAGCGGTTGCTGGCTTTTTTGTAGGTTGTAATGATAGACAAGTCAGGGGCATTGGATTCTCTGGTTTGTTTAGCCAGCTTTTCCAGTGCGTTGACTTGTTGTAATTCTTCTGCTAGTTCCGGGGTCCACCAGGCTTTGTACCGTTTGTAGCCTGGCTTGACTGTTGGCACAAATCTGTTGATGTATTCGTGGTAGAGTGAGGTGAGCCACTCGGCCAGTTCATCAACTTCTTGGGCGTTGGATGGGGTTTTGGGGACCTTGACATTTTCAAAGTGTTTCGTGAACTCTTCAATATCAAGCTTGTTCCAGGCTTTGAAGGATTTGGGATTGTGTTTGTGTGCGATCTCAACATACACTATGAGTGAGGTGTGATCGGATGTGTATTGGGGGCCAAGCTGCATGCGGCAGTGTTGGGAGAGGGTACCGTTGGCAAAGGCAACGTCAATAATGGAAGGGTTCTTGTCTGGATCATGCGGGATGTGGGTAGAATCACTCTGATATTTAAAAAACAACCACCGCAAACAACAGAAACATGTTGCGCAAAACCAAAGACAAAAACAAACCACCCCTTCCAGATGTAGCTATCTCATCTGATCCAATCACCAGCACCAACCACACCATTCACAGCACCCTCAACAACCCTTCCGGCTCCAACAACCCTACTAATAGAAAGAGAAGTGGAACTGAAAGCATATATTCACAGGAGCCCGACCTCAAAAGCGTCAGGAACCAAGGGTATGCGAACATTTCGAGATTCTCAACAATTGAACAACCGAACCACCCTAGCAGCCCACCTAGGGTACATGCAGAACCTGACTTGATGGAAAGCCTTGGAGAAGAAGATGAAGAGGAAGAAGAAGAAGGCGCATTCGAAGACAGTCTGCTGGTCACCAACATCGTAGCAAAGGTGTCTCAACTATTCAGAGGCGTCATTGCAAAACAGAACAAAAAGATCAAGGCACTTGAAGACAAAATTGACATTCTACTGAAAAACACCACTCCTACCACCACCGCGGATCCCAACAGCAAGAAGACCTGGAGCCAAGTAGCAAGCTCAACCCCCACTGGCCCCAAAAACGCTTCAAAAGCTACACCAACACCAACCGGACCCAGCAAAAAGGCAAGAACTTTCACTATCCTTAGGAACACTTCAACTACAAACAAGACGATCAACTCACTAGAAATGAGGGACACAATGAACACGGCATTACATCAGGCTCAAGCTCCTCCTCAACTCAAAATCGCAAGTGCTACTCTGAACCCCAGAGGCAACATTGTAGTGATGACCAAAGACGATTGCACCGCACAAGATGTACTACAATACAAAGACCAGATTCAAAAGGCTATCAATCAGGCGGACAAGGAAACTCAGGAGATCAGAACCAGTGAAGACTGGGCCAAGGTGCTTGTGCACGGGATCCACCAAGAATACTTTCCAGACACACCTGAAGGAATGGAGAAGCTGAAGTCGGAAATCCACGAATTCAACAGCAGAGTCAAGGTGGTAAACACACCAAGATACCTGCTCAAATCAGAGAAGCGCACTGGCAAAGTCCACTCGTCAGTAGTACTGGCGGTGGAAAACAGAGAAACCATGAAGATGATGGTTAAACACGGCCTCCAGATCCTTGGAGACACTCAAAAGGTGGAAGAGTTTTATTCGGTCAGGCCACATGACCAATGCACTAAGTGCCAGGACTTTGGCCACCCACAGCAGAGATGCAGGAGAGATGTAAGATGCAGAGTATGTGGTGAGGGGCACCACACTTCAGAACACAAGTGCGAGAGTTGCAATGCAGTAGGGAAACTTTGCCCACACCAGACGCCCTCCTGCTGCAACTGCAAGGGGAAACACAAGGCGAATGACCCAAGCTGCCCCACCATCACTCTCCTCCACTCCCGGTTCCAACTGAGAGTCAACGCAAACAAAGGCAACACTGTAGACACTATTATGAATGAATAGTGCACCACCTACAGCTCACAAAATCCGAATTCTTGTACACAATTGTGCAAGAAGCACCAATGTAATGCAGTCACTCCTTCAATCAGCTGCCGGCACAGCAGATATTCTACTTCTGCAAGAACCTTTTTCAAGATCAGCCACTACTATTCCCCATCCTTCTTTTCAGGCGATCTTACCACCACCATCAAATAGAAGGCCCAGGACTATGGCCTTTGTCTCCACTACCAACCCTTTTCTTAAAGTCACCCCTCGCCCAGATATCAGCACTGATCCAGATTTGCAAGTGCTTGATATCTCCACACCCACCATTCCAATTACTCGCCTGTTCA
>JAJJXG010000081.1:0-20112 GCA_024516215.1 Geopyxis carbonaria | reverse complement strand
CGATGGGGTGTCTTCCAGGGTTGCGTGATCCTTGGGAACTTTGGTGAGACCAAGCCCAGTGCGCCTGATAAGTTTGCCCCATTGCAAGATTTCGTCTTCGTCTCTTGTATGGGGGTTGGATTTGCTGTTGGTGGTGAGGTCAAAGCATTCCTGTCTGGCGATTGCTAGAGCAGGGCAGTCTTGATAGAAGTGTTCAGAAGAGATGTCAGCTGTAGTATCGCAGTAGCAGCGCAGAGATTCCATCCATCCTTGAGTGTCTGAAGGTATTCGTTTGGCGCGTATGGTCATGAGCGCAGAAGCGGCGGCAGAGCCAAGCGAGGTGTAGTTGGTATCCATTTTGCGGCTGACAGGGAATGTGCCTGGGGCAAATTTTCTTTCAGGGTCATGTGCCCAAGATTCGTGAAGATATTCTGTGTTGCGTTGCTTCAGGTAGAGGATGGTGGTGATTGCGTGAGGGCAGAGTGTGTTGCGTGTGTTGAAACCCTTTTTGGTAAGGACGTCGGCTCTTTCGTTGCCAGGGATCCCAACATGGGCTTTGGTCCATGTCATGAAAGTGTTGGTTCCTACGGAGTGAAGTTGGTCGATGAGTTGAAGACATGCACGGGCATGTTCAAAGTTGTTGGGGTTGTTTATCGTGAGGTTGTGGAGGGCGGAGCTGTTGTCCACAAAGAAGGTAATGGAGGATATGTTGAAAGGTGGGTCTTTGACACACCAGCGCAGTGCTTCTTCAATGCTGTGAGTTTCAGCATCGTAGACTGTTGAGGTGGGTCCTAAGTAGCAGTGGCCTTTGGCGTATTCGATGAGTGGGCCAACCATGTTGTGAGGAAGAGAGAGGTGGTTAGGTTGTTGAGATGATTAAACAGACCAGCCTGAGCCAACGTGTCCGTCTTGGCTTTTGGATCCATCTGTATATATGTATATGTGGCTGGGAGGCTGGGGATTGTTGTTGAGGAAGTCGAGATGTTGTTGTTTAGGGTCTTCCTTGCTTCCAGGAAGCGGTTTGTTCTTGGGAGGGGAGGGCGAGGAGTATGGTGTGTGACAGTTTTCAAAACGCAGGTAGTCAGGAAGAAGCATCTTCTTTAATGCATGTACCACATTGGCTATTGAAGGGGTGTTGGTTGCGGGGTATGATTTGATGTCTTGTGTAATCGTGTGGACTGATGGGCCTATTGGCCTGTCAGTGTGACGGTCGAAGAATGATAGGGCATATCTTCTTGTCAGGAGGTCAAGAAGAAGTTCCAGGGGAGGGATAGCGCATATGCGCGTGAGAATCCTGATAGGGGTGTATGAGGGTAGCCCAGACATCCACCGTAGTTCAGCATAGTAGACAGGACTCAGGCGGACTGTGATCGCTTTCTTTGTCCTCCACCAGCATTGAGAGGCCCAGATCAACCTAGGAATCAGTTGGCCTATGACAAGATTGCGGGCTCCGCTTGGGTGTAGTCCTCTTTTTCCTTGTTTAAGGGAAGAGAACATCGGAGCGTTTGTCTGCCTTTTGTTGCAGCTCTCTCAGCGTGGGCTGTGAAGGATCCGGTGGGGTCCAGGTACACTCCTCGGTGTTTGACAGTCAAGGTAGCTTCGATTGTGATGGAGGAGTTTGGGTAGGTGAATGATGGTTTGTCGTAGTGGTCAGGGTGTTTTTGGTAGAAGTGCATCAAACATGACTTCTGATGTTCGATTGACAGGTTCTGCTTGTTACCCCTATCCAGGCAGGTTTCAATTCGTCTGCTGAGTTTGTCAATGTTGGTTTGGCGGCTAGTTGATTTCTCTCCAAGTGCATCGTCATCAACATATGACACTGTGCCTCGTGGAGGGGGAGATGGCTCTTCTATCATTGCTTGCGCATAGATGAGGAAAAGGACAGGGCAGACAGGGGATTCTTGCGGTAGTCCATAGTCGAATGGTTGTGGTTCTTCTGATTGTTCTGAGAAGGCAAAGAAAAGCTTTCGATCTGACAGAAAGCTTTCTGCCCATCTAATCAGGGTCATTGGGAACTTGCGGGCATGCATCAGTTGGATGAGGCGTTTGGGATCCGTGCTGTTGAATGCGCTTTTGATCTCCTTTGTGAGGAGAGAGAAGTGTTGGCGAATATTGTTAGACCAGGGTTCAAGAAAGATGAAGTATCGATTGAACGGTAGTCACCGAAAGATATAAGGCACAATCTTAGGTTTGTAAACTAGAATATATTTTATAGCTCGTGTATGCCTTGTTGTCTTTTCTGAGGTCCTCCCCGGCGTCACTTAAGTACGCAGCTTCGGATCAACAGTCGGACGGCCTATCTACGCTATAGACGCTAGAGAATACAAGAAGAGAATGATAAAGAGATAAGAACAGTAAAGGGTACTCGGCGGAGACAGCCTGCACAAACTTACGCCGCGTCGTCTCGACGTGTCTTGAGTTAATTGGAAGACCAACACTTTCAACACCCGAGGTGCAGCCGACTAGATAACTATTCGGGCGCTAATACTCGGCTATTGTCGGTAATGTGTCGACACAATGATAACACTCTCCACACAGTCAATCGGACTCTGGATATACCACCAGATAAGGCCTGGGCCGCACAATGTGTAAAATGATCACAAAAAGCTAAAACGTCGAAGTTCTGAGACTTTGATCTTTTTCAGCTTTGACTGCCTCCTTACATATACCCACCGGGTACATTGCGCTTTAACGATCGCCCATTACGACTCCAGGGTTATTTTTGGGTCTGAACAAAACTTTTTTACTATGGGATTGTAGCAAGTGCACACTTTTACCATACAACTCACGGAGAAGAACCTGCGGCGCAGTGCAGTACTTGTGTTTATTCTCAAGGATAAATCTCAGTAACATATGCACCGCTAAGGTCTCTCTCGTAAGCGTGGTTGCCGCGTTGCGTTGCTACCTCCCATACTAAAACCGTTCTTGAACCGGGTGGTATATGAAATGGAGGGTACTGTTCAGGCAGGGTAACAATGAATGAAGGGTAAATATAAAAGATGTGTACATATGTATAACAAATAGTGACTTGTTTCTTGTTGATGAATGGGCGTAGGCCGGGGAGGTTGCGAACTGTGGTGGATTCGTCAATGATTTCGAGCAGTGCGTCTGGGGCTGATCTGTTTGGGATGCCACCATATTGGGTGCTTGTGAGTGCACCACATGCGGTTCCAGCTGTGAAAAGTTTGTTGGATCAAATCTTCTCAAGTAATTTGCCCATGCATGGAAGGAGACTGATAGGCCTGTGGCCCTTTGGGATGTTTGGATCTTTGCCGCGTTTGGGAATCAGAACGCACTTGGCAGTTTTCCATATCGTAGGGAAGTGGCCATTAAGAAGTGAGCTCTGAAACAGGATTCTCATGGGCGCGGGGTTGATATTGTATGCGATTTCGATGAATTTGTAGGGAATTTCATCTGCCCCAGCACACGATTGGCTGCATGAGTCTAGGGCATTAGAGATTTCGTCGGGGTCAATCAGGTGTTCCTGATCAGACAGAAGATTGGTGGGAGGGTTGAGTGGCGGGAGGGTATTTCCAGGGGCGGGTGCGGGGAATAGGACAATTCGGAATTCCGCACACTGTTCATGAAAGAGTGTTTTGTTGTTGATGGTAGGGATGTGGCGAGACTGTGCGGGGAGGCTGCCTTTTGCTACTTTCCATACCTTGTTTCTGGTGGTAAGTTGCAGTGCTTGTTGTTGAAAAGTATGTTGAGCAGTGCGGACAGTGTTGCGCCAGCGGTTGCTGGCTTTTTTGTAGGTTGTAATGATAGACAGGTCTGGGGCATTGGATTCTCTGGTTTGTGTAGCCAGCTTTTCCAGTGCGTTGACTTGTTGTAAGTCTTCTGTCAGTTCCGGGGTCCACCATGCTTTGTACCGTTTGTAGCCTGGCTTGACTGTTGGCACAAATCTGTTGATCTATTCGTGGTAGAGTGAGGTGAGCCACTCGGCCAGTTCATCAACTTCTTGGGCGTTGGATGGGGTTTTGGGGACCTTGACATTTTCAAAGTGTTTTGTGAACTCGTCAATGTCAAGCTTGTTCCAGGCTTTGAAGGATTTGGGATTGTGTTTGTGTGCGATCTCAACATACACTATGAGTGAGGTGTGATCAGATGTGTATTGGGGGCCAAGCTGCATGCGGCAGTGTTGGGAGAGGGTACCGTTGGAAAAGGCAACGCCAATAATGGAAGGGTTCTTGTCTGGATCATGCGGGATGTGGGTGAATTCGCCTGGTTTGTTGAGTAGTTGGAACCCACGCAGGGTAAGTTCGTCCAGAAGGTTGTTTGATGCATTCGCGTATGCGGTATTGCCTGTGTGCGCAGGCAGAAGTGGTTGATTCCTATGCCACAGAGGGTGTCTGCAGTTGAGGTCGCCAACTAGAATTGTGTTTGGGTGTATCGGGAGGTGGGGGGCCATTTCCAAGATCTTGTCAAGTCTGCCTGGCGAGTAGAGGCAGAGGATGAGGATTGGGTGGGCGTTCGAGGGGTGGATAGTCACGCCAATGAAGGAGTTTCCTGACTGGAAAGTCTGTTTTGGCAGGAGGTTGAGGTGTTGAGGAATGTAAATTGCAACTTTGGGGTGTTGGTCGCATGTGGTAAATGTATCCATTCCTTGGATTGCTGAGTATGATTGGTTGTGTTGATTAAGGTTGGGCTCTTGTAAGCACAAAATTCGATTTTTTGCAGTGGTGTTTTCGTGGATAAAGGCATTGGTGGACTGCGACCTTCTGTTGCAGTTCAATGATGCCACCTGAAGATGAGTAGTAGTTGTACTATTCATTGGTATTCATGGGGTCGGTCAGGGGCTCTGCAGCGGCAGCAGGTTCAGGCATTTCAGTCGGGCCTTGAGGTGGGGGGGGAGGTGCGGTGGTGGGGCGCGCTGTCTCGGCTGCCTTGACTCTTGTGGGGCAGGTGGGGTCGAGCGCGCGGTGGTTGGTGGAATTTCATAAGGTGCACTTGATCGCGCCGTGGTTGCAGACATGCCTTGACGGCAGCAAATCACTGTGCAAATATGTAGGTCAACATGGTGTGCTTTCGAGCAGACACCACATCTGGTGGTGTTGGCGCCATGTTCAGTTGCGTGGCCTAGAGTGAAACAGTTGCGACATAGGGTTCTAGGGGTGGCAGAAAAGAAGTCATCAATCCTGCAGAGTCTGCCTCGGAGCGTGAATTGTTGGATGCCCAGGGTGGCCATGGTGTGCGAGCCCTGGATTTTGATGATGATCGAGGAGGCGGCGCGGCGTCTGCCGCGTGTGGGGTCGATTTGGAGTCTGATCTGTTCGCTGAGCAGCCATCTTGGCGGCTCAAGCAGGACCATTTGTGAATAATGGGTAGTCAGTTCAGAAGCTACTTCTTCCAAGTCCGCTTCAATAGGGATGTTATGGACCATGAATGATGATTGTTCACAGTCAGCTGCGATATTGGTGATCTCCCATTCGGGGAAGTAGGATTTCAGGGCTGGGAAGTACTGGGAGTACATCATGCCGTTGGTGGAAAAGGATGTTTTGAAGCAAATGTTGTTGCGCTGGGTAACAGGCGCTGGTGTGTACATCATGCAGGGCAGTGGTACTCCAGACATTTCGTTGGTACTGCCTCTTGGAACAGAGGCAGAAGTGTATGATGCAGAGCTAGAGGGGGCTCTTCTAGCAGTTAAGAGATGTACGCGGCTGGTGGAAAGAAACATGCACAAACCAAAAGAAGTGTATGTGTTTCTTGACAACCAGGCTGCAATCGCAAGAATGGCACACACTGCACCAGGACCTGGGCAGGCGATAGCACTGGCAGTGGACGAACTGGCCACAAAACTAGAAGAGATGGAAGTTGGCTTGAAGATTTGCTGGGTACCAGGCCACACGGGGGTACCTGGAAACGAAAAGTCTGACGAACTGGTCAACAAAACAACACAAAAAGAACAACCACACCACACCACCACCCCTCTCTCCTTCCTGAGACGCCAGGTCAAAGCACAACAGCTGCTTGACAGAAGGAAACAGTGGACCACATCCAAACACAGCAAGTACTATGTTACGGGGGACGTCCAGAGGCGTTATCGACGATAGACGTTGGCCCACGGTGTATGAAGTCTTTTATCACCAAGAATTGCAATAGTACTAATAGAGGGGTTTTAGCAGTATAACTCCTTGAGGTATAAAGCAGCCGATTTATTCTTTGTAACAAAAGATATTTTTACTAGAGGGGACTTCGCTTGGTGTCTGGTGCGTGTGATGATACTATACTTTGTAACCCCGTATCATCACGCCCCTATATATACAACACGGCAGGGCTCTAGCCCTCTACCCTAAAACTATATAGAGGGGTGCGCAGTCACCATCGCCCAGTCTCTTTCAACTATGTCTCGGGTGACGTGTACTCATAACAGCCAATACTGTTTACCCCGCATCGCATCTAATGCCTTCAAGTGGTACACACTTCCTAGCTATGCAAACGGCCTTGGTCTAGAACCCTTGGCCCACGTACCTACGCTACGTGTATCCTATGAACCACCGTATCGTTATCTATGCTTCCTATATGTTCCGAACAACATATTATGCGTCAGGCAACGCTACTAGTTACCGCCCGCGGTAACAGAACCCTCCTTCTCCAATATGTTCGCCACGAACATAACAAGGTAAGAGATATAATGAATCAATATAATATTTGAACAAAGGAAAATATACTTACTCTTTCCTCCTCTTGCTGGCTCTGGATCCCTCGGTATCTTCCTGTCTTTGCTTGGAACTTGCGTAATCGATTTCCCAGTTGCGGTGATGTTTGACCTTTTTGTGACGCCGATAAAAGTTTGCCAATACCTCTTCGGCTCCGGGTACCAAAGATTCGTACGGTTCCCAGGTCGCTTCCTCAATTGGATAACCCTTCCATAACACCAGGAACGTGTCATTGTCATCATCGTCAAGTCCATGTTCGATGATTTTTTCCGGGGTGAAGTGTCCAGCGCCATCGGGAAGCGGCGGCAGCGTGACTTCTGGCGGAGCGTCTTCGCCACGGTGATATGGTTCTAGAAGAGATACGTGGAACACAGGGTGGTATCCCTCGGGGATGCCTTCCAGTTTGCACGCGGATTTTCCTACCCAAGAAATCTTGAACGGTCCAGCTTTACGATTGTCGAGCTTGCCCCTTGGCATGTTGCGAGTATCCAACAATACTTCTTGTCCGATAGTGAACTCGGGCTGCTGCATCCCGTACCGTGTTACTCCTGTTGATTTTCCGTCCTTGTTGACTTTGGCGGTATCGTGTCTTCGTATCATAGCTTCTCTAGCAGCTTCCAGGTTTTCTTTCAATTGCTTATGGGTTTCTTCCATGTAGTGCACGAAGTCCTCGCTGGCCGGGTTGCGAACTTGTTTCTGTTCTATCGGCCATATGGTTCTGGGGTGCTGACCGTAGTTGGCATAGAAGGGCGACATCCCGGCGCTTGAGTGATGACTGTTGTTGTATTCGTATTCCGCCAGTGGAAGTAGTTCATCCCAGTCTTTTCTGTTCATGATGAAGATGCGTAAAAATTGTTCGAGAACCTGGTTAACTCTCTCCGTCTGGCTGTCGGTTTCCGGATGGAAGGCTGTAGACAGATTATCCTTTATCGATAGTAATTCGAGAGTAGTTTGCCAAAAGTTGCCGGTAAAGCGACTGTCTCTGTCGGATACGATGTCGTCTGGCAATCCGTGGAGGCGCCATATTTCTTAAACGAAAAGTTTTGCTAGATCAGAAGCCTGGGTATTAGGGATAGGTACGAAGTGAGCCATCTTTGTGAAGCGATCGACTATGACCCATATGTGTTCGTTGCCGTTTTGTGTTAGTGGGAGTTTTACAATAAAGTCCATCGAGATAGAAGACCAAGGTCGCGGAGGTAAGTCCAGTGGGTTGAGTAATCCGTAGCGCTTATGCCGTTTGTGTTTGGTGCGTTGACAACTATCGCAATGTTTGATTACTTCTTCGACTATGGTACGCAACCCTGGGATATCGAAGTTCCGTTCAATCACTTCTATTGTCTTATCTCTTCCCCAGTGTGCGCGCTTGTGTTCTGAAGTAACGATTTCTTTCCACAGTGCTTGGGGTGGTCGCAATAGGTGATCCTTGTACCAAAGTCCGCTTAGGTTGGTCCATTCCTTGGATAGTTCTACGTTTTCGTCCGTTGTGTAGGTTTTCTGGCATTTATCCGCAAACGTTGAGGTTGGTTTGTTGATCTCGGAATCGGCAAGGTTAACCGTTGTCATTCCAAGCTTGAGTTGATTTGGTCCAGTAGCCACGTCCTGCCCTGTTAGTAGTGCCCCAAACTTGAATTGATAGCCAATGTCGTTCGGATCATTAGTACCCTCCTTCTCCACGCAATGCTCCGGATTGCGAGATAGCACGTCTGCCTTGCCGTTCTTGACTCCACTGCGAAAGATTATTTCGTAACTAAAAGGCATTAATGTTTCCGCCCATCTTGCTTGTCGTCCATACAACATCCGAGGTCTTTCAAAGTACTTTAAACTTTGATGGTCCGAGTAGATTAATATCTTGTGTTTGGCGCCGTGAAGCCATGAGCGCCATTTAATCATACTCTGAACTATACAGAGCATTTCCTTGTCATGAATGTCGTAGTTTCTTTTGGCAGGTATCATTTTTTTGGAGTGGAACGCTACGGGATGTAGACGTTTGTCATGTCGTTGGCTCAATATTGCTCCCGTAGCGTAGGCAGAGCCATCTGTTTCCAGGATTGCTTGAAGTTCTGGATCGAAATGTCTGACCATAGGCGCAGTGGTAAATGCCTTTTTGAGATAGTCAAATGCCTTTTGCTCCCGATGCCCCCAATAGAATTTTGGTGAACTGATTACATCCGATATGGGTGCATTGATTTGTGCATAGCCTTGCACGAACCGGCGATAGAAATTAGCAAATCCATTGAATTGCTGGGCTTGCTTGATTGACTTCGGTGTTGGCCAATTCAATACGGCTTCTATTCTTTCGGGGTCCATTCGTACTCCGGTTCCAGAGAGGATGTGTCCTAGGTACGGTAGTTCCGTAGCGGAAAACTCGCATTTTTCTATTGCTATACATAACCCATACTTGAGCAAGCGTTCTAGGACCTTGCACACGAGCGCTTCGTGGTCTTCTCGGCTGCCTTTGGTGTAAATCAAAATGTCGTCAATAAAGCAAACGACTCCGTCGTCCAGCATATCGTGAAATATTTCATTCATCATCCTTTGGAAAGTGGACGGTGCGTTGCAGAGACCGAATGGCATTACGAGGTATTCGTATTGTCCGTATCTCGTGCTGAAAGCGGTTTTCCATTCGTCACCATCCTTGATTCTTATCAGGTTGAAGCCATTTTTCAAGTCGAACTTGGTGAAACGTGATCTCCGCGAACGCGTTCCATCAATTCGTCCATTAGTGGAGTTACTGTGCCGTCTTTAACTGTTATTTTGTTGAGGTCTCGATAGTCCACGCATAGCCGTAACTTTCCGTTTTTCTTGGGGACAAATAGTATGGGGGCCGAGCAGGGCGAGTTTGATAGCCTGATCTTTCCTTCGGCTAGCATCTTTTGAATGTATTCCTTCAAGGCTTCCAGTTCTTTAGCAGAAAGTTTATATATTCGACCCTTCTTTGGTTCTGCTGTAAGTTCGATTTTGTGTTCGAAGATGGTTCTGGCGGGTAGTTTCTCTGCTTCGGATGGGTCGAACAGCACCATGTATGGGTGATACTTTGCTGGCAAGATTCCTTTTAGGTCCGGGGTCGTGGTTGTTGCCACAGAGCCAATTTCAATTGCATCAGGATCGTCTAACACGGATTCGTCCCATTCCAGGCTAATGGTGATAGTGGAAACTTGTACTCTGGAATGTGTTACGTCTTGGCAATTGAAGGTTAACGCCATGGTCGAGCCGTCGTAAACTCCATTATGTGTTTGCAAGTAGTGCGGAGGTATCAGTACATCTTTGTCTGAGGGGATCACAACCGCGATTTCTTGAGTAAAGTGACCGTTGTATTCCGTTTCGACTTGTTCGCTGACGACTAAACAATCTCCGATGGGTCGGTTCAATATGTCGCGTGGTGCTGAGTATTTGGTAATGAATGTTTTGATGTTGTTCGTCGTGCAATATTCTTTGCTTAGGACTATAGCGTTACATCCTAAATCCAGCATTGCAGTAGCAGGCTTTTTGTTCACTAAAAATTTATAGTGAGGTCTGTTCCCAATTACAGGGGTCGCTCCATCGGATGCTATCTCCGTTGGTGTGGAATTAACCGTACAACCATCAACAGCCCCTATCCTAACCACGCCACCTTGACCTGCTATAGCAAGGCAGCCTAATGAAAATACTCCTCCTCCGATTGATCAATGTGTTCCGAATCCTCCGTAGTCGTGGTTTCAATTTGTCGACTTTCCCTGTAATCCTGTTCTTGTTCATCCCTGATGTCCTCCGTCTCCATAGCTGCGATTTTAATCTTTCCCAAGCATGTCCTTGCTGTGTGTCCGGCAGTGTCGCAACGTGCGCATTTCCTGTTCTCGATACGTTCCTTGATAACCGGTCCCGGAATCCCTGCTGTTAGCTCCGCAAAAGTCTTACCTGTCTCATACGTTTTTGATGGTTTTGGCGTAAATGATGACTCCCGACTTGGATACGTTACCCTGTCCGCCAACTGTTTCCGATCCACCTTTCTTACGTCCCGCTTTTGGAACCCCAATACTCTTTCTGGGTCGTACTTTTTCTTATCCGAGCTGTAATATCCGCTTTTCCGTTTCTTCTCCTCAAATCGCCTGCCGCATCTTCTGACAAGATTGACGAAAGCGTCGTCGTCATTCGGAGGTTCAACATCGGCTATCTTGTCCCGAAAGTCGTCATTAAGGCCTTTTTCAATCATATCCCTCCATGGAGCCTCTCGCAAACCAACAATCTGATTGAGATCCACGAGTTTAGTTAGGTACTCTTCAATATTTCCGTTATATTGAATTTTGTTCATCTTGCGTAGGTTGTCGGTAGTCTCGGATTCCAGAATGAAACGCTTCTCGCAAGCTTGTTTGAAAGTTTCAAAATGGGCCGGCCTAACCCCTTCTTGGATTTCCCGGGTGTAGTTGTCGTACCAGTTGTGTGCTTCGCCTTGCAGGCAATCACCTACCAACAAGATAAATTCGTCATCTCCCCGACCCTGGTAATGCTCCTTGTACAGCCTGATGTGATTTTCTAAAACTTTCCAAAATTGTCGCCAATTCTCTCCAACCTTATACTTAGGCAAGGCGGTTGGTTTCAGAGGCTTCGGGTTGCCTGGGCCTAGATTGAACGGATTCTGGTGGAAGACGCTTTCTTCGCGCTGGTATCTATTTGGGGCAGGTGAGGGCGGCATTGATCGGAAGTCTGTTCGTCGTCTAACCGAGCGGAATGATGTGCTGGCGTTGCTGACGTGGTCACTGTCCTCCGCATCTCCATCGGTTGGTCTGACCCGTTTCAATCTAGCTCCATGCATTGTTACCCTGCCAGTTAAGGTTTCCCCATTGTTTTGTGCCTCCAGTTTTTTACCCAACTGGTCAACCTTCAACTGGATGTCTTGTGCGGTGTATTCGTTGTTTACCGATTCCGCCTCCTGTGCCTCTTCGAGTTTTTGTAGCCGCATCGTCAACCTGTCCATGCGAGTGTCTCCATATCGAGCTTGGTTCTGAAGGTCTCGTATCTCCGCTTGATAATTCTGATTCGTAGCTTTGAGTGAAACTATTTCGCGCTGTGTTGCTTCAGTTGCCTCCGTTACTCGTTGTACTGCACGCTCAGTGATGGCTAAATCCGCTAGCATGGCGTTGCGGTTTCGTGCGTGTTCCGCAAATTCCATTTGCCAGCTCCCCTGTAGGTCTGTAATTGTCCGATCCAATTTGGCTCCTAACGCGGTGTCATACTCCTGGAAATGTCTCCTGATAACTGGAGTCATATCCATGACCACTGCTGATAGGCCTTTTACTGCATTGTTGAGATCCGCCACCGTTGTTTCCACTCCCAACATTCTCGCTTGCAGCAGTGCTTCAGCGCTGCGGCATTCTCCTACCAACAGGTCGATGTTCTCATCTGTTACTTTTTCTCCTTTTGCTATTGCATTCTGCAATCTTTTCATCTCCTTGCCTAGTGATCGAATAGTTTGGTGCATTCCGTCGGTGGCCATAGGGTCATTTTCCTTATTCTTTAGGCCGTTCCATAATGCCTGAAGCGTAAACCATCCTGCCGGTGCCTGGTATGCCTGTCTTGATGGCGACCGGCTTCTTCGCCTTCCTGGTTGGTAAGGTGCCAACCTAGTACTGTCCAGTTTTTCTTTCCTGCTTTTGAGGACGTTTTTCCTGATGCGAGTGCCCTCAGATTGGAACACAGGTGCATTGGGTAGGTCTTCCCCTGAACCTTCGTCGTCACTAACGAGGGATACCAATTTAGGAGGTTGGTAATTTTGGGATGGAGGACCCGTATAATACGCGACTTGTTGAGCTCTCCAGCCACTGTCAAAATCGTCTTGGTCGGTTGGAGGTTCGAAAGAAAATGATAGTTCCCGGTGCGGTTGCTCTGATTTTACCAACATTTCCTCCAAGGCTTCAGCCATTTGCTGATCGTTGTTTGAGCTGGTCATTTTCTGGTAGATTGCTGCTCCAACGCCGTAATGACCGTAATAGTCTTGTAGGTTAAGAACTCTGGTTCTTTTAAGAGTGCCCGATATCTGGTGCGGTCGCAGGTTTTGCGGTCTTGGTATCGCACCGATTCCGTATCGCTTGAAGTGAGCGATGATTGCAATTGGTAGTGTAGTCTAGTAAAAATATACTGTTACGGGGGACGTCCAGAGGCGTTATCGAAGATAGACGTTGGCCCACGGTGTATGAAGTCTTTTATCACCAAGAATTGCAACAGTACTAATAGAGGAGTTTTAGCAGTATAACTCCTTGAGGTATAAAGCAGCCGATTTATTCTTTGTAACAAAAGATATTTTTACTAGAGGGGACTTCGCTTGGTGTCTGGTGCGTGTGATGATACTATACTTTGTAACCCCGTATCATCACGCCCCTATATATACAACACGGCAGGGCTCTAGCCCTCTACCCTAAAACTATATAGAGGGGTGCGCAGTCACCATCGCCCAGTCTCTTTC
Source organism: Geopyxis carbonaria (assembly GCA_024516215.1). NCBI lineage: Eukaryota > Fungi > Ascomycota > Pezizomycetes > Pezizales > Tarzettaceae > Geopyxis > Geopyxis carbonaria. Next base: position 7,038 of record JAJJXG010000081.1, on the reverse strand, counting down.
AACTATGTCTCGGGTGACGTGTACTCCTAACAGCCAATACTGTTTACCCCGCATCGCATCTAATGCCTTCAAGTGGTACACACTTCCTAGCTATGCAAACGGCCTTGGTCTAGAACCCTTGGCCCACGTACCTACGCTACGTGTATCCTATGAACCACCGTATCGTTATCTATGCTTCCTATATGTTCCCAACAACATATTATGCGTCAGGCAACGCTACTAGTTACCGCCCGCGGTAACATACTACGTCCAGAACAACAACAATCACTGGCCCAAGATGCATATGGCAGAGTGCTACAACACCTTGACCAGGCACGCAACATTCCAACTACTCTCCTTCAAGACGGGGCATGGCTGCTTCAAAGATTACCTGAAGAAGATTCAAGCCAAAGACGTCACCAATGGCAAATGCAACTGTGGAAGCCCAAAACAAACTGGCGAACATGTCCTGCTCCAGTGTTCACTTTACAGAACACACAGACGCAGACTACTCAAAGAAATCGACAACCTGAGGCCAAAGAGGTGGGACCTGCTGTACAACGAAAAGAATCTTGAACAAACCTTGGAGTTCTTGAAGACAACTGGTATCGGCAGCCACAACTGGTATACATCTGGACAACAAGCTACGTCTGACAACTCCCCGACAGACTTGTACTGGCAAGGCCGGGCAGTCATGGGCTGGGGCACACTGAATGAGGTTGAGGAAGTTGAAGAAGTTGATGATGGTGATGCAGGTGATGACGGAGACGCGGAAGCAGAGGCGGGGGCAGGAGAGGAAGAGGGCATTTAAAGACCCAAGGCACATACATGGTTGAACGCAACCTGGAAATACAACACCAACCGGGCAGATTGAAAAGGACTGCGACACACTAAGGCCGCGGCCGAACAGGTTAAGGAGTGTTCAGCCGCATACTATCTTTCATATGGTTTTCTTTTTCATATGTTGTTCTTTTCGTTTTAGTTAGCCATAGCCTAAGGGCTGCATGCTTGTATGAACTATAAATGAATAAATAAATAAATAAACAAACAAGACGATCAACTCACTAGAACTGAGGGACACAATGAACACGGCATTACACCAGGCTCAAGCTCCTCCTCAACTCAAAATTGCAAGTGCTACCCCCAACCCCAGAGGCAATATTGTAGTGATGACAAAGACGACTGCACCGCACAAGATGTGCTACAATACAAAGACCAAATACAAAAGGCTATCAATCAGGCGGACAAGGAAACTCAGGAGATTAGAACCAGTGAAGACTGGGCCAAGGTGCTTGTGCACGGGATCCACCAAGAATACTTTCCAGACACACCTGAAGGAATGGAGAAGCTGAAGTCTGAAATCCACGAATTTAACAGCAGAGTCAAGGTGGTAAACACACCAAGATACCTGCTCAAATCAGAGAAGCGCACTGGCAAAGTCCACTCGTCAGTAGTACCGGCAGTGGAAAACAGAGAAACCATGAAGATGATGGTTAAACACGGCCTCCAGATCCTGGGAGACACTCAAAAGGTGGAGGAATTCTACTCGGTCAGGCCACACGACCAATGCACTAAGTGCCAGGACTTTGGCCACCCACAGCAGAGATGCAGGAGAGATGTAAGATGCAGAGTATGTGGTGAGGGGCACCACACTTCAGAACACAAGTGCGAGAGTTGCAATGCAGTAGGGAAACTTTGCCCACACCAGACGCCTTCCTGCTGCAACTGCAAAGGAAAACACAAGGCGAATGACCCCAGCTGCCCCACTATCACTCTCCTCCACTCCCGGTTCCAACTGAGAGTCAACGCAAACAAAGGCAACACTGTAGACACTATTATGAATGAATAGTGCACCACCTACAGCTCACAAAATCCGAATTCTTGTGCACAATTGTGCAAGAAGCACCAATGTAATGCAGTCACTCCTTCAATCAGCTGCCGGCACAGCAGATATTCTACTTCTGCAAGAACCTTCTTCAAGATCAGCCACTACTATTCCCCGTCCCTCTTTCCAGGCGGTCTTACCACCACCATCAAATAGAAGGCCCAGGACTATGGCCTTTGTTTCCACCACCAACCCTTTCCTTAAAGTCACCCCCCGCCCAGATATCAGCACTGATCCAGATTTGCAAGTGCTTGATATCTCCACACCCACTATTCCAATTACTCGCCTGTTCAACATATACAATGAGAAAGTTCCAGGCGAACCAGACACAACAAGAACGATTGAGCGAACACTCACTAATATCACATTTCCACCAAGAAGCATTCTAGCTGGCGATATGAATGCACACCACCCATGGTGGAACCAACACAAGCGGCCAGCCAGAGCAGACGTTCTTGTTCAACTGATGGAGAGTAACAACTTCACTCTAGTTAATGAACCTGACGTCCACACCTACCATGCAAAGACAGGCCTGACCAGCTCCGTCCTTGATCTTGTCTTCTCTTCTGCAGCACTCCACAACAACACCATCAACTGGGCCATTGACGACGGCCATACAACTGGGTCTGATCATGAGGTGATCAAGTTTGACTTGATTTCGGACAGTTTGGACACAGTGACACCACCACTTGCACAACATTACAATTGGAAGCAAGCAGACTGGGAATGCTTCACCAACGCGCTCATTGAATCTGAAGAAGAATCAAAGCGCAGATGGAAAGAGCTGATGGACAATTCACACAATACCGACAATCTGGAAGCGGCTGCCTGTTACCTCAGGGATATCATGGTATCAGCCACCAGAAAGTCAACACCAGTCATGAAGCACTCACCAAGGGCGAAGAGGTGGTGGTGTGAGGAACTGTCTCAGGACAGAAAGAATATGGCCCAGGCGTTAAGAGATTTCAAGGAGGAAAGAACCAAGGCCAACTGGCTGAGATTCACAACCAAGCGAAACCTGTACTTCAGACACATCAGAGTACAGAAACAGAAAAACTGGGTTGAGTACCTTGAACAAATCAAAGGCACGGATGCATTCAGCCTATTGCGATACACCAAACCCAGAGTCACTGAAAGCACTCCAGTATTATTTATATATTTATTTATTTATAGTTCATACGAGCATGCAGCCCTAAGGCTATGGCTAACTAAGACGAAAAAGAAAAACATATGAAAAGAAAACCATATGAAAGATAGTATGCGGCTGAACACTCCTCAACCTGTTCGGCCGCCGCCTTTGTGTTATGCAGTCTGTTTCAATCTGCCCGGTTGGTCTTGTATTTCCAGGTTGCGTTCAACCATGTATGTGCCTTGGGTCTTTAAATGCCCTCCTCCTCTTCTGCCCCCGCGTCTGCTCCTGCGTCTCCGTCATCACCTTCATCACCTTCTTCAACTTCCTCAATTTCATTCAGTGTGCCCCAACCCATGACCGCCCGGCCTTGCCGGTACAGGTCAGTTGGGGAATTGTCAGATGTAGCTTGTTGTCCAGACGTCTACCAGTTGTGGCTGCCGATACCAGTTGTCTTCAAGAACTCCAAGGTTTGTTCAAGATTCTTTTCGTTGTAGAGCAGGTCCCACCTCTTTAGTCTTAGGTTGTCGATTTCTTTGAGCAGTCTGCGTCTGTGTGTTCTGTAGAGTGAGCACTGGAGTAGGACGTGTTCGCCAGTTTGTTTTGGGCTACCGCAGTTGCATTTGCCATTGGTGTCGTCTGAACGCGCCCATGATTCCTCTCAGTGCGCTATTCTGGACCATCTGTAGCTTTTTCGCCAGCTGTTTCTGGCCTTTCCACCATATTTCCACACCAAAGTCCATTACAGGCAAGACTGTTGTGGTGAACAGTGTTCGCATGGTGCTTGGAGTGATGCCTGACTGGGTGTTTGCCATTCTGCTAAAGGCAAAGTATGCACTTGTCGCAGCTGTGGTTTTGAGCTTGATGTGGTGGCTGAAGTTGAGTTTGCTATCTAGCCATACTCCCAACCATCTGACAACCGGTGATGGCTCAATGATAGCGCCATTAGGGAGTGTGATTGCAGTCTGGTCTGGATTTCGTTTGGTTGAGAAGTGGATAAGCTCAGACTTGGGGCCGTCGAATGTGAGAGCATGGTTGTCTGACCAGGTGAAGAGTGTTCGCACTATTTTCTGAATTTGCTTGCAATTGGCAGTGGTGCTTTTGCCTGATACCACGATTGCAACGTCATCAATGTATGAAGGGCAGTTGATGTTAGGATGCTTCTTCTCAAGCTCATCAAAGAGTGGTTTGAGGTGAAGCAGGAACAGGATTGGTGAGATTGGGGAACCTTGAGGGATTCCCGTCTGTACTGGTTGCAATGTTTCTTTGTCTCCGTCAAAGGCCAATGCTGTTGTTCTGTTGTTGAGGAAATCGGAAACCCAGGATAGCACAGGTGGTGGAAGTCCCATCTGAGCCAGTGCGTGTTTGAGACGGGTAGAGGAGACATTGTTGAAAGCGCCCTTGACATCCAGAAGTACAGTTGAGACTACTTTCTTTTCCTTCTTGCCAACATCAATGTTGTGTGCTAAACACATCACTGCATCAATGGCATTTCTCTGTTTCCTCCCCCCCATCTGCGCCTTGTGTAAGAGATTGTACTTTTCAGACAAGAAGCCTAATCTTGTGGCCATGATCTTTTCAAGCACCTTGCCCAAGCAGTTGAGCAGGGCGATAGGCCTGTATGACTTTGGTGTAGAGTAGTCAGGTTTGTTTGGCTTTCTGATGACAGCTGTTGTTGATTCCCGCCAGCATACAGGATGGTATCCACGTTTGGCTAGTTGTGCATATATGGTGTTGAACATGTGTGGGATCGCTTGGTAGGCTTTCTGCAAGCAGAGGGATGGGAGTCCGTCTGGGCCTGGGGCTTTGTTGGGGTGAGATGTGAGGATTGCTTTCTCAACTTCTGTTTTGGTGACAGGTTCCCACGGCAGTTGCTGTCCGGGTGCGTCTTGAGCTTGTGGGGGGTAGTCAGGTGGTGGTGGGAACATAACAGTTCGAAAAAGGCTGCACTTTTCTTCAAACGTGATGTGCGCGTTGTTGTCAGAGTCCAGCAATACTGGAGTTCTTTCAGTGACTCTGGGTTTGGTGTATCGCAATAGGCTGAATACATCCGTCCCTTTGACCTGTTCAAGGTACTCAACCCAGTTTTTCTGTTTCTGTACTCTGATGTGTCCGAAGTACAGGTTTCGCTTAGTTGTGAATCTCAGCCAGTTGCCCCTGGTTCTCTCCTCCTTGAAATCTCTTAACGCCTGGGCCATATTCTTTCTGTCCTGAGACAGTTCCTCGCACCACCACCTCTTCGCCCTTGGTGAGTGCTTCATGACTGGTGTTGACTTTCTGGTGGCTGATACCATGATATCCCTGAGGTAACAGGCAGCCGCTTCCAGATTGTCGGTATTGTGTGAATTGTCCATCAGCTCTTTCCATCTGCGCTTTGATTCTTCTTCAGATTCAATGAGCGCGTTGGTGAAGCATTCCCAGTCTGCTTGCTTCCAATTGTAATGTTGTGCAAGTGGTGGTGTCACTGTGTCCAAACTGTCCGAAACCAAGTCAAACTTGATCACCTCATGATCAGACCCAGTTGTATGGCCGTCGTCAATGGCCCAGTTGATGGTGTTGTTGTGGAGTGCTGCAGAAGAGAAGACAAGATCAAGGACGGAGCTGGTCAGGCCTGTCTTTGCATGGAGGTGTGGACGTCAGGTTCATTAACTAGAGTGAAGTTGTTACTCTCCATCAGTTGAACAAGAACGTCTGCTCTGGCTGGCCGCTTGTGTTGGTTCCACCATGGGTGGTGTGCATTCATATCGCCAGCTAGAATGCTTCTTGGTGGAAATGTGATATTAGTGAGTGTTCGCTCAATCGTTCTTGTTGTGTCTGGTTCGCCTGGAACTTTCTCATTGTATATGTTGAACAGGCGAGTAATTGCAATAGTGGGTGTGGAGATATCAAGCACTTGCAAATCTGGATCAGTGCTGATATCTGGGCGGGGGGTGAATTTAAGGAAAGGGTTGGTGGTGGAAACAAAGGCCATAGTCCTGGGCCTTCTATTTGATGGTGGTGGTAAGACCGCCTGGAAAGAGGGACGGGGAATAGTAGTGGCTGATCTTGAAGAAGGTTCTTGCAGAAGTAGAATATCTGCTGTGCCGGCAGCTGATTGAAGGAGTGACTGCATTACATTGGTGCTTCTTGCACAATTGTGCACAAGAATTCGGATTTTGTGAGCTGTAGGTGGTGCACTATTCATTCATAATAGTGTCTACAGTGTTGCCTTTGTTTGCGTTGACTCTCAGTTGGAACCGGGAGTGGAGGAGAGTGATAGTGGGGCAGCTGGGGTCATTCGCCTTGTGTTTTCCTTTGCAGTTGCAGCAGGAAGGCGTCTGGTGTGGGCAAAGTTTCCCTACTGCATTGCAACTCTCGCACTTGTGTTCTGAAGTGTGGTGCCCCTCACCACATACTCTGCATCTTACATCTCTCCTGCATCTCTGCTGTGGGTGGCCAAAGTCCTGGCACTTAGTGCATTGGTCGTGTGGCCTGACCGAGTAGAATTCCTCCACCTTTTGAGTGTCTCCCAGGATCTGGAGGCCGTGTTTAACCATCATCTTCATGGTTTCTCTGTTTTCCACTGCCAGTACTACTGACGAGTGGACTTTGCCAGTGCGCTTCTCTGATTTGAGCAGGTATCTTGGTGTGGTTACCACCTTGACTCTGCTGTTAAATTCGTGGATTTCAGACTTCAGCTTCTCCATTCCTTCAGGTGTGTCTGGAAAGTATTCTTGGTGGATCCCGTGCACAAGCACCTTGGCCCAGTCTTCACTGGTTCTGATCTCCTGAGTTTCCTTGTCCGCCTGATTGATAGCCTTCTGGATCTGGTCTTTGTATTGTAGCACATCTTGTGCGGTGCAGTCGTCTTTGGTCATCACTACAATATTGCCTCTGGGGTTGAGGGTAGCACTTGCGATTTTGAGTTGAGGGGGAGCTTGAGCCTGGTGTAATGCCGTGTTCATTGTGTCCCTCAGTTCTAGTGAGTTGATCGTCTTGTTGGTAGTTGAAGTGTTTCTCAGGATAGTGAAAGTTATTGCCTTTTTGCTGGGTCCGGTTGGTGTTG
>JAJJXG010000080.1:0-21752 GCA_024516215.1 Geopyxis carbonaria | reverse complement strand
TTCGTCGAGTCAGACACGTCTGGGCACAGTGGATCGAACCCGTTTTCCGTGTTTTTCACGGAAATTTCCGCGAATAGGTCCGCATATATGTTATTGATAATCATCGTTTTGTTTGCATCGTATGCCCTTTTTTTCGGCAGCAGTCATTTTGCATTGCTTTGGCGGTACGGGGATAAATGCAACGATGGCCGTCGCATATTCACTGGGTTTGCGGCGAATTTCGCTGTGGATATTACCGATTGTGAGAATAACCGGCAAAGCTTTTTTCCCACCGGAAAAATTCGTCAAATGTGTCGCGTCAGTCATGACTATGATTGGCACTATCGTGCCACCTGGGAACACTGCGTTCACGTGAATCTGTTGGATTGTCAGTGAATATCACGGGTAAGACAGTGAAATTTGGCAACGAACCTGTTCCTCCCACCACCATTGACAGGTATTCATCTCATCGAAGAGAGGCATTCCACCAACTTTCTTCTGAACAGGCGCGTATACTATGTCATCTCTGAAACGTCTTTGACATAGAAACCACTCGATCACCGTGCGGAGACTACGGCTCTTCCAATACGAGATTGGTTCTTGATCATCGAAGTTCCAACGAAAGCTGGTCTTGACGAGTGTCCAGTTCTGAGTCTCTGGCATCTCATCAATGAGGTTGCGCATAGTGTGTGTCGACGTGAAAGATTTAAGAACAGCGGGATGGACTGGGAAAACCGGAATGTCGGTGTTATTCGCCGGATTTACGGTGCTCATGCCTTTTAAGAGTTTATTGACACCTTTGACCGTTGATCGTTCTTCCGTGAACCACTTGGCCAAAACGTAAGCTTCGTTGCTCTTGAACGGAGTTATTCCGCCATATTGTTGGCATTGGATATGCATGTATGTGGTCGATTCGGCGTGAACGATATCCAAAGGCAGGCCAGCTGGGCCAGAAAAGGGCACGAATTGATCATCTGCTGTGGGTTTGATAAGTCCTTCAATCTCGGCGCGAATTTGCTGTGCTTCCGGTGGTTCGTCTGGTGTATCCCACAAAGAACGCTGTATATCCGGCGAATTCAACGGCAATGCGGATTCAATGTCTGAATGTTTCCGTTTGAGGGAGGCTTTGGCGTTGTCATCGAGACGAATTGGATGCGTCGCTTTGATATGGTTCTGTAGCCGGCCCCAGGTTCTGTAGCCCGCGCGGCACACTGGACATTGTCGGATCCTTGCATTCATTTCAAGAAAAAGCCGGTGAATTTCACTTTAAAATAGGTGTTGTATGTCGTAGAGAAAACCGGAGACGCGTTGCGATGGCTCAGTGTGACCACAAGAATGGCTGTGAGGATATTGTGGGCGAGAATGCGCGCGTTCTGCGTCAGATTCGCCGGAATTCAGGCGAAATAGGGGTCATTAGCAGCACTAATGTTGGTCGTGGCGCTACCAGGCAGATGCGATGTGGCGCTCATCGGATACTATTAATACCCTGCATCCACGATGTCCCGAAAAAGCTGCATTGCCAAGCATCGCCAAGTTTGATGTACGAGTGTGTATACACAGCATGAGTGTAAATATGCAGTGAATAGGCAGAGATATATAGAGTTTGACGCCGGAATCGACCTAGCCTGAGGGGATGCTGGGTTCAAGGTTTTTAGCAAAACTTCCGGACAAACAAAAGTGTAGATAAAGGAAAAAGGAAAATGAAGACAAAGGGAACTCAAAATGTCAATATCGATCATCTATATCTGTCAGTGGTAAACACCGTAAAGGCGGTGAAATGCACCGTAAACCCTATGGATTATGCTTAATTCTATACTTTAAATATTAAGTTTCACAAGTCCACCACGTGTTGATACAGTTCTTTGCGAGTGTAAGTTTTAAGACAGACAAATAAGAAACCGAAACTCTAAATGCAGAAGCTTGTAATTGCCGTATCAAACATCGTCAACCGTGCAATTCACCGGATATCCGGTGAAGTACGTTGTTTTCCTCAATCTTGAACAGTCGCTCTGACGATATATCACAAAGAAGTTGACCGACTTTCCTTGTCTGTCGAGACAAACAATGACTACCTGGTCGAGACAAACAAACAGCATGGTCATGGGCTTGTCTGCATATGCGTTTCTTTTGCTGGGCGGAGTCCATATAAACCAGACATTCCTCCGTATATCAGGTTTCCGGTCATTCTCGTCAAACGATTCATCAACCATCTCGTACTTCTTCAACTTCACCGTAATCACCGTGAATATTGTGGTGTTTTGCCATCAGTTTTGGTCAGTCCCCACTATGTCTGTTTATGCATGCCGACTAATAGCGGATAGAACTCTAGCCCGAGCGTACTACTCTTATAACGTCAATACTCGTGTATAACACCTCGTTTCCGGTGTTTTTCGCCTACTAGTGCCACTATCTTCAGTAAGCTTAGCTATATTCATCTCCCACTCCTTTCCTTTGCAGGTGCTAACCGTAATACAGCGCATCCGGTTTAATTCACCTCCTTTACCGTGATTATGTCGCCGTCCAAGCCTACCGCCACCGAATGGAACAAGTATTTCCGAATGACCAAGAAGGTGTCGTTAGCTCGCCGGCAAGAGCTCGAACCGTACATCTTCGTCTTGAATATCACTGGTATCCGCCAAGGTCAATGGAATGAGTTCCTGGACTTGTTTTTCTCCCTTTCGGAATTCGCCGGGACTAGACCGCTATACCAGGAAGCGCTGTCCCTACCTCGCCCGAGTGCAGCGGCCATAGAGGCCAGGCAAATGGTGCACGCCTACATCAGCGACGTTTTGTTGAACGTCAACAAGGCGAAGGCGCGCATCGCTTTGACAAAGACCTCCGCCGGCCCTCCTCTCAAGCGGCCAAGGATCGAGATGCCGGGCAAGGCAACTGGCACCGTCGAGGAGGTGAATTTCGCCGGTGAGGAACCGTCCGACGAGCCTGGGACGGTGACGATCCAACTGGTGTTCGTGGCTCCTGCCGCCCACGACGCCAAGGACGATGATAAGGGGAAAAGGCTCGAGCGCGACTGCCGGCCCGACGACAGGGGCCACTACCTGGAACAGGGCATGACTGATGGTTACGACTGGAACCATCATTCGAATCACTGTACGACAGTGACTCTGGACCGCCCTGTCCACTTCCAGGGCCTCTACCTCCGCGCGGACGCATCCCGCGCACTGAATAGCGGCGAAATTCGCTGCTTTTACGGTGCGACGCGGGAGCCGCCGACCGACCAGAACCCGCACTTCCGGACGGTCATGCCGGTCACCGACAGCGACAGCCTGTCGACCTTGCTGCGCGCGGCCGACTATGAGCCGGTGGCCATCATGGCCATTCTGTACCGGCAGTCGCCCGACAAGCGGGATAACTCGCCGACGCGCAGCGGCGCGGACCACCTGCGGCGGGCCGACTACGTGCTGGAGGCGGATGACACCATGTCGGTGTATGAGGAGGAGCCGGAGATGCTCTTTGCGGAGCAGTTCCGGCGGGGAAAGAAGAGGTTCCGGGCGCCGGCCACGATCAAGTCGTTGGCAAAGTGGACGGAGATCATGGCGGAGCGGCTGGAAGATGATCTTCGCGCGGCGCGGGTATGCCGCACCCAAGCCCAAAAGCACGGCATGACGAACATGCTCTGCTTGGCGGGCGAGTCGTGCTGGCAGGCGGGCATGCCGCTGTCGACGCAGCTTAGGGAGAAGCGGCTGTGGGTTGAGCTCGGCCGCAAAAACGGCGACTATCTCCGCGATCGACGGGATCATCCGATCTCCGAAGAAGAGCGGCAGAGCGACCTCCCCTTTGTGCTGGACGTGACGGCAGACAACCTCTTCAGAAGGATGCGAACGCCGGATACGAGTACGTGAAATTCACCGTCTTTCCGGTGAATTATACGCTGATATTGTACTTTAGAAGTGATCTCGGACAGGAGGCGGCCTCGCCCTGAGCCGGCGCCGCCCGCGCAGCGAGCCAGCACGCCGCCAAGCTCGCCTCCGCAGCAGAGGAGTGCCGCACTTGAACACGCAGGTTCAAGCCAGCCCCCGCCGGAGCCGGAGGTCGTCGAGAATGCCGCCGGTCCAAGCCAGCCCCCGCCGGAGATCGTCGAGAATGCCGCCGGTTCAAGCCTGTCCCCGCCGCAGTTGCCGCCGCAGTTCGAAGGTTTTCCCTCTGAGGATCCGTCGCCTGAGAATGATCGGACATCTGTAGGTACGTGAACCACACCACCTTTCCGGTGAAATTCACCAGTAGGTTGATGGTAAGTTCAGCTGGTGACGCCGATGCCTCCGGTGGTGCTGGTCGTGGCTCTGGTGAATCTACGTGGGTAGATACTACGAGAATTCATCATTCCGGTGATTCTGGCGCCGGTCCAAGTTCGGGTTCTTGGTTGTTCGGCTGGTCCTGAGGAGAGGATATGGCGTTCTGTTTTGGTTGTTTGTCTTGTTTTATCTGGTCCTGAGGATATGGCGTTCTGTTTTGGTTGTTTGTCTTCAAGTTTTATAGTATATTCTTTGTTTCGAATATTCATTTCTTTCATTGCATCATATTAGATTCTTTGTTTTTTTGAAGTAGTCATAGACAGTTCTGACACCGTACAATTGACGGAGTTTACGGTGAAATTCACCTCTTCAAACAAGCTGTACTGCCAAATATATCGTGAAGTTGCATATGTACGCCGTTGACATTCAAAAAATTTTGGATGCCAAGTTCGGTTTTCAAGCCTTGACATCAGTCCCAAGATACAGCTATGGTCGATTGGGAAGGTGGCAAGTTGCAACCACGCTAATGTGTCTGACCCGCTGGCAATTTGCTGTCAATGAGGGTCCGACCGCTTTACGGCGAAATTCACCGTAACGACGGTGAATTTCCCGTGAAAAGGGGTCATCTCCTGCTCATTCCCTGGACCCACAATCTCTCCCCGACATCTTCTGCTTATTCCAATTTTTGCTTTCAGAATGCCTCCCAAACTCAACAAGAAAAAATCCACAGCTGACGTTGCACGCAACGCGCAACACAAAGTATCAAAAAAGCGATCAACCGCTGAAATTCGCCGTAAATCAAGCAATCTGGGTACACAGATCGCACAAGCAAGTAGCAGCAGCCAAGCCCAACCCGCTCTAACAACACAGGTGTCCACGCACACAAAGCCTCCCGAAGACTGGCAGCTTTCTCAGACTCACTTGAGGCCAAATACACAGCCCGCGACACCAACATTCCGGTTCGATTCACCGACAACCCCTCAGATCCCATCGCAACCAACCCCAATGATGCAATCCTTTTCTCCTGCATCGCTTTTGTCTACTACATCTTCAGAAACCGCGATGCAATTTCATTCCGACCCTGTCACAATCGAAGATTCGAGCAGTGACAGTGACAGTAATATCACAGCAAACAAGCGAAAATCACGGTCAATAATGGTATTTGACGATAAACCGACAATGGACATCGTGACTCTCGCCCAAAAGCGGATATGGAAACATACTACGTTCGTTGATTCTTTTCCGGAACCCACTAAGTTCGACAACATCTGTAAAATCGTCTGGAACAAAGCTCAGGCAGATGCCAATCGGCAGTCTGAATTGACCAAAGAGGTCATGAGAGCGGTATACTTCCCCGTGATATTCACCACAATTCCGGCGAACTGGAACTGACAATTGCAAACGCTCAGATGAAACAAACGCAGGCGAGTGCGCGCTCTCACGTGCTTCACAGAGCAAGGGCGAACCTTGATGATCTGTACGGATTACACGGTTTGGAGGTGGAACCGCTCCGAACCAGGATCCAATACTTGTTGGAGAATGATCGTTTCACCTGTCATGAAACGAAGTACGAGGTGTGTACATTGCTAATTACCGTGTTTTTCACTGTGAATGTGGTTGTAATTACTGGTTTAGACGGCAACAATGCGGTTCACGAACTCCGCGATCACTAATCTCATTCACATTCATTTTTGCATGACAAGCCGCCAGAGGGGTTACAACGACCCCGATCTGATCTTGAAGAATATCAGCGGGAATTTTGTATGCTTCATCTCGAGTGCCTTATTTTGGGCGCTGTATACAAAGATTGAAACAACCGAGAGTGGCAAAGTCCCGAAGTTCACCCGCAAATCTATCATGCGTACGTATTATTCACCTATCTGACGGTCAATTTCACGGGAAATGTCTGATATTTGAGAAGCACACATGCACCGTTTCTGTGCAACCTATAGCGGTTTGCAGCAGTGGTACAAAGACAAGATCATCGAGAACGTCAGGGCACAACTTACCACAATGCTTCAACCAAAGACCAAAGTGTTGAAAACTGCCGCGCCTTACAAAGCTACACCTGAGGATGAGGCCGACATGAGGGCTCTCGTCATTCCGTCTACCAAGCATATGCGCGATCATGATCAGCATTTGATAGTACAGGATGAGGTGAAGCGGGTTGCGCGAGGCGTCAATGCGTTACAAGACGACGAGATCGACGATGAAGACGAAGAAGACAATGAATATGGCGGTGATTCCAACGGTGAAGACGGTGATGATCACAGTGAAAACCCTGAAGATGACCCACCACCACTTCCCGACTTAGGTCTGAGTTTTGACGGTACTGCTACAGAGATTGACGATGACGATGACCCAGTTGTGCCCCCGAGTCGGCGACGAGGTCCCGGTGAAAATCACCGGGACTCCAGTCTAATTGAAGACTCTGGCAGTCAAGACCCGAGCGAACCGAGCCAGGTGCAACTACTGTAGACGGTGTTTTGTTTTCTTTTCCTGTTTCTTTTTTGTTGAGGCGTTCTAGATTGTTTTAGATGGCGGTTATTTAGATGGGTGGAAGTTTCATACGGGCGTTCTGGTGTTTTTTACGGTAGTTCCGGTGTTTTATACGGGCGTTCTGGTGTTTTTTACGGGAATTACGGCGCTGTTCAGCCGCGATGTTGTCATATAGAAGTTAAATTCGGTGGATAGTAATAGTAATACGGATTTTACTACTGCAAATATGGAAATGCTTGATTAAGTGAGAACGACGTGTATCGCAAGTTCAATGAAAGAACCCGCATGTATCGCGATTTCAACGATAGAACCCGCATGTATCGCAATTTCAACGATAGAACCCGCATGTATCGCAATTTCAACGATAGAACCCGCATGTATTGCAACTTCAACGATAGAACCCGCATGTATTGCAACTTCAACGATAGAACCCGCATGTATCGTAGCTTCAACGATATAACCCGCACGAACCGATGTTCCGGTGATATTCGCCGTCTTTCCGGTTAACTGCCATGAACTGTCGCGTCAGGCAGGCCAAAGAGGGGGAGTTGCCGAGCTGTGCAGCGCTGTCCGTGAAACTACAGGTATGGCGGTGAATCTCACGGAAATTACGGTGCGTTAAATTGGATTGACGGCACAGACCTGCAGGCGAGGTAGTCCGTCGAAGCTACTCGCATGCGGCGTTGTTCAGGGGAGCGCAAGGCCTGTGCGGCGCTATCCATGAAGCTACCGGTATTACGGGTTGCTCCCTGTAAGCGACCCACATGCGGTGTATTTCACCGGCACTACGGTGAGTTAAAGGGGTTTGACGGCACACAACGGCGTGCAGGCCAGTTCACGGGAGCGTTTGCACTGCAACCCACTTCGCGACGCGGGCATTTTTGTTCGATATGCTCCGCAGTCGCCTAAGTCGCCTAAGTCGCCTAAGTCGTCCGGACGACTAATAAGGAGACGGATTGTTTCCTGATGTTCCACTTTTTATGTCGCCTGAGTCGCCTGTGTCGCCAGGGTCTTCTGTACGGGTGCAACCGTTGCCAGGATCTAATATAAGGGTGCAACGGTTGCGACGCCTCAGGGAAGGCTCCTACACACCTCGTGTCGCAGCCTAAGGTTGCCACACATGACAGGTCGCCCTCGAAACAGCAGCAGTGCATTGTACGCCTGTAAAGTGGCGATCCTATGTCAGGTCGCCCATGATATAGCAACCAGTGCATTGCACGCCTGTAAACTGGCGATCCTTTGTCAGGCCGTATGTACGGGCATATTCACCGATTTTATGGTTGAATGGCCGGTTTATTCATTCATCGCCGGTTTGTTCATTCATCGCCGGTTTGTTCATTCATCGAACATAGGGAAAGAGTTTCTTTAATCGAGGGTTTTATTATGCTATCTATGACTATGTATGCTATCCATGACTATGTACGCGATATACACTGGATTGACGGTGCCAATGACCGTCAGATCGGCTGGCCAGCGACGGATCGTCGACTCTTTAAGGATTCGACACTTTTTTATGGAATGCTGCTGTGACAGAGAATTGGCCGATAATCTAAGGATTCGGCCTTTTATTATGGATTCGCTGCTTTGACAGAGGATTGGCCGATAATCTAAGGATTCGGCCTTTTATTATGGATTCGCTGCTTTGACAGAGGATTGGCCGATAATCTAAGGATTCGACGGTTTTATCCAATGCTGCTGTGACAGAGGATTGGCCAATAATCGAAGGATACGGCCTTTTATTATGGATTCGCTGCTTTGACAGAGGATTAGCAGATAATCTAAGAATTCGACGGATATCTATAGAACGCTGCTGTGTCGACGGATCGTCAAATCTTTGAGGATTCGACGCCCTTTCATGGAACGCTGCTTTGTCGACGGATCGTTGAATCTTTAAGGATTCGACGCTTTATTATGGAATGCTGCTATGACATAGGATTAGCATATATTCTGACGATTCGACGGATATCTATGGAACGATGCTTTGTCGACGGGTTGATTTGCGAGGATTCGACGCTTTATTATGGAATGCTGCTTTCACATAGGATTAGCAAATACTCTGACGATTCGACGGATATCTATAGGAAGCTGCTTGGTCGCGATATTCACCGGATTGACGGTGCTAATGACCGTCCGTCAGATCGGCAGGCCAGCGACGGACCTCATACAATGCCGGTATGACCTGTATTCATCGTCAGTATATATGGTCATGATAAGGTGGCTGGAGCAGAGAATACTGGTGTTTGACGGCGAGTTGTTAGTTGTAATCGTGCTTATGAGCGTCGATGTGCAGGTCGGCATTTGTGGTGTTCACCTCAGCAGAGTTGTCGAACTTGAAGCAAAAAAACTTGAACACAGTAATGGGGGCATTGAACTACCCTTCAAAACTCAGGGGCAAACGGCTCGGGCGGTGTTACTATTAGCGTGCAAAGTTTTCACCGCAATTTCCTTTGCTCATTTCCGGTGTCTGCAGCCCCTGCAATGGGGTCAAAGCAGCGCCAAGAACGCCGCCAAGTCATGTTTCGTGTCACGGAAGTCGCCGCGCGTGAGTGGTTTGCTGCGTAGATTGCAGCTAAACCGGTGTATTTGTGAGAACATGTCAGTTTTCGCAAACTTTACAATGTTTGTCTTTGCAGTTTTGAACTTTGGTCAATATACAGCTGCCAACCACACAAGACCACCCAAACATTGTGTCCAAACTTTTCGAAGGTGTTAGACCAGGGTTCAAGAAAGATGAAGTATCGATTGAACGGTAGTCACCGAAAGATATAAGGCACAATCTTAGGTTTGTAAACTAGAATATATTTTATGGCTCGTGTATGCCTTGTTGTCGTTTCTGAGGTCCTCCCCAGCGTCACTTAAGTACGCAGCTTCGGATCAACAGTCGGACGGCCTATCTACGCTATGGACGCTAGAGAATGCAAGAAGAGAATGATAAAGAGATAAGAACAGTAAAGGGTACTCGGCGGGGGCAGCCTGCACAAACTTGCGCCCCGTCGTCTTGACGTGTCTTGAGTTAATTGGAAGACCAACACTTTCAACACCCGAGGTGCAGCCGACTAGATAACTATTCGGGCGCTAATACTCGGCTATTGTCGGTAATGTGTCAACACAATGATAACACTCTCCACACAGTCAATCGGACTCTGGATATACCACCAGATAAGGCCTGGGCCGCACAATGTGTAAAATGATCACAAAAAGCTAAAACGTCGAAGTGCTGAGACTTTGATCTTTTTCAGCTTTGACTGCCTCCTTACATATACCCACCGGGTACATTGCGCTTTAACGATCGCCCATTATGACTCCAGGGTTATTTTTGGGTCCGAAAAAACTTTTTTACTATGGGATTGTAGCAAGAGCACACTTTTACCTACAACTCACGGAGAAGAACCTGCGGCGCAGTGCAGTACTTGTGTTTATTCTCAAGGATAAATCTGAAGAACATATGCACCGCTAAGGTCTCTCTTGTAAGCGTGAGTGCCGCGTTGCGTTGCTACCTCCCATGCTAAAACAGTTCTTGGACCGGGTGGTATATGAAATGGAGGGTACTGTTCAGGCAGGGTAACAATGAATGAAGGGTAAATATAAAAGATGTGTACAGATGTATAACACGTACCCCTCCTCAAGGTTGGCGTCCACGACAATAAAACAACTTACTGAAATACACGAAATAAAATGAAATAAAATCAAATAACTGTAAGATGAGTTGACCGTTAAAAAACCTTTCTTCAATGCAAACAAAACTTAAATATGCAAAAAATAAATCATTGAAGTAAAAGGAAAAAGGTAACAACTCAACCAGAAGGGACCCTTGGATCGCGAGGCTTGTTGGGATAACGACCGTGAAAATTCCAAAGACTTTCCTTTGCATCCAGCATGTGTTCCGCCGGCTCCTCTGTCCAATCTTTCTCTTCGGGATAACCCTTCCACTTAACCATATAGAAAACCTTTCCATCACGCTTTGTTGAATCCAGTATTTCATCCATCTCGAATTCTTCCGTAACTTTTTCCGCATCGCCGTATTGTTCTTCTTCCATGTCGACGTCGTCCGCTCCAGCACCAGTTTCTGGTCGTCCAGAGAGTTGAGATTTATTGTAACGTTTGAGTAGGGTTACGTGGAATACATCGTGAATATTCCAGCTGGCGGGTAGGTCGAGTTGGAAGGCGGTGTCCTTGATGTTGCCTGATCTTTTGAAAGGTCCCCAAAATTTATGGTCCAGTTTCTTTTTGGGCCGTCGGGTCTTGAGATTCTTACCATTCAAAATAACGAGATCCCCCACCTTGAACGTATATTTGTCCGATCGCTTCTTGTCCGCTTGCTTGGCCATACGTTCCTGAGCCTTTCTCATATTCTCAATCAGATTCTCATGGACGTTGTTGAGCCAGTGGGCATGGAGACGGCTTGTCGGATTCTTGACCTGTTTTTTGGTAGGCCAATTCGTTCGTGGGTGAAAACCGTAGTTGGCGTAGAAAGGGGAAACACCTGTGGCCGAATGAACAGCATTGTTGTACGCATGTTCTGCCATGGGCAGAAGCTCGGACCAATTTTCCTGTTCATAATTGCTGAACGCTCTGATGTAGGCTTCTGAGACCTGATTGAGCCGCTCGGTTTGACCGTCGGTTTGAGGATGGAATGACGTGCTCATCTTTAGTATCACGTTAAGATTTTCCATCAGTGAGTCCCATTCTTTGGCCGTGAATCGTGAATCTCTGTCAGACACAATTGACGAAGATAGCCCGTGTAGCCGCCAGATTTCTTTTAAGAACAGCATAACCAACTGCTTATTCTTCATGCCTTTCTTGATGGGGATAAAATGAGCCACCTTGGTGAAGCGGTCAATAATCACCCATATAGAAGTGAACCCATTCAAGTTCGGCAATGTAGTACTGAAATCCATGGCAATGCTATCCCAGGGGGCGTGTGGTAGCTCCAGCGGTTGTAGTAACCCATACTGAGCATGACGTGGAGACTTGTTGCGTTGGCATTCTGGACACGAGCGCACATAATCAATGATCCATAAATCCATCTTTGGCCAGTAGAAATTCCGCGTGATAAGCTCAGTGGTTTTTGCCTGTCCAAAGTGACCTGCGATCTTGGAGTCATGTTCGGCTTCAGCAATCCAAATTCGCAACTCATTGTCATCCGGTATCCAAAGACGGTTTTGATAATACAGGAGATCATCATCGAGAGACACATCCTTTGGAGGATTATTGGCTCTCACCTTGTCACATTCTGCTTGGTATATGGCATTGGCTTGACAGCTTTGCTTAATACGTGCAACAAAATCATCCGACCATTTCGGAATTGACAAGGCAGCTAAGCGTACAGAAGAAATCTTTGAACTTGACTTCTCCGTATCCTCCGTTGCAAGTAATTGTCCAGACTTGAGAAGGCGCATGATCGGCTGATTCTGAGCGCTGTTCCCCTCCTCAGGTCGGTATTCCGACCGGCGAGAAAGAGCGTCGGGCTTGCCGTTTTCAGTGCCTTTGCGATAATGAATGGTAAAGTCATAGTCTGCCCGGAATACAGCCCAACTTGCTTGCCGTCGATTCAGCGTAAGATCATTTTTCTCAAAATACTCAAGGTTTTTGTGATCTGAACAAACGGTAACAGGGTGTGGAGAGTCTTGGAGGTAACGTCTCCTATCCTTAAAAGCAGTGACAATTGCTAACATTTCCTTATCGTGAATATTATGATTGATTTCATGAATATTTATTTTTCTCGACATAAATGCCACTGGATGCAATTTCACATCATGTTTCTGGGATAAGACCGCTCCAATCGCATAGTCGGAGGAATCGGTCTCAATGATGATAGGTAAGTTTGGATCAAAGTGACGTAGGATCGGTGCTTCAGTAAATAATTTCTTAAGCTTCTGAAACCGATCTTCAGCGTCTTGTGTCCAAACAAACTTTTTAGCGTCTCCTTTGTTTGTATTATATATGGGGCTGGCAAAGTATGCATAATTATCGATAAACCTTCGATAGAAATTGCAAAACCCCATAAAAACTTGTACGTCTCGGACGGACTTGGGCGATTTCCATGCAAGAATGCTGTCGACCTTATCAGTTGTCATGGATATACCATGATCGGAGATAATATAGCCTTAAAATTCAACAGACTTGACATGAAATTCACATTTCTCCAACGCGGCAGCTAAGCCGTGTTGTGTGATGCGTCGTAAGACTTCATTTACGATACGAACGTGATCTTGCTCAGTCTCGGAGTAAATCAGGATATCGTCAATATAGACAACTACTCCGTCATCCTACAGATCTCTGAAGATATCGTTCATCGCAGCTTGAAAGGTAGCTGGAGCATTGGCCAATCCAAAAGGCATAACCAAGTACTCAAAGTGTCCATAACGACTGCGGAAAGCAGTTTTCCATTCATCACCCTCTCTGAGTCTCAGGAGATTATAGCCCGATTTAAGATCAATCTTGGAGAAAATCTTGGCGGATCGGACTCCATCTCTGAGCTCATTCATGAGAGGCAGTGGGCAACGATCCATAACCGTAACTCTGTTGAGACTGTTACGGGGGACGTCCAGAGGCGTTATCGACGATAGACGTTGGCCCACGGTGTATGAAGTCTTTTATCACCAAGGATTGCAATTGTACTTATAGAGGGGTTTTAGCAGTATAACTCCTTGAGGTATAAAGCAGCCGATTTATTCTTTGTAACAAAAGATATTTTTACTAGAGGGGACTTCGCTTGGTGTCTGGTGCGTGTGATGATACTATACTTTGTAACCCCGTATCATCACGCCCCTATATATACAACACGGCAGGGCTCTAGCCCTCTACCCTAAAACTATAGAGGGGTGCGCAGTCACCATCGCCCAGTCTCTTTCAACTATGTCTCGGGTGACGTGTACTCCTAACAGCCAATACTGTTTACCCCGCATCGCATCTAATGCCTTCAAGTGGTACACACTTCCTAGCTATGCAAACGGCCTTGGTCTGAACTCCTTGGCCCACGTACCTACGCTACGTGTATCCTATGAACGACCGTATCGTTATCTATGCTTCCTATATGTTCCGAACAACATATTATGCGTCTGGCAACGCTACTAGTTACCGCCCGCGGTAACAGAACCCTCCTTCTCCAATATGTTCGTCCCGAACATAACAAGGTAAGAGATATAATGAATCAATATAATATTTGAACAAAGGAAAATATACTTACTCTTTCCTCCTCTTGCTGGCTCTGGATCCCTCGGTATCTTCCTGTCTTTGCTTGGAACTTGCGTAATCGATTTCCCAGTTGCGGTGATGTTTGACCTTTTTGTGACGCCGATAAAAGGTTGCCAATACCTCTTCGGCTCCGGGCACAAAAGATTCGTACGGTTCCCAGGTCGCTTCCTCAATTGGATAACCCTTCCATAACACCAGGAACGTGTCATTGTCATCATCGTCAAGTCCATGTTCGATGATTTTTTCCGGGGTGAAGTGGGGAAGCGGCAGCAGCGTGACTTCTGGCGGAGCGTCTTCGCCACGGTGATATGGTTCTAGAAGAGATACGTGGAACACAGGGTGGTATCCCTCGGGGATGCCTTCCAGTTTGCACGCGGATTTTCCTACCCAAGAAATCTTAAACGGTCCAGCTTTACGGTTGTCGAGCTTACCCCTTGGCATGTTGCGAGTACCCAACAATACTTCTTGTCCGATAGTGAACTCAGGCTGCTGCATCCCGTACCGTGTTACTCCTGTTGATTTTCCGTCCTTGTTGACTTTGGCGGTATCGTGTCTTCGTATCATAGCTTCTCTAGCAGCTCCCAGGTTTTCTTTCAATTGCTTATGGGTTTCTTCCAAGTAGTGCACGAAGTGCTCGCTGGCCGGGTTGCGAACTTGTTTCTGTTCTATCGGCCATATGGATCTGGGATGCTGACCGTAGTTGGCATAGAAGGGGGACATCCCGGCGCTTGAGTGATGACTGTTGTTGTATTCGTATTCCGCCAGTGGAAGTAGTTCATCCCAGTGTTTTCTGTCCATGATGAAGATGCGTAAAAATTGTTCGAGAACCTGGTTAACTCTCTCCGTCTGCCCGTCGGTTTCCGGATGGAAGGCTGTAGACAGATTATCTTTTATCGATAGTAATTCGAGAGTAGTTTGCCAAAAGTTGCCGGTAAAGCGACTGTCTCTGTCGGATACGATGTCGTCTGGCAATCCGTGGAGGCGCCATATTTCTTTAACGAAAAGTTTTGCTAGATCAGAAGCCTGGGTATTAGGGATAGGTACGAAGTGAGCCATCTTTGTGAAGCGAACGACTATGACCCATATGTGTTCGTTGCCGTTTTGTGTTAGTGGGAGTTTTACGATAAAGTCCATCGAGATAGAAGACCAAGGTCGCGGAGGTAAGTCCAGTGGGTTTAGTAATCCGTAGCGCTTATGCAGTTTGTGTTTGGCGCGTTGACAACTATCGCAGTGTTTGATCACTTCTTCGACTATGGTACGCAATCCTGGGATATCGAAGTTCCGTTCGATCACTTCTATCGTCTTATCTCTTCCCCAGTGTGCGCGCTTGTGTTCTGAAGTAACGATTGCTTTCCACAATGCTTGGGGTGGTCGCAATAGGTGATCCTTATACCAGAAACCGCTTAGGTTGGTCCATTCCTTGGATAGTTCCACGTTTTCGTCCGTTGTGTAGGTTTTCTGGCATTTATCCGCAAACGTTGAGGTTGGTTTGTTGATCTCGGAGTCGGCAAGGTTAACCGTTGTCATTCCAAGCTTGAGTTGATTTGGTCCAGTAGCCACGTCCTGCCCTGTTAGTAGTGCCCCAAACTTGAATTGATAGCCAATGTCGTTCCGATCATTAGTACCCTTGTTCTGCACGCAATGCTCCGGATTGCGAGATAGCACGTCTGCCTTGCCGTTCCTGACTCCACTGCGAAAGATTATTTCGTAACTAAAAGGCATTAATGTTTCCGCCCATCTTGCTTGTCGTCCATACAACATCCGAGGTCTTTCAAAGTACTTTAAACTTTGATGGTCCGAGTAGATTAATATTTTGTGTTTGGCGCCGTGAAGCCATGAGCGCCATTTAATCATACTCTGAACTATACAGAGCATTTCCTTGTCATGAATGTCGTAGTTTCTTTCGGCAGGTATCATCTTTTTGGAGTGGAACGCTACGGGATGTAGACGTTTGTCATGTCGTTGGCTCAATATTGCTCCCGTAGCGTAGGCAGAGGCATCTGTTTCCAGGATTGCTTGAAGTTCTGGATCGAAATGTCTGACCATAGGCGCAGTGGTAAATGCCTTTTTGAGATAGTCAAATGCCTTTTGCTCCCGATCCCCCCAATAGAATTTTGGTGAACTGATTACATCCGATATGGGTGCATTGATTTGTGCATAGCCTTGCACGAACCGGCGAGAGAAATTGGCAAATCCATTGAATTGCTGGGCTTGCTTGATTGACTTCGGTGTTGGCCAATTCAATACGGCTTCTATTCTTTCGGGGTCCATTCGTACTCCGGTTCCAGAGAGGATGTGTCCTAGGTACGGTAGTTCCGTAGCGGAAAACTCGCATTTTTCTATTGCTATACATAACCCATACTTGAGCAGGCGTTCAAGGACCTTGCACACGAGCGCTTCGTGGTATTCCCGGCTGCCTTTGGTGTAAATCAAAATGTCGTCAATGAAGCAAACGACTCCGTCGTCCAGCATATCGTGAAATATCTCATTCATCATCCTTTGGAAAGTGGACGGTGCGTTGCAGAGACCGAATGGGCATCACGAGGTATTCGTATTGTCCGTATCTCGTGCTGAAAGCGGTTTTCCATTCGTCACCATCTTTGATTCTTATCAGGTTGAAGCCATTTTTTAAGTCGAACTTGGTGAACCGTGAAGCTCCGCGAACGCGTTCCATCAATTCGTCCTTTAGTGGAGTTACTGTGCCGTCTTTAACTGTTATTTTGTTGATGTCTCGATAGTCCACGCATAGCCGTAACTTTCCGTTTTTCTTGGGGACAAATAGTATGGGGGCCGAGCAGGGCGAGTTTGATAGCCTAATCTTTCCTTCGGCTAGCATCTTTTGAATATATATTCCTTCAAGGCTTCCAGTTCTTTAGCAGAAAGTTTATAGATTCGACCCTTCTTTGGTTCTGCTGTAAGTTCGATTTTGTGTTCGAAGATTGTTCTGGCGGGTAGTTTCTCTGCTTCGGATGGGTCGAACAGCACCATGTATGGGTGATACTTTGCTGGCAAGATTTCTTTTAGGTCCGGGGTCGTGGTTGTTGCCACAGAGCCAATTTCAATTGCATCAGGATCGTCTAACACGGATTCATCCCATTCCAGGCTAATGGTGATAGTGGAAACTTGTACTCTGGAATGTGTTACGTCTTTGCAATTGAAGGTTAACGCCATGGTCGAGCCGTCGTAAACTCCATTATGTGTTTGCAAGTAGTGCGGAGGTATCAGTACATCTTTGTCCAAGGGGATCACAACTGCGATTTCTTGAGTAAAGTGACCGTTGTATTCCATTTCGACTTGTTCGCTGACGACTAAGCAATCTCCGATGGGTCGGTTCGATATGTCGCGTGGTGCTGAGTATTTGGTAATGAATGTTTTGATGTTGTTCGTCGTGCAATATTCTTTGCTTAGGACTATAGCGTTACATCCTAAATCCAGCATTGCAGTAGCAGGCTTTTTGTTCACTAAAAATTTATAGTGAGGTCTGTTCCCAATTACGGGGGTCGCTCCAGCGGATGCTATCTCCGTTGGTGAGGAATTAACCGTACAACCATCAACAGCCCCTATCCTAACCACGCCACCGTGACCTGCTATAGCAAGGCAGCCTAATGAAAATACTCCTCCTCCGATTGATCAATCTGTTCCGAATCCTCCGCAGTCGTGGTTTCAATTTGTCGGCTTTCCCTGTAATCCTGTTCTTGTTCATCCCTGATGTCCTCCGTCTCCATAGCTTCGATTTTGATCTTTCCCAAGCATGTCCTTGCTGTGTGTCCGGCAGTGTCGCAACATGCGCATTTCCTGTTCTCGATACGTTCCTTGAGAACCGGTCCCGGAATCCCTGCTGTTAGCTCCGCAAAAGTCTTACCTGTCTCATACGTTTTTGATGGCTTTGGCGTAAATGATGACTCCCGACTTGGATACGTTACCCTGTCCGCCAACTGTTTCCGATCCACCTTCCTTACGTCCCGCTTTTGGAACCCCAGTACTCGTTCTGCATCAGGAAAAAATATTACGTTATTTAAGATCGGCCTCCTTAGATACGGACCGTTCCACTTTTTTTGTCGCCTGAGTCGCTTGTGTCGCCAGGGTCTTCTGTACGGGTGCAACCGTTGCAGGATCTAATATAAGGGTGCAACGGTTGCAACGCCTGAGCGGCGGTTGCCACACACCACATGTCGCAACGCAAGGTTGCCACACACCACGCGTCGCACTGTGAATACCACCACTTTTACCGTGTTATATGGGGGTAATCTAGTGCTTTCGTCTGACATACGGGCCATCGCGAAATGAACCGTCTTCCGGTGATATTCACGGCAAACACGGTGAACTCTATCTACTAATGTTTAAGGTATACCGGTAGTATTATGAGATCTCGCTTGGTGCTTCGTTCATTACTAGGTCACCGAATTGATTTATTGCCATATCACAAAGCGTGCGCATCTCACGGGAAAACGGTGAATTTCACAGGAAAAACGTTTCATTTTACGGTAAACTAGCTATTCTCAAGATATACCCGGTTCCACGTCTCGAGATCAGTGTGGCTATTGACAACCCACGTAGTCTCGGAATCTTGCATAAGATGCGCGGCGCCGTAAATCAACGACGCCTCAATTACCGTGATTTTCCCGGTCGCCGGTGTTTGCACACGAGTCATCGAGGAGTCTTCATCCGGTTTATCTGCATTCACTGGTGTGGTCATCTCTACTAACGCGAGGGAATAGTCATCCTTTGATGGTATACTGACCCTGAAATAACATCGTACGCGTACCGGCAATTGCCCCTGCAGGGCACCGTACTTTTCAGGTCCAATTCGCCGGGTTTCCGGTGTTTTTCGAAGGTTTCTGTCTCTTGGTCGATACCATACCCAGTCACGGCGCGGAGGTGCCCCGTGCCAGGTGTTATTCACTGTGCAGCGCAGCTGATGAAACTCCCACGCACCGGTCTGAAAGTCTTGCACTGGTACTCGCAAGCCGTGGAAGAAAGCAATGGACAGTGCGTTGATCTCATCGTAATCAAGTTGCACAATGTCGTTACATCGCAGAAATAGGTCTAATGCACCGCGAAACTGGTCCAGCGGCATACCGACGTGTGCCGACAGTTCTTGAAAGATTCGGATTTTTGTTTTGTTTTGCGGAGAATTGAATCGCCGAGGTGGTATGTTACTATCAATCTCTGCTTGCGCGTCTGTGACTTCGACAGCAACATCAGAATCTTCGTTATGTTCTTCAGCTTTCCGGTGATTTTCGCCGTATTGCCGGTGAACAACGGTATTGTTGAGCTCGCGCAACTTGAATGCCATGATGCGGTTGTTGTAGTCGATCATCTGACGAAAAATATCGCCGTTCCGGTTCGAATGGCGATAGGCATCTTTAGTTGTAGTTACATGGAGTCGTTCGCCCATCTCGGCGGAGAATTGCGGAAGGCTGCCAAACCTCGGAATAAAGCTCACGAAATGGTTTATAAGATGCATCTTGACGAAGTTGAAGTCTGACTGTTGCACGCGATATTCGCTGGTTTCGCTGTCAATAATGCTGCTCCAACGTTCTCTGATCTGCTTCTTTTGTGCTGGTGTACCGCTGGATGCTGCAATCTCGGCATCGCGTTCCTCGATGAGTTCAGCACGCAGCCTGGCCCCTGCAGCTTTGGTTGCTTTGTTGGCTCGATATGCAGGATCTAATATAAGGGTGCAACGGTTGCAACGCCTGAGCGGCGGTTGCCACACACCACATGTCGCAACGCAAGGTTGCCACACACCACGCGTCGCACTGTGAATACCACCACTTTTACCGTGTTATATGGGGGTAATCTAGTGCTTTCGTCTGACATACGGGCCATCGCGAAATGAACCGTCTTCCGGTGATATTCACGGCAAACACGGTGAACTCTATCTACTAATGTTTAAGGTATACCGGTAGTATTATGAGATCTCGCTTGGTGCTTCGTTCATTACTAGGTCACCGAATTGATTTATTGCCATATCACAAAGCGTGCGCATCTCACGGGAAAACGGTGAATTTCACAGGAAAAACGTTTCATTTTACGGTAAACTAGCTATTCTCAAGATATACCCGGTTCCACGTCTCGAGATCAGTGTGGCTATTGACAACCCACGTAGTCTCGGAATCTTGCATAAGATGCGCGGCGCCGTAAATCAACGACGCCTCAATTACCGTGATTTTCCCGGTCGCCGGTGTTTGCACACGAGTCATCGAGGAGTCTTCATCCGGTTTATCTGCATTCACTGGTGTGGTCATCTCTACTAACGCGAGGGAATAGTCATCCTTTGATGGTATACTGACCCTGAAATAACATCGTACGCGTACCGGCAATTGCCCCTGCAGGGCACCGTACTTTTCAGGTCCAATTCGCCGGGTTTCCGGTGTTTTTCGAAGGTTTCTGTCTCTTGGTCGATATCATACCCAGTCACGGCGCGGAGGTGCCCCGTGCCAGGTGTTATTCACTGTGCAGCGCAGCTGATGAAACTCCCACGCACCGGTCTGAAAGTCTTGCACTGGTACTCGCAAGCCGTGGAAGAAAGCAATGGACAGTGCGTTGATCTCATCGTAATCAAGTTGCACAATGTCGTTACATCGCAGAAATAGGTCTAATGCACCGCGAAACTGGTCCAGCGGCATACCGACGTGTGCCGACAGTTCTTGAAAGATTCGGATTTTGTTTTGTTTTGCGGAGAATTGAATCGCCGAGGTGGTATGTTACTATCAATCTCTGCTTGCGCGTCTGTGACTTCGACAGCGACATCAGAATCTTCGTTATGTTCTTCAGCTTTCCGGTGATTTTCGCCGTATTGCCGGTGAACAACGGCATTGTTGAGCTCGCGCAACTTGAATGCCATGATGCGGTTGTTGTAGAGTGTTGAAGACTGCCGCGCCATACAAAGCTACACCTGAGGATGAGGCCGACATGAGGGCTCTCGTCATTCCGTCTACCAAGCATATGCGCGATCACGATCAGCATTTGATAGTACAGGATGAGGTGAAGCGGGTTGCGCGAGGCGTCAATGCGTTACAAGACGACGAGAACGACGTTGAAGACGAAGAAGACAATGAACATGACAGTGATTCCAACGGTGAAGACGGCGATGATCACGGTGAAGACCCTGAAGATGACCTACCACCACTTCCCGACTTAGGTCTGAGTTTAGACGGTACTGCTACAGAGATTGACGATGACGATGACCAGTTGTGCTCACGAGTCGGCGACGAGGTCCGGGTGAAACTCGCCGGGACTCCAGTCTAATTGAAGACTCTGGCAGTCAAGACCCGAGCGAACCGAGCCAGGTGCAACTACTGTAGACGGTGTTTTGTTTTCTTTTCCTGTTTCTTTTTTGTTTAGGCGTTCTAGATTGTTTCAGATAGCGGTTATCTAGATGTGTGTTTTTGTCCTTGTTTGTTTTTACGAAGTTTCATACGGGCGTTCTGGTGTTTTTTATGGGAGTCCCGGTGTTTTATACGGGCGTACTGGTGTTTTTTACAGGAATTACGGTGCTGTTCAGCCGCGATGTTGTCATATAGAAGTTAAATCCGGTGGATAGTAATAGTAGTACGGGATTTTACTAATGCAAATATGGAAATGCTTGATTAAGTGACAACGAAGTGTATCGCAAGTTCAATGACAGAACCCGCATGTATCGCGATTTCAACGATAGAACCCGCATGTATCGCAATTTCAACGATAGAACCCGCATGTATTGCAACTTCAACGATAGAACCCGCATGTATTGCAACTTCAACGATAGAACCCGCATGTATCGCAACTTCAACGATAGAACCCGCATGTATCGTAGCTTCAACGATATAACCCGCACGAACC
>JAJJXG010000079.1:0-22075 GCA_024516215.1 Geopyxis carbonaria | reverse complement strand
ACCCTAACCCTAACCCTAACCCTAACCCTAACCCTAACCCTAACCCTAACCCTAACCCTAACCCTAACCCTAACCCTAACCCTAACCCTAACCCTAACCCTAACCCTAACCCTAACCCTAACCCTAACCCTAAGTCTTCAGGCGTTGGGGCATGGGCGTTCGGGCGTTCGGGCGTTCCGGGCGTTGGGAGAGGGCGTTCGGGCGTTCGGGCGTTCGGGCGTTCGGGCGTTCCGGGCGTTGGGAGAGGGCGCGGGCTTCGGGCGTTGCGGGCGTTCGGGCGTTAGGGCGTTCGGGCGTTTGGGCGTTGCGGGCGTTCGGCGTTAGGGCGTTCGGGCGGTGCGGGCGTTCGGGCGTTCGGGCGTTCGGGCGTTCGGGCGTTCGGGCGTTCGGGCGTTCCGGGCGTTCCGGGCGTTCCGGGCGTTCCGGGCGTTCCGGGCGGTCCGGAACTTGCCGATCCCGTAACGTTACGGGATCGGAACGTTCCGAATCATGCGAAATCACTCGGAATTCCCGGAAAGCCGGAAGGTCACCATTCAGTCCCAAATTCTGCGCTGATCGCAATGGTTCTCTCGGTTTCTGGATTGCACAAATAGTTCACTGGGAAAACAGCATTACAGATGGTACCGGCAGTGGTAAACAAGCTTGCGACAGTGTCAATCTATCATAGAGCGTCCAACCTGTCACACGGCAAACTCTTTCTATGTACATACATGTTTTTCACACAAGCAACCATCGCTATCATTTTTACCCCATCAAAGACAACTAGCAATTTTACGGGTGAACATTTGTTTGTAACAGGCATCGTTACTGTTGTCGTGCTTTATCTGTTCAATGTTTGGGGCAACGCGTTCTTGCTGCAAATCATAATCCTTCTCATTACAGCCATGTCGCCGTTAATATGGTAGTATACATGGTACCCACCCAGTATAATCGGAACAATCACGTAGTTTTTTCTCATGAACCTTTGTATCTGCTGAGGTCTTCCTCCCTCCTGTTGTCGTAGTGTTATGTGTTGTCGTGATGTTGCTAGCTGGACCCCCAAGCCCCATAGCATCCTTTCGGCACCCTGACACAACCCCTTTGCCGGCCAGAAAATATCAACAATCACAATTTTCCAGTCGCATGAAAAATAGCAGTACAAGCATGTCGGCAACTGTCAACTAGAGTTAGATCTACGATAAGAAAAATTTTCATCGACTAAGTGGGCACATATCTAGTTCAACAGGTGACAGCCGGCCAAAAGTCCTGATGTCGACTAATAATTAACAGTGTACTCGGCTGTACCAATAATACAATCAATCATTAAAGACTTTTGGTAATAGCTTAAGACATGGTAAGCGTCGTACACATCCATAAGTAATTATCGGCAAGGAGATAACTATGTTCAAGCTGTTTTCATGAAACGCGGCAGGTGGGGGGTTCATCGTCATGGTCGGCAATGAATAATTGTGGGCAGGAGGGGTGTACGTGATGATTGTGGTTTACTAAGCGGCAGCACATGGGGGATTTACTGTCATAGTCAGCAATGAATAATTGTCGGCAGGGGGGTTTACCGTCATGGAGGTGGTTGACTAAGCGGCAGCACATGATGAGGGGTGTTCGTCATGGTGGGTCATGAGTAGTTGTCGGCAGGGGTGTTTACCGTCATGGAGGTGGTTGACTAAGCGGCATCAAATGATAGGGGTTTATCGTCATGGTCGGCCATGAGTAATTGTCGGCAGAGGGGTTTACGGTCACGGAGGTGGTATACCAAGCCAAAGCACATTGGGGAGTTTGACAGGAACAGCTGTAGGAATGATGGGTCGAACTGTACTCGTGAATTCGGTGTTGTTGCTTCTTCTGCAAATTCGGAACTTGAGAATGGACGGCCGACAGTGAATACTGGAAAGTAAGTGACAACCAGCAACAGTTAGTTTACATATATTATACAGGGCACTTTATAGAGCAACAAAAAAGTATTCACACCCCTAAGGCCGGTGACTGTAGAACATTGACTGCATCGGAGTAGTGTGAAGTCAAGTTGTTGTGGTGTTACCGGCTCAATTGCCAAGTCACGAAAGAGACTTGTCGGCACTTAGGCTGACAAAACCCCCTTGCCGGTTGAAGATTACCAACACCAATCACAATTTTCTTGTCGCATGAAAAAAAAAGGAACAGGCATGTTGAAAACACTCAACTACAGTAAGATCTACGTTGAGAAGAATTTTCATCGACTGTGTTCGAACATATCTGGTTCAATGGGTGACAACCGGCGCAAGATGATGATGTACAAGGTTAGTAACAAACTATGTGCCCGGCTGCTGGAAATATACAATCCATCAATGAAGAGTATAACTCAATGTCTGTGACAAGTTAAGCGTCATGGCCGGCCGTAAGTTATTGTGGGCAGAGGGCTTTACCATCATGGAGGTTGTTGACTAAGCGGCAGCACATGATGGGAGTTTATCGTCATGGTTGGCTATGAGTAATTGTCGGCAGAGGGGTTTACCGTCAAGAAGGTGGTTTACTAAGCGGCAGCATATGAGGGGGGTTTCTTGTCATGGTCGGCAATGAGTAATCGTCGGCAGGGGGGTTTAGCATCATGATGGTGGTTTACTAAGCGGCAGCACATGAGGGGGGTTTATCGTCATGGTCGGCCATGAGTAAGTGTCGGCAGGGGGGTTTACCGCCATGAAGGTGGTTTACTAAGCGGCAGCACATGAGGGGGGTTTATCGTCATGGTCGGCCATGAGTAAGTGTCGGCAGGGGGGTTTACCATCATGAAGGTGGTTTACTAAGCGGCAGCCCATAGGTGGGGGTTTTGCGTCATGGTCGGCCTTGAGTAATTGTCGGCAGGGGGGTTTACCGTCATGAAGATGGTTTACTAAGCAACAGCACATGCGGTAGTTTATCGTCATTGTCGCCCATGAGTAATGGTCGGCAGGGGGGTTTGCCGTCATGAAGGTGGTTTACCAAGCGGAAGCACATGAGGGGGGTTTATCGTCATGGTCGGCCATGAGTAAGTGTCGGCAGGGGGGTTTACCATCATGAAGGTGGTTTACTAAGCGGCAGCACATAAAGGGGGTTTATCGTCATGGTCGGCCATGAGTAATGGTCGGCAGGAGGGTTTACCGTCATGAAGGTCGTTTACTAAGCGGCAGCACATAAGGGGGGTTTATCGTCATGGGCGGCCATGAGTAAGTGTCGGCAGGGGGGTTTACCATCATGAAGGTGGTTTACTACTAAGCGGCAGCACATAAAGGGGGTTTATCGTCATGGTCGGCCATGAGTAATGGTCGGCAGGGGGGTTTACCGTCATGAAGGTCGTTTACTAAGCGGCAGCACATAAGGGGGGTTTATCGTCATGGGCGGCCATGAGTAATGGTCGGCAGGGGGGTTTACCGTCATGAAGGTGGTTTACTAAGCTTGGGCAGGGGGGGTTAACCGTCACGGCAGGGGTGGTTAACCGTCACGCCCCAACTTGCGTGCCGACCACACCAAAAAATCAAGCGAGCACAACTTCAAAGCAACACCACCCGGCTCAACCACCCTTTCACTTTTCCCGCTTGGAGAGGATTATACTACTCGAGCCGGGCTACAATCCTATATAAATATGCAAAATAATTTCTGTAGTCGCTTAGAGTAATCATCAAGACGAAGCATTGATGTGGTGAGGTGGGGTGAACTGGTTGCCGCCAAGGCCAGCCGGTTACACACATACAGTTTTGCAGGCAAATCTCTAACCCTAAGGCCGGATATCAATGATATAAGTTTGTGCAGGCTGTCTCCGCCGAGTACCCTTTACTGTTCTTATCTCTTTATCATTCTCTTCTTGCATTCTCTAGCGTCTATAGCGTAGATAGGCCGTCCGACTGTTGATCCGAAGCTGCGTACTTAAGTGACGCCGGGGAGGACCTCAGAAAAGACAACAAGGCATACACGAGCCATAAAATATATTCTAGTTTACAAACCTAAGATTGTGCCTTATATCTTTCGGTGACTACCGTTCAATCGATACTTCATCTTTCTTGAACCCTGGTCTAACACTATATATTTTATCCTCATCTTACCTTTGTTAAACTCCTATTTTGCACCTATACGCCTATCCTCTACGAATTCGCACAACCACGATGGCCGACAGCATGTCAGTCGATCCTCGTGCTTTGAGCGCTGGCCCCGAGCCCCCAACCGCCTCTCAGTCCGACGAAGCTTCTTCCTCACAAGCTCTCGTTCCGATAACAATTACCGACGATACGGGTAACCAACATAAACGAATGGTTCTTCCCATCGTCAAGAAGCTGGTGAGTGATCGCCAACAGCTTCCAGAACTCGTTCAGACATTTTCGAGTCTGAGCGACGCCGAACAAGCCATTGTGCCATACCGCAACCAGATTGCGCCAACGGTCAATGATTTGTCCATCGAGATCAGCCATGTTATGAATAAACTCATTCATAAGCAATCGGTCAATGAGAATTCCCTTCACGAATTGTCTCTCTACGCTCGACAAATCAAGGATGTGCTGTTGCAGCAATCCTTTGCCATGCAACGCAGTAGCCTGCAAAACGAAGAACAGTTCCGACAGCAGCAACACAGTCTCCAGGAATTGTGGGTCAATTCCATTGATATGGCTCAACGCTTGAACGATCGTTTCGCCCGACAAGACACACATAACGAACTTATGTTGTCCAACCAAAGCGAGTTGGTCCAGAGGATTCTATCCACAGAATCCACCTTGAACCACCAAATCAAGCAATACTGCGATGGCATCAAGGCAGAGCTTCAGTCTCAGACTGATCAGGCTCTGAAGGAAACCATTGCCAATGTCGGTCTTGCCTTTGCGGGCAAGAACGACGAAAACACCAAGGCTGTTAAACGCCTTGAACGGTCATTGCGAGAGGTCAAACTCGCCGGTAACGAAAAATGGAACCACATCGAAAGCCAACTTAAGACCTTGGCCTTGGAATCTGGCGCCTATTGTCCCAGTGAGTGGATGAAGACGAAGATTCAAGAGGCCTTGATCGAAAATAATCGACAAGTGGAAAAACAGCTGCGGGAGAAAGTTGCGCCGGTTGATCAAGCAATTTACTCCGCACTTCCACACGACAACGGCACTGATTACTCCGGTGACAGTGTCCGCATTTTCGATTTTGGTTTGCCTCCGGTGGATGTTCCCTCCGCAAAGAGACCACGGATGCGCGGTGCACTTCCGCCTCCACCGCCGCCACCATTCAATAGGAATGGTATGGACCCCGATGATTCTGATCACAGTTCTTCCAGTTCCGACTCAAGCAACTCTGGGTACTCGACCGATTCTTCCGAGGAACGACGACGCAGACTGCGCCGTCGTCCCACAAGGGAGGACAAAAGAGCCAAAGAGCGCAAGAGAGAGGAACGCCGCAGAAAAAAGTTGGAGAAACGCAAACGAGATGCAGTCCCTCTCCCGACTGTAGTCTACGTCCAACAACCCAAGATGGCCGAACCACCAAAATGGTACGGCAAGATTGGGGAAGACTGGGAAACGTGGAAGGATGCCATGGAGAACGCCATGGGTTATACTGAAGCGAGTTTCCAGTCGGAGCGGCACAAGATTCAGTGGACCGGTACCTTCTTCCACGACGCTGGTCGTCGTTGGTATGAAGCATACCGTAAGGATCAGCAGGCCAATGGTTGGTATGATGACTGGAAGTCCTTTATGGACAGAGCAGACAAATACTACCGTTCCAAATTGGCTGCTGAGGATCATCTGGCGAAGTTGCACCAACTTCGCTATGAGGGTGACATTGCGGACCTTATGCAGCATGCGAAGCTGATCAATCTTAAGGTCAACCAGACGGAGATTACCTGGCGTCATACTATGCTTGACAAGGTTTCGTCTGAAGTTCGTCGGAGGTTCCATGCGAAGGAACCACCCAAGGATGACGACGACTTCAATGAGCTCTTGGTCATGGCTGGTAAAGAAGTGGAAGAGGACGCCAGGCGAGACAGGTTTTACGGACACAAGTCGGTCAATGTCGAAGTCCGTAAATCGAACAACAAACAGGAGCGATCCCTGGCCGACCGGATCACCTCGAAACCACACCAACCTCAGCACCAGAAGCATCAATCGGCCGGTAGCGGGATGCAGACCCATAAAAACAGCAAGGGGCAAACTTGGAAGGAGGCCCATATTGGAATTCCTGACCATTTAATCACGGAGAGGAAAAAGTCCAAACATTGCACCCTATGCGACTATGGGCCGACTGCCGACGGCAACTTCCACCATAAATGGTTCGATTGCTACCGCCAAAAGAACACGACTGGAGGCAACCCCAACAAGACCAAGGTTGCAGCTGGACGGGTGTTCAGGAAGGGCAAGAACAAGGTGGCCGCACTCAGTACTCGAATCACTTCGGAGATTCGTAACGTCACTGAAGGACCACAAGTTGCTGCCTTCTCCAGCCGGATGCCTGTTTCGTACCATGAAGCGGTGACACCGAGTGAGGGGACTCCTCGTGTTGCTGGTTTCCGTAGGCCTGCTGCATATTACGCTGCAGTGGCTGAAAGAGACGATGTTGCTTCTCTGTACGAACCGGACGAAGAATAGCAATTAAGGCCTATTGCCAAAATTGCTGTTGCTGGTACGAAGAGGTCGGGATCGGATGCTGCTGGACAGCCTCCGACTAAAAAAGTTATGTTTTCTTCTCCTTTTTCCGGGTCACGGCCCATTTTTTCTTTTAAGTTGATGAAAATCGGAAAAGACCAAAAAGATGTATTTGCGCGTGTTTTGTTAGATTCTGGCGCTTCTGTTCCTATGTTATCGCAATCTTTTGTTTCTGATTTTCACATCCCTAAGGTGCAACGAGATGTTCCACTCCAGATTTATGATTACGGTGGTAATCCTGTTCCTGAAGTGGGCAAAGCCTTTACTTTTCCTTGTTTACTCAATTTTGGAAGTCATTTTTCGACGGAGACCTTTGAGATTGCTACTCTTGACAGTGAATTCGACATGATCCTGCCTTGGTGGTGGATTGTCAAACACAGACCAGGCAACTGGTATCTGGGAGACGTCCAATTCACTAGTGATCATTGTTTACAGAATTGCACTCACGAAGCGACTCAAACTACATCAATCGATTACGATGAGACGGTTCTCGAATGGGGCAACCAGATGTATTCTTGCGGAGCGGTTCGGTTTACTCCCGAAAACAACGATTCGGTTTTGTCGGACGTCAAATCTAAGATCCCAAGCATCTACTGGGAATACGCAGAGGCGTTTACCGAACGACAATCCGAAAAACTCCCTCCACATCGCCCCTACGATCATAAAATCGATTTACTTCCAGGTCAACAACCACCCTGGGGCCCAATATACGCTCTTTCCGAAGTAGAGTTAAAGACGCTACATGAGTATATTGAGGAAATGCTGCGGACTGGCAAGATTCGCAGAAGCAACTCCCCAGCCGGTGCACCAATTTTCTTTGTTCCCAAACCACACGGTCGTGGCCTTCGACTAGTTGTCGACTATCGAGGTCTCAACAGAGTTACGGTTATGGATCGTTGCCCACTGCCTCTCATGAATGAGCTCAGAGATAGAGTCCGATCCGCTAAGATTTTCTCCAAGATTGATCTTAAATCGGGCTATAATCTCCTGAGACTCAGAGAGGGTGATGAATGGAAAACTGCTTTCCGCAGTCGTTATGGACACTTTGAGTACTTGGTTATGCCTTTTGGATTGGCCAATGCTCCAGCTACTTTTCAAGCTGCGATGAATGATATCTTCAGAGATCTGTTGGATGACGGGGTAGTTATCTATATTGACGATATCCTGATTTACTCCGAGACTGAGCAAGATCACGTTCGTATCGTAAAGGAAGTCTTACGACGCATCACACAACACGGCTTAGCTGCCGCGTTGGAGAAATGTGAATTTCATGTCAAGTCTGTTGAATTTTTAGGCTATATTATCTCCGATCATGGTATATCCATGACAACTGATAAGGTCGACAGCATTCTTGCATGGAAATCGCCCAAGTCCGTCCGAGACGTACAGGTTTTTATGGGGTTTTGCAATTTCTATCGAAGGTTTATCGATAATTATGCATACTTTGCCAGCCCCATATATAATACAATCAAAGGAGACGCTAAAAAGTTTGTTTGGACACAAGACGCTGAAGATCGGTTTCAGAAGCTTAAGAAATTATTTACTGAAGCACCGATCCTAGGTCACTTTGATCCGAACTTACCCATCATCATTGAGACCGATGCCTCCGACTATGCGATTGGAGCGGTCTTATCACAGAAACATGATGGAAAATTGCATCCAGTGGCATTTATGTCGAGAAAAATGAATATTCATGAAATCAATTATGATATTCACGATAAGGAAATGTTAGCGATTGTCACTGCTTTTAAGGATTGGAGACGTTACCTCCAAGGCTCTCTACACCCTGTTACCGTCTTTTCAGATCACAAAAACCTTGAGTATTTCGAGAAAAAGGATCTTTTGCTGAATCGACGGCAAGCAAGATGGGCTTTATTCCTGGCAGACTATGACTTTACCATTCATTATCGCAAAGGCACTGAAAACGGCAAGCCTGACGCTCTTTCTCGCCGGTCGGAATACCGACCTGAGGAGGGGGACAGCGCTCAGAATCAGCCGATCATGCGCCTTCTCAAGCCTGGACAATTACTTCCAACAGAGGATACGGAGATGTCAAGTTCAAAGATTTCTTCCGTACGCTTAGCTGCCTTGTCAACTCCGAAATGGTCGGATGATTTTGTTGCACGTATTAAGCAAAGCTGTCAAGCCGATGCCATATACCAAGCAGAATGTGACAAGGTGAAAGCCAATAATCCTCCGAAGGATGTTTCTCTCGATGATGATCTCCTGTATTATCAAAACCGTCTTTGGATTCCGGATGACAATGAGTTGCGAATTTGGATTGCTGAAGCCGAACATGACTCTAAGATCGCAGGTCACTTTGGACAGGAAAAAACCACTGAGCTTATCAGGCGGAATTTCTACTGGCCTAAAATGGATTTATGGATCATTGATTATGTGCGCTCGTGTCCAGAATGCCAACGCAACAAGTCTCCACGTCATGCTCAGTATGGGTTACTACAACCGCTGGAGCTACCACACGCCCCCTGGGATGGCATTGCCATGGATTTCATTACTACATTGCCGAACTCGAATGGGTTCACTTCTATATGGGTGATTATTGACCGCTTCACCAAGATGGCTGATTTTATCCCCATCAAGAAAGGCATGAAGAATAAGCAGTTAGTTATGCTGTTCTTAAAAGAAATTTGGCGGCTACACGGGCTACCTTCGTCAATTGTGTCTGACAGAGATTCACGATTCACGGCAAAAGAATGGGCCTCATTGATGGAAAATCTTAACGTGAAACTTAAGATGAGCACGTCATTCCATCCTCAAACCGACGGTCAAACCGAGCGGCTCAATCAGGTCTTAGAAGCCTACATCAGAGCGTTCAGCAATTATGAACAAGACAATTGGTCCGAGCTTCTGCCCATGGCAGAACATGCGTACAACAATGCTGTTCATTCGGCCACAGGTGTTTCCCCTTTCTACGCCAACTACGGTTTTCACCCACGAACGAATTGGCCTACCAAAGAACAGGTCAAGAATCCGACAAGCCGTCTGTATGCCCACTGGCTCAACAACGTCCATGAGAATCTCATTGAGAATATGAGAAAGGCTCAAGAACGCATGGCCAAGCAAGCGGACAAGAAGCGATCGGACAAATATACGTTCAAGGTAGGGGATCTCGTTATGTTGAATGGTAAGAATCTCAAGACCCGACGACCCAAAAAGAAACTGGACCATAAATTTTGGGGACCTTTCAAAATATCACGCAACATCAAGGACACCGCCTTTCAACTCGACCTACCCGCCAGCTGGAATATTCACGATGTATTCCACGTATCCCTACTCGAACGTTACAACAAATCTCAACTCTCCGGACGACCAGAACCTGATGCCGGAGCGGACGACGTCGACATGGAAGAAGAACAATACGGCGATGCGGAAGAAGTTACGGAAGAATTCGAGGTGGATGAAATACTGGATTCAACCAAGCGTGATGGAAAGGTTTTCTATATGGTTAAGTGGAAGGGTTATCCCGAAGAGAAGGATTGGACAGAGGAGCCGGCGGAACACATGCTGGATGCAAAGGAAAGTCTTTGGAATTTTCACGGTCGTTACCCCAAGAAGCCTCGCGACCCAAGGGTTCCTTCTGGTTGAGTTGTTACCTTTTTTCTTTTACTTCAATGATTTATTTTTCGCTTATTCTAAGTTTTGTTTGCATTGAAGAAAGGTTTTTTAACGGTCAACTCATCTTACAGTTATTTGATTTTATTTCATTTTATTTCGTGTATTTCTTTAAGTTGTTTTATTGTCGTGGACGCCAACCTTGAGGAGGGGGACGTGTTATACATATGTACACATCTTTTATATTTACCCTTCATTCATTGTTACCCTGCCTGAACAGTACCCTCCATTTCATATACCACCCGGTTCAAGAACGGTTTTAGTATGGGAGGTAGCAACGCAACGCGGCAACCACGCTTACGAGAGAGACCTTAGCGGTGCATATGTTACTGAGATTTATCCTTGAGAATAAACACAAGTACTGCACTGCGCCGCAGGTTCTTCTCCGTGAGTTGTATGGTAAAAGTGTGCACTTGCTACAACCCCATAGTAAAAAAGTTTTTTTCGGACCCAAAAATAACCCTGGAGTCGTAATGGGCGATCGTTAAAGCGCAATGTACCCGGTGGGTATATGTAAGGAGGCAGTCAAAGCTGAAAAAGATCAAAGTCTCAGAACTTCGACGTTTTAGCTTTTTGTGATCATTTTACACATTGTGCGGCCCAGGCCTTATCTGGTGGTATATCCAGAGTCCGATTGACTGTGTGGAGAGTGTTATCATTGTGTTGACACATTACCGACAATAGCCGAGTATTAGCGCCCGAATAGTTATCTAGTCGGCTGCACCTCGGGTGTTGAAAGTGTTGGTCTTCCAATTAACTCAAGACACGTCAAGACGACGGGGCGTAAGTTTGTGCAGGCTGTCTCCGCCGAGTACCCTTTACTGTTCTTCTTTCTTTATCATTCTCTTCTTGCATTCTCTAGCGTCTATAGCGTAGATAGGCCGTCCGACTGTTGATCCGAAGCTGCGTACTTAAGTGACGCCGGGGAGGACCTCAGAAAAGACAACAAGGCATACACGAGCCATAAAATATATTCTAGTTTACAAACCTAAGATTGTGCCTTATATCTTTCGGTGACTACCGTTCAATCGATACTTCATCTTTCTTGAACCCTGGTCTAACAGCCGGTTACACACATACAGTTTTGCAGGCAAATCTCTAACCCTAAGGCCGGATATCAATGATATAATAGACGCTCCAGCCAGTGTACAATTCCTTACACTAAGTCTGACGTCAGCTATATATTGAATCCATTTATGTAGTGACGTCAGCCTTCAAATATTTCGGCGTGATCTATGCACTAAACCCAATATATCGAGTAACGGATTAGTCATTTTCAGTAACGGGCGACATACACGCTCCAGGCAGTGTATAAATCCTTACCCTAAGTCTAACGTCAGCTATATATTGAAGTCAAGTTCGCACTAAACCCAATATATCGAGTAACGGATTAGTCATTTTCAGTAACGGGCGACATACACGCTCCAGCCAGTGTACAATTCCTTACCATAAGTCTGACGTCAGCTATATATTGAAGTCATTTATGTAGTGACGTCAGCCTTAAAATATTTCGGCGTGATCTATGCACTAAACCCAATATATCGAGTAACGGATTAGTCATTTTCAGTAACGGGCAACATACACGCTCCAGCCAGTGTACAATTCCTTACCCTAAGTCTGACGTCCGCTATATATTCAAGTCATTTATGTAGTGACGTCAGCCTTGAAATCTTTCGGCGTGATCTATGCACTAAACCCAATATATCGAGTAACGGATTAGTCATTTTCAGTAACGGGCGACATACACGCTCCAGCCACTGTATAAATCCTTACCCTAAGTCTAACGTCAGCTATATATTGAAGTCAAGTTCGCACTAAACCCAATATATCGAGTAACGGATTAGTCATTTTCAGTAACGGGCGACATAAACGCTCCAGCCAGTGTACAATTCCTTA
Organism: Geopyxis carbonaria; assembly: GCA_024516215.1. Lineage (NCBI taxonomy): Eukaryota > Fungi > Ascomycota > Pezizomycetes > Pezizales > Tarzettaceae > Geopyxis > Geopyxis carbonaria. The sequence goes on along the minus strand of JAJJXG010000079.1, from coordinate 9,926 downwards.
CCCTAAGTCTGACGTCAGCTATATATTGAAGTCATTTATGTAGTGACGTCAGCCTTAAAATATTTGGGCGTGATCTATGCACTAAACCCAGTATATCGAGTAACGGATTAGTCATTTTCAGTAACGGGCGACATACACGCTCCAGCCAGTGTATAAATCCTTACCCTAAGTCTAACGTCAGCTATATATTGAAGTCAAGTTCGCACTAAACCCAATATATCGAGTAACGGATTAGTCATTTTCAGTAACGGGCGACATACACGCTCCAGCCAGTGTACAATTCCTTACCCTAAGTCTGACGTCCGCTATATATTCAAGTCATTTATGTAGTGACGTCAGCCTTGAAATCTTTCGGCGTGATCTATGCACTAAACCCAATATATCGAGTAACGGATTAGTCATTTTCAGTAACGGGCGACATACACGCTCCAGCCACTGTATAAATCCTTACCCTAAGTCTAACGTCAGCTATATATTGAAGTCAAGTTCGCACTAAACCCAATATATCGAGTAACGGATTAGTCATTTTCAGTAACGGGCGACATAGACGCTCCAGCCAGTGTACAATTCCTTACCCTAAGTCTGACGTCAGCTATATATTGAAGTCATTTATGTAGTGACGTCAGCCTTAAAATATTTGGGCGTGATCTATGCACTAAACCCAGTATATCGAGTAACGGATTAGTCATTTTCAGTAACGGGCGACATACACGCTCCAGCCAGTGTATAAATCCTTACCCTAAGTCTAACGTCAGCTATATATTGAAGTCAAGTTCGCACTAAACTCAATATATCGAGTAACGGATTAGTCATTTTCAGTAACGGGCGACATACACGCTCCAGCCAGTGTACAATTCCTTACCCTAAGTCTGACGTCAGCTATATATTGAAGTCATTTATGTAATGACGTCAGCCTTAAAATATTTGGGCGTGATCTATGCACTAAACCCAGTATATCGAGTAACGGATTAGTCATTTTCAGTAACGGGCGACATACACGCTCCAGCCAGTGTATAAATCCTTACCCTAAGTCTAACGTCAGCTATATATTGAAGTCAAGTTCGCACTAAACCCAATATATCGAGTAACGGATTAGTCATTTTCAGTAACGAGCGACACACACGCTGCCGCCAGTGTATAAAACCTTACCCTAAGTCTAACGTCAGGTATCTAATTTCGGAGTGATCTATGCACTAAACCCAATATATCGAGTAACGGATTAGTCATTTTCAGTAACGGGCGACATACACGCTCCAGCCAGTGTATAAATCCTTACCCTAAGTCTAACGTCAGGTATCTAATTTCGGAGTGATCTATGCACTAAACCCAATATATCGAGTAACGGATTAGTCATTTTCAGTAACGGGCAACATACACGCTCCAGCCAGTGTACAATTCCTTACCCTAAGTCTGACGTCCGCTATATATTCAAGTCATTTATGTAGTGACGTCAGCCTTGAAATCTTTCGGCGTGATCTATGCACTAAACCCAATATATCGAGTAACGGATTAGTCATTTTCAGTAACGGGCGACATACACGCTCCAGCCACTGTATAAATCCTTACCCTAAGTCTAACGTCAGCTATATATTGAAGTCAAGTTCGCACTAAACCCAATATATCGAGTAACGGATTAGTCATTTTCAGTAACGGGCGACATAAACGCTCCAGCCAGTGTACAATTCCTTACCCTAAGTCTGACGTCAGCTATATATTGAAGTCATTTATGTAGTGACGTCAGCCTTAAAATATTTGGGCGTGATCTATGCACTAAACCCAGTATATCGAGTAACGGATTAGTCATTTTCAGTAACGGGCGACATACACGCTCCAGCCAGTGTATAAATCCTTACCCTAAGTCTAACGTCAGCTATATATTGAAGTCAAGTTCGCACTAAACCCAATATATCGAGTAACGGATTAGTCATTTTCAGTAACGGGCGACATACACGCTCCAGCCAGTGTACAATTCCTTACCCTAAGTCTGACGTCCGCTATATATTCAAGTCATTTATGTAGTGACGTCAGCCTTGAAATCTTTCGGCGTGATCTATGCACTAAACCCAATATATCGAGTAACGGATTAGTCATTTTCAGTAACGGGCGACATACACGCTCCAGCCACTGTATAAATCCTTACCCTAAGTCTAACGTCAGCTATATATTGAAGTCAAGTTCGCACTAAACCCAATATATCGAGTAACGGATTAGTCATTTTCAGTAACGGGCGACATAGACGCTCCAGCCAGTGTACAATTCCTTACCCTAAGTCTGACGTCAGCTATATATTGAAGTCATTTATGTAGTGACGTCAGCCTTAAAATATTTGGGCGTGATCTATGCACTAAACCCAGTATATCGAGTAACGGATTAGTCATTTTCAGTAACGGGCGACATACACGCTCCAGCCAGTGTATAAATCCTTACCCTAAGTCTAACGTCAGCTATATATTGAAGTCAAGTTCGCACTAAACTCAATATATCGAGTAACGGATTAGTCATTTTCAGTAACGGGCGACATACACGCTCCAGCCAGTGTACAATTCCTTACCCTAAGTCTGACGTCAGCTATATATTGAAGTCATTTATGTAGTGACGTCAGCCTTAAAATATTTGGGCGTGATCTATGCACTAAACCCAGTATATCGAGTAACGGATTAGTCATTTTCAGTAACGGGCGACATACACGCTCCAGCCAGTGTATAAATCCTTACCCTAAGTCTAACGTCAGCTATATATTGAAGTCAAGTTCGCACTAAACCCAATATATCGAGTAACGGATTAGTCATTTTCAGTAACGAGCGACACACACGCTGCCGCCAGTGTATAAAACCTTACCCTAAGTCTAACGTCAGGTATCTAATTTCGGAGTGATCTATGCACTAAACCCAATATATCGAGTAACGGATTAGTCATTTTCAGTAACGGGCGACATACACGCTCCAGCCAGTGTATAAATCCTTACCCTAAGTCTAACGTCAGGTATCTAGTTTTGGGCAGCAACGGTCAGAGCCCACTTGTATGTCTCATGTCGGACCCCGGTTGACTTCAGGCCACCACACGACTGATGCAACGCATCACAATGTCATTGGCTGCAACACGTCTTCCACAGTGCTGTCATCGGAGATTTATGATCGTTGTCGTCTAGCGCATAAGGAACCATCTCTTTTCCATAGACAATCCATGTCTTATCCTGATCCAGGGTGTTGGAAGCGACCGTCGTGCCCCACAATTCCAAGAATTGCTGGAAGCAACCTGTCGGCGTGCTGTGTTTGATCAATGTCTTGAGGTTCTTAGCATTGAATAACAAGGTACATCCATGGAAATCTAAATTTCCAGGCAATGAAACTCTCCGTAAGATCTCTGACCAGATGTCGCCTAGACAACTTTCCGGTAGTCGGTAACTCAGGGGTTGGACCCGGCCAAATGTTGAAGAACCAAGCGATCGGGACTCTGTACCCCTAGCTGTAGTTTTGTAGACTGCATCTTCATAGGAAGCAGGCAAATGCTGCAGCATGTCGGGATCCAATGTTTCATGCATGGCTGGGAATACCACCAGATTAAAGAATCGGCTAATAGTCGTGGTCAGTGGATAGTTGTTATCTTTGGTGCTGTCGTATAGCCGAGGAAACAAAATGAGAATATCCCCGTCTACAGCACCAAGTGGCCGTCCAATGTTAATTTGTTGTATATCTTTAATGGCTACATTGCACCACCGGTCGGTGTCAGGATTCTTCAGCCGGATGCTGATGTGCAGATTGGTGGTGATGTTTTGTTTATACGGGGGAGGGAGCGACAGTGCCATTCCAAAGTTGGCGAATGCTAGGGTTGATGGAAATGTGATGATGCTGTCAATGTCAAATGACACCTTGTAGTTATAGTCATCAAGTTTTGACGACTTTTCAAAATTCAACAATTTAATGTCACCGACATTACTCTGGTAGCCAGACAATCAATATCTCCAAGTCTTATCTGTGAAGGCCTCAAAGTCATCACCATCAATCCATTCTTTAGGTAGCAATGATGCGTCTCCCCAACCGGGTAGATTATGAGTCTCGGCCAGAAACTCTTCCACAGAACATCCGCCATGCTGATTGTTAACACAAGAGCTCTTGCCACGGTCGGTGCTTTTGGAACAGCCGGCAAATCCAGCTACATCTTCAGCCAGGTATTTGAGTGTGATCTCAATATCTGTGGCCGTTGCATGTTTCTTAGGCATAAGAGCTTCCTTTGCTGGTGGTGCATTATCCATTATTGGATTCTGTATTATTCAACAAGTCAGCTTGTGGGTCAACCGGGTGGTCTCAAGTTATTGTTGTTACCTCTACAATCTTGACAGCCAAGATCTCAGCCGGTGCATCGTCATTGAAATCATAAAACCGAGCAAAGTCGCCCAGCGGTACATTGTCGTCCTCTTCAATACAGACCATCAATATTTGAGGTTGTTCGGCAGCCTGTTCTTCCACTTGTGTACTGCCTGTCTTGGATGACTCCCCTTGGCATATCGCCAACATGGTTTTCTGAGCCGTCGGTGGTTGAATCATGCGTTCCTTACCTTTGTTACTGATGACCGGCTGGGAAGATTGCATACTCAAAGAATCTGTCGGCTGATTAATAGTTATACATAATAGATGAACAGTGGACAACTCTTACCAAACACCGCCTCCAAAGGAACATCAATGTTTGTTTCCTCCCTGGAGTCGCTGTGTTCCTCATGAAAGCCGTCAAAGAAATCTCCATTGTTATTTGAAGCAAGCAACATCAGTGCTCCACCCTGGACTGGCACCAGATTGAGATCATCAAGGTTGTCACTGAGGTCGACCACATTTCCATCCGAGGACCCAGGATTGGCAAGCTCTAGAGCGGCCTTCTTTTCCTGAGCTTTCCTGGCTCTAAGTTTGACATTTCTCAATCTTGTCTTTTCCCTTTGTGCTTGCAATTTTTCCTCCGGGGTCTTATAAATGGATGGCCGACCTCCTTTATTCTTGACAGGAACAGGTGCAGGAACGATGGGTGGCATTGTACTGGTTGATTGACTGTTGATTGTTTCACTGCAGATTTGGAACTTAAGAATGCACGGCCGACAGTGAATAGCAAGGTGGTAATGTCGAGCAACAGTGTATCCTCATGTATTATACAATGCACTTTATAAAGCGAAAAGATATCATTCAATACTATCCTAGGGCCGGTGACTATGGAATGGCAACTGCATAAAAGTAGTGTTAAGGTCAACTGTTGTCGTGTTGCCAGCTCGACTGTCAAGTCCCAGAGCATACTTGTCGGCACCCCAAACAGAACCCTTTTGCCGGCCAAAGAATATCAATAACAATCACAATTTTTTAGTCGCATGAAAAAAAAAACAACAGGCATGTCGGCAACAGTCAACTGGAGTTAGATCTACCATGAGAAAATTTTTCATCGACTGTGTTGGCAGGTATTTAGATCGACAGGTGACAGCCGGCCACAAGTTGTGCTGTCTATTGGTAACCAACTATGTGCCCGGCTGCACTAAGAACACAATCAGTCCTTGAGCAGTCTTGGTAATTGTCTTGGACAAGTCGAGCGTTACAGTCGGCCATAAGTAATTGTAGGCCGGAGGTTTATTGTCATGAAGGTGTTTATCGTCATGGTTGGCCATGAGTAATTGTCGGCAGGCGGGTTGACCGTCATGGAGGTGGTTTACTAAGCGGCAGCGCATGAGGGGGGTTTATCGTCACGGTCGGCCATGAGTAATGGTCGGCAGGGGGGTTGACCGTCATGAAGGTGGTTTACTAAGCGGCAGCACAAGAGGGGGGTTTATCGTCATGGTCGGCCATGAGTAATTGTCGGCAGGGGGGTTGACCGTCATGGAGGTGGTTTACTAAGCGGCAGCACATGAGGGGGGTTTATCGTCACGGTCGGCCATGAGTAATGGTCGGCAGGGGGGTTGACCGTCATGAAGGTGGTTTACTAAGCGGCAGCACATGAGGGGGGTTTATCGTCATGGTCGGCCATGAGTAATTGTCGGCAGGGGGGTTGACCGTCATGGAGGTGGTTTACTAAGCGGCAGCACATGAGGGGGGTTTATCGTCACGGTCGGCCATGAGTAATGGTCGGCAGGGGGGTTGACCGACATGAAGGTGGTTTACTAAGCGGCAGCACATGAGGGGGGTTTATCGTCATGGTCGGCCATGAGTAATTGTCGGCAGGGGGGTTGACCGTCATGAAGGTGGTTTACTAAGCAGCAGCACATGAAGGGGGTTTATCGTCACGGTCGGCCATGAGTAATGGTCGGCAGAGGGGTTGACCGTCATGAAGGTGGTTTACTAAGCGGCAGCACATGAGGGGGGTTTATCGTCATGGTCGGCCATGAGTATAGTCGGCAGGGGGGTGAACCGTCATGAAGGTGGTTTACTAAGCGGCAGCCTATGGAGCAGTTTACCGTCATGGTTGGCCATGAGTAATGGTCGGCAGGGGGGTTTACCGTCATGAAGGTGGTTTACTAAGCTTGGGCAGGGGGGGTTAACCGTCACGGCAGGGGAGGTTAACCGTCTCGCCAGGGGTGGTTAACCGTCACGGCAGGGGAGGTTAACCGTCTCGCCAGGGGTGGTTAACCGTCACGCCCCAACTCGGGTGCCGACCACACCAAAAAATCAAGCGAGCACAACTTCAAAGCAACACCACCCGGCTCAACTACCTTCTCACTTTTCCAGCTTAGAGAGGCTTATACTGCTCGAGCCGGGCTACAATCCTATATAAATATGCAAAATAATTTCTGTAGTCGCTTAGAGTAATCATCAAGACGAAGCATTGAAGTAGTGAGGTGGGGTAAACTGGTTGCCGCCAAGGCCGGCCGGTTACACACATACAGTTTTGCAGGCAAATCTCTAACCCTAAGGCCGGAAATCAAGGATATAGTCTCATAGGTGGAGTTTTGGGCAGCAACGGTTAAGGCCCATTTGTATGTCTCATGTCGCACCCCGGTTGACTTCAGGCCACCACATGACTGGTGCAACGCATCATAATGTGATTGGCTGCAACATGTTTTCCACAGTGCTGTCATCGGGGATTTATCACCGTTGTCGTCTAGCGCATAAGGAACCATCTCTTTTCCATAGTCAATCCATGTCTTATCCTGATCCAGGGTGTTGAAAGCGACCGTCGTGCCCCACAATTCCAAGAATTGCTGGAAGCAACCTGTCGGCGTGCTGTGTTTGGTCAATGTCTTGAGGTTCTTAGCATTGAATAACAAGGTACATCCATAGAAATCTAAATTTCCAGGCAATGCAACTCTCCGTAAGATCTCTGACCAGATCTCGCCTAGACAACTTCCCGGGAGTCGGTAACTCAGGGGTTGGACCCGGCCAAATGTTGAAGAACCAAGCGATCGGGACTCTGTACCCCTAGCTGTAGTTTTGTAGACTGCATCTTCATAGGAAGCAGGCAAATGCTGCAGCATGTCGGGATCCAATGTTTCATGCATGGCCGGGAATACCACCAGATTAAAGAATCGGCTAATTGTTGCGGTCGGGGGATAGTTGTTATCTTTAGTGCTGTCGTATAGCCGAGGAAACAAAATGAGAATATCCCCGTCTACAGCACCAAGGGGCCGTCCAATGTTAATTTGTGGTATGTCCTTAATCGCTACATTGCACCATCGGTCGGTGTCAGGATTCTTCAGCCGGATGCTGATGTGCAGATTTGTGGTGATGTTTTGTGTATACTGAGGAGTCAACGACAGTGCCATTCCAAACTTGGCAAATGCTAGGGTTGATGGAAATGTGATGATGCTGTCAATGTCGAATGACACCTTGTAGTTATAGTCATCACGTCTTGACGACTTTCCAAAATTCAACAATTTCACGTCGCCGACATCACTTTGGTAGCCAGACAATAAATACCTCCAAGTCTTATCTGTGAACGCCTCAAAATCGTCCCCATCAATCCATTCTTTAGGTAGCAATGATGCGTCTCCCCAACCGGGTAGATTATGAGTCTCGGCCAAAAACTCTTCCACGGAACATCCGCCATGCTGATTGTTAACACAAGACCTCTTGTCACGGTCGGTGCTTTTGGAACAGCCGGCAAAGCCAGCTAGATCTTCAGCTAGGTATTTGAGTGTGATATCAATATCTGTGGCCGTTGCATGTTTCTTAGGCATGAGTGCTTCCTTTGCTGGTGGTGCATTGTCACTTCCGGGATTCTGTAATATTCAACAAGTCAGCTTGTGGGTCAACCGGGTGGTTTCAAGTTGTGTTTGTTACCAGTACAATCTTGACAGCCAAAATCTCAACCGGCGCATCCTCATTGAAATCATCAAACCGAGCAAAGTCGTCTAGGGGTACATTGTCGTCCTCTTGAATGCCGGCCATCAATGTTTGAGGTTGTTGGGCAGCCGGTTCTTCCATCTGTTTACTGGCCGACATAGATGATTTCCCCTGACATATTGCCAACATGGTTTTCTTAGCCGTTGGTGGTTGAATCATTCTTTCCTTGCCTTTGTTACTGACGACCGGCTGGGCAGATTGAATAGTCAAAGAATCTGTCGGCTGATCAATAATTATACATAATAGATAAGCAGCAGACAGGTCCTACCAAACACCGCCTCCAAGGGAACATTGATGTTTGTTTCATCTCCGGAGTCGGTGTGTTCCTCATGAAAGCCGTCAAAGAAATCTCCATTGTTATTTGAAGCAAGCAACATCAGTGCTCCACCCTGGACCGGCACCAGATTGAGATCATCAAGGTTGTCACTGAGGTCGACCACATTCCCATCTGAGGACCCAGGATTAGCAAGCTCTTGGGCGGCCTTCTTTTCCAGAGCTTTCCTGGCTCTAAGTTTGACATTTCTCAATCTTGTCTTTTCCCTTTGTGCTTGCAATTTTTCCTCCGGTGTCTTATAAATGGATGGCCGACCTCCTTTATTCTTGACAGGAACAGGTGCAGGAACGATGGGTGGCATTGTACTGGTTGATTGACTGTTGATTGTTTCACTGCAGATTTGGAACTTAAGAATGCACGGCCGACAGTGAATAGCAATGTGGTAATGTCGAGCAACAGTTTATCCGTATGTGTTATACAAAGCACTTTATAAAGCGAGAAGATATCATTCAATACTATTATAGGGCCGGTGACTATGGAATGCCAAGTGCATAAAAGTAGTGTTAAGGTCAACTGTTGTCTTGTTGCCAGCTCGACTGCCAAGTCCCATAGCTTACTTGTCGGCACCCCAACACAACCCTTTTGCCGGCCAAAGACTATCAATAACAATCACAATTTTTCAGTCGCATGGAAAAAAAAACAACAGGCATCTCGGCAACAGTCAACTAGAGTTAGATCTACAATAAGAAAATTTTTCATCGACTCTGTTGGCAGGTATTTAGATCAACAGGTGACAGCCGGCCACAAGTTGTGCTGTCGATTGATAACAAACTATGTGCCCGGCTGCACTAAGAATACAATCAGTCCTTGAGCAGTGTTAGTAATTGCCTTGGACAAGTCGAGCGTTACAGTCGGCCATAAGTAATTGTAGGCCGGAGGTTTATTGTCATGAAGGTGTTTATTGTCATGGTCGGCCATGAGTAATTGTCGGCAGGGGGTTTACCGTCATGGAGGTGGTTTACTAAGCGGCAGCACATGAGGGGGGTTTATCGTCATGGTCGGCCATGAGTAATTGTGGGCAGGGGGTTTACCGTCATGGAGGTGGTTTACTAAGCGGCAGCACATGAGGGGGGTTTATCGTCATGGTCGGCCATGAGTAATTGTGGGCAGGGGGTTTACCGTCATGGAGGTGGTTTACTAAGCGGCAGCACATGAAGGGGGTTTATCGTCATGGTCGGCCATGGGTAATGGTCGGCAGGGGGGTTTACCGTCATGAAGGTGGTTTACTAAGCGGCAGCACATGAGGGGGGTTTATCGTCATGGTCGGCCATGAGTAATGGTCGGCA
>JAJJXG010000078.1:0-22334 GCA_024516215.1 Geopyxis carbonaria | reverse complement strand
GGAGTCTGGTTGTCGCTGAGCAGCCATCTTGGCGGCTCAAGCAGGACCATTTGTGAATAATGGGTAGTCAGTTCAGAAGCTACTTCTTCCAAGTCCGCTTCAATAGGAATGTTATGGACCATGAATGATGATTGTTCACAGTCAGCTGCAATATTGGTGATATCCCATTCGGGGAAGTAGGATTTCAGGGCTGGGAAGTACTGGGAGTACATCATGCCGTTGGTGGAAAAGGATGTTTCGAAGCAAATGTTGTTGCGCCGGGTAAGGTACACTCTAGTGAACTCAAGCTGACGTTTCGCCCGGGAATCTCTTAGGCACTTGTTGGCAGTGAGGAGAATGTTTTCGCTGTCGATGCGGAGAGTGGTGTTTGTGTAGTCAGTGTTCTTCACTTCAAAGTTTACACGACGTTCTTTGGCAGTAAAGGAGGAGGTGAGAAGTTTTGGTGCCGGTGCAGGGTCGGGGGTTATGTTATTGTCGGTTTTGTTGCTGCGGTTGCTGTTGTTTGCGTTGGCCTGGGTGGGCAGGTTTTGCTTTGGTTGGTTGACCGGTTGGTGTGTTTTCAGGTTGTTAACCTGAGCGTTCAGGCGTTTCATTTCCGTCTCAGAGTATTTCAGTGTGGTTTGGGTTTGAGCCAGCTGATGTTGTAGGTTCAGAAGCTGGGTAGTCAGGGAGCTGTGGGATGTGCGGGTCTCTTCCAGCATCCTGAAAAACATGGTATTCTGCCACCACATCATGTACTTTTCTGTAGAGGATGCGCTGAGGTTGCAGTCGGGGTCAAAATAGGTGTACATGTTGCGTTTCATAGAGATGCCTTGGTCAAAGGGGACAGGTGCAGGAATGTCGACAGTGTTTGGGTTGTTGAGGTGTTCAAGATGCCAGATTTTGCCTGTGGCAGCTGGCGTGGTATCATGTTTCTCAGGGGAGGGGTGGCGGCTTGAGTGGTGACTGATGGGGTTGTTTCGTCTTTTCGATTGGTGACGAGTAGGTGGTGCATCAGAGGTAGAGGGATTTCGACTTCTGTTGGGGGTTGGAGTAACAGGGAGTTCAGGTACCCTGCCAAAGGGTACAAGGCTGAATTCGGGTTGGGGTACTGATGAGACAAGTGAAACGGGGTCAGGAATGCTTTGTTCTTCATTCATGTCTATATCGGAATCTGAATCATGTTGAGAACTGTTTTCATGTCCGCGTTTTGTAGTAGAACGTGGACGGAGAGGTCTTGCAGGCGTGTCCCTGCGGCCACGGCTGGGCTGAGAGTCTGTTCCAAACATTCAGAATGTTTGGAAACTTCAGAGTGATTTTTGATGTTTTGAACAAAAGTTCGTGTAACGTAGTTATATGTGGGCTTCGGGGGGCTCGGGAAGTTCACAGTAGCAGGAGCCTATTACTCACTACCCAAGAGTTCCTGCAGTATGGAAGCGTTTACGTGGGCTCTTGCCTTGCAAACTCTCAACCAAAACAGTACTATTCTCAATGGTCTGCTTATCTCTGTAGAACAAGAGGGCACCTTTTGATACTCTTACTTGGGCAGGTCAGGCAAATACCGGCTGATATCCCTGTTGTAGGCTAAAGATTGCCTGGAGTGAAAATGGGGGAGAGTAGAGGCTGCTGTGGCAGGCTTTTGGCGGAAATTCGGAGGTTTTTGGTAGGGGTTTGGCGCTTTGTTGGGCAACAACCAGGGGGCTGAAGCTTTCGAAATCGTAGGAGGAGGTAGAGGAGGGGTTGATAAGGGTGGGGCGAAGGTTTGGCGCTGTTTGAAGCACTGTGGGATGTGTGGTTGTTGACTGAAGTTTGTGAGAACTCAGTTCGGGGATTTTCGGTGTTCGGGTTTCGGGCCGTATCTCGAGAACGAGGCGTCCGTTTGGCACGTGGATACCACGGCTAGAACCGCAGCGGTCTGTTTAGCCGGGTGTGTGAGTTTGGCGCCGTTCGCTGCGCTGTAGGCGATGGAGTTTGATGGGGGAAGTTGTGTTTCAAGTTCAGATGTTTGAGGAATCCGAATTGCAGAGTATCTCAACGAAAAATGATGCGATCGCTACGCTGATGCCACGGCTGGAACCGCAATGGCCGGTAGACCGTACGCTGAAGTTATCGATCCGTTATTCGATGATTTGGTGATGGAGTGGCCGAAAAACTGGTCTGGTCACCCCTAGATTTGGGGTGGGGTAAAGGTGAAAATTTGCGAGTTTTCCACCACAACAGAGAGCAATAAGAAGGGGGATAAAAGAAGTGGGCGTATAGCATGCTCTCTGGCGCCAGGAATCGATTGCAGTAATTGTAAATTGATTTGGAGAAGATTTGGGCAAGTTATTGTTGGTTTGTTTTGTTTTGGGAGCAAATCATTTCTATTTATTAAGTGACATTTCTGGTGCGTGTGACCAATCGTCTTTCCCCCGTACCGCCATAAAGAAAATCCTCCGCAACATACCAAACGCGTACAACAAACAGAGTCAGTAAATCAAAAACGTAACATATCACAAAGGAAATTCATAACATAAGTAACAGAACATAAGATAAGACAGGTAAAATAGTAGGACAGTAGGAAAGGTTGTTGACAATTTGTTTGATGTGTCAGTTCATGGTCCGAAGGATCAGGAACGGACAGTTGAGTTACCCATCGGGTGGAGGTTGGGGTGGAGGGAAGGGCCGGAAAGTAGGGTCAATGACTAGGTCACGAATCTCTTCTATTCGGTCAGGTACAGGTCCAATCTCCATATCGATGGGGGTGTCTTCAAGGGTTGCGTAGTCTTTGGGAAATTTGGTGAGACCAAGCCCGGTGCGCCTGATAAAATTGCCCCATTGCAAGATTTCGTCTTCGTCTCTTGTATAGGGGTTGGGTTTGTTGTTGTTGGTGGTGAGGTCAAAGCATTCCTGTCTGGCGATTGCTAGGGCAGGGCAGTCTTGATAGAAGTGTTCAGAAGAGGATGTCAGCTGTATCGCAGTAGCAGCGCACAGATTCCATCCATCCTTGAGTGTCTGAAGGTGTTCGATTGGCGCGTATGGCCATGAGGGCAGAGGCGGCTGCAGAGCCAAGCGAGGTGTAGTTGGTATCCATTTTGCGGCTGACAGGGAAAGTGCCTGGGGCAAATTTTCTTTCAGGGTCATGTGCCCATGATTCGTGAAGATATTCTGTGTTGCGTTGCTTCATGTAGAGGATGGTGGTGATTGCGTGAGGGCATAGTGTGCTGCGGGAGTTGGAACCCTTCTTGGCCAGGACGTCAGCTCTTTCATTACCGGGAATCCCAACGTGGGCTTTAGTCCATGTCATGAAAGTGGTGGTTCCCTGGGAGTGAAGTTGGTCGATGAGTTGAAGACATGTACGGGCATGTTCGAAGTTGTTGGGGTTGTTTATTGTAAGGTTGTGGAGGGCGGAGCTGTTGTCCACAAAGAAGGTAATGGAGGATATGTTGAAAGGTGGGTCTTTGACACACCAGCGCAGTGCTTCTTCAATGCTGTGGGTTTCAGCATCGTAGACTGTTGAGGTGGTTCCGAGGTAGCAGTGGCCTTTTGCGTATTCGGTGAGTGGGCCGACCACTTTGTGAGGAAGGGAGAGGTGGTTAGGTTGTTGAGAAGATTGAACAGACCAGCCTGAGCCAACGTGTCCGTCTTGGCTTTTGGATCCATCTGTATATATGTAGACGTGGTTGGGTGGCTGTGGATTGTTGTTGAGGAAGTCGAGATGTTGTTGTTTGGGGTCTTCCTTGCTTCCAAGAAGGGGTTTGTTCCTGGGGGGGGAGGGCGAGGAGTATGATGTGTGACAGTTTTCAAAGCGCGGGTGGTCAGGAGGAAGCATCTTTTTCAATGCATGTACCACATTGGCTATTGAAGGGGTGTTGGTTGCGGGGTATGATTTGATGTCTTGTGTAATTGTGTGGACTGATGGGCCTATTGGCCTGTCAGTGTGACGGTCAAAGAATGATAGGGCATATCTTCTTGTCATGAAGTCAAGAAGGAGTTCCAGGGGAGGGATAGCGCATATGCGCGTGAGAATCCTGATGGGGGTGTATGAGGGTAGTCCAGACATCCACCGTAGTCCGGCATAGTAGACAGGACTCAGGCGGACTGTAGTGGCCTCTTTGTTGTTCCACCAGCATTGAGAGGCCCAGGTCAACCTAGGGATCAGTTGGCCTATGACAAGATTGCGGGCTACGCTTGGGTGTAGTCCTCTTTTTCCTTGTTTAAGGGAGGAGAACATGGCAAGCGTTTGTCTGCCTTTTGTTGCAGCTCTCTCAGCGTGGGCTGTGAAGGATCCGGTGGGGTCCAGGTACACTCCCAGGTGTTTGACGGTCAAGGTAGCTTCGATTGTGATGGAGGAGTTTGGGTAGGTGAATGAGGGTTTGTCGTAGTGGTCAGGGTGTTTCTGATAGAAGTGCATCAAACATGACTTCTGATGTTCGATTGACAGGTTCAGCTTGTTACCCCTATCCAGGCGGGTTTCAATTCGTTTGCTGAGTTTGTCAATGTTGGTTTGGCGGCTAGTTGATTTCTCTCCAAGTGCATCGTCATCAACATATGAAACTGTGCCTCTTGGAGGGGGGGATGGCTCTTCCATCATTGCTTGCGCATAGATGAGAAAGAGGACAGGGGAGACGGGGGATCCTTGCGGTAGTCCTGAGTCGAATGGTTGTGGTTCTTCTGATTGTTCCGAGAAGGCAAAGAAAAGCTTTCGATCTGACAGAAAGCTTTCTGCCCATCTAATCAGGGTCAGAGGGAACTTGCGGGCATGCATCAGTTGGATGAGGCGCTTGGGGTCTGTGCTGTTGAATGCGCTCTTGATGTCTTGTGTGAGGAGAGAGAAGTGTTGGCGAATAGTGACTTGTTTCTTGTTGATGAATGGGCGTAAGCGGGGGAGGTTGCGAACTGTGGTGGATTCGTCAATGATTTCGAGCAGTGCGTCTGGGGCTGATCTGTTTGGGATGCCACCATATTGGGTGCTTGTGAGTGCACCACATGCGGTTCCAGCGGTGAAAAGTTTATTGGATAAAATCTTCTCAAGTAATTTGCCCATGCATGGCAGGAGACTGATGGGCCTGTGGCCCTTTGGGGTGTTTGGATCTTTGCCGCGTTTGGGGATCAGAACGCATTTGGCAGTTTTCCATATGGTGGGGAAGTGGCCATAAAGAAGTGAGCTCTGAAACAGGATTCTCATGGGGGCGGGGTTGATATTGTGTGCGATTTTGATGAATTTGTATGGGATTTCATCTGCCCCAGCACACGATTGGCTGCATGAGTCTAGGGCATTGGAGATTTCGCCGGGGTCAATCAGGTGTTCCTGATCAGACAGGATGTTGGTGGGGGGATTGAGTGGCGGGAGGGTATTTCCAAGGGCGGGCGTGGGGAATAGGACATTTCGGAATTCCGCACACTGTTCATGAAAGAGTGTTTTGTTGTTGATGGTAGGGATGTGGCGAGACTGTGCGGGGAGGCGGCCCTTTGCTACTTTCCATACCTTGTTGCTGGTGGTAAGTTGCAGTGCTTGTTGTTGGAAGGTATGTTGAGCAGTGCGGACAGTGTTGCGCCAGCGGTTGCTGGCTTTTTTGTAGGTTGTGATGATAGACAAGTCAGGGGCATTGGATTCTCTGGTTTGTTTAGCCAGCTTTTCCAGTGCGTTGACTTGTTGTAATTCTTCTGTCAGTTCCGGGGTCCACCAGGCTTTGTATCGTTTGTAGCCTGGCTTGACTGTTGGCACAAATCTGTTGATATATTCGTGGTAGAGTGAGGTGAGCCACTCGGCCAATTCATCAACTTCTTGGGCGTTGGATGGGGTTTTGGGGACCTTGACATTTTCAAACTGTTTTGTGAACTCTTCAATGTCAAGCTTGTTCCAGGCTTTGAAGGATTTGGGATTGTGTTTGTGTGCGATCTCAACATACACTATGAGTGAGGTGTGATCGGATGTGTATTGGGGGCCAAGCTGCATGCGGCAGTGTTGGGAGAGGGTACCGTTGGCAAAGGCAACGTCAATAATGGAAGGGTTCTTGTCTGGATCATGCGGGATGTGAGTGAATTCGCCTGGTTTGTTGAGTAGTTGGAACCCACGCAGGGTAAGCTCATCCACAAGGTTGTTTGAGGCAGTAGCGTATGCGGTATTGCCTGTATGCGCAGGCAGAAGTGGTTGTTTCCCATACCACAGAGGGTGTCTGCAGTTGAGGTCGCCGACTAGGATTGTGTTTGGGTGTATCGGGAGATGGGGGGCCATTTCCCAGATCTTGTCAGGTCTGCCTGGCGAGTAGAGGCAGAGGATGAGGATTGGGTGGGCGTTCGAGGGGTGGATAGTAACGCCAATGAAGGAGTTTCCTGACTGGAAAGTCTGTTTTGGCCGGAGGTTGAGGTATTTATTTATTTATAGTTCATACAAGCATGCAGCCCTAAGGCTATGGCTAACTAAAAAACGAAAAGAAAAACATATGAAAAGAAAACCATATGAAAGATAGTATGCGGCTGAACACTCCTCAACCTGTTCGGCCGCGGCCTTTGTGTGATGCAGTCTTTTTCAATCTGCCCGGTTGGTGTTGTATTTCCAGGTTGCGTTCAACCATGTATGTGCCTTGGGTCTTTAAATGCCCTCCTCCTGTTCTGCCCTCGCCTCTGCTTCTGCGTCTCCGTCATCACCTTCGTCACCTTCTTCAACTTCCTCAACTTCATTCAGTGTGCCCCAACCCATGACCGCCCGGCCTTGCCAGTACAGGTCAGTTGGGGAGTTGTCAGATGTAGCTTGTTGTCCAGACGTATACCAGTTGTGGCTGCCGATACCAGTTGTCTTCAAGAACTCCAAGGTTTGTTCAAGATTCTTTTCGTTGTAGAGCAGGTCCCACCTCTTTGGCCTTAGGTTGTCGATTTCTTTGAGCAGTCTGCGTCTGTGTGTTCTGTAGAGTGAGCACTGGAGCAGGACGTGTTCGCCAGTTTGTTTTGGGCTTCCGCAGTTGCATTTGCCATTGGTGACGTCTTTGGCTTGAATCTTCTTCAGGTAATCTTTGAAGAACCCATGCCCCGTCTTGAAGGAAAGTAGTTGGAATGTTGCGTGCCTGGTCAAGGTGTTGTAGCACTCTGCCAGGTGCATCTTGGGCCAGTGGGTGTTGTTGTTTTGGACGTAGTACTTGCCATGTTTGGATGTGGTCCACTGTTTCCTCCAGTCAAGCAGCTGTTGTGCCTTGACCTGGCGTCTCAGGAAGGAGAGTGTGGTGGTGGTGTGTTGTGGTTGTTCTTTTTGTGTTGCTTTGTTGGCCAGTTCGTCAGACTTTTCGTTTCCAGGTACCCCCGTGTGGCCTGGTACCCAGCAAATCTTCAAACCAACTGCCATCTCTTCTAGTTTTGTGGCCAGTTCGTCCACTGCCAGTGCTATCGCCTGCCCAGGTCCTGGTGCAGTGTGTGCCATTCTTGCGATTGCCGCCTGGTTGTCAAGGAATACATACACATCTTTTGGTTTGTGCATGTTTCTTTCTACCAGCCGCGTACATCTCTTAACTGCTAGAAGCGCTCCCTCTAGCTCAGCATCATACACTTCTGCCTCTGTTCCAAGAGGCAGTACCAACGAAATGTCTGGAATACATCCGCCTTGCATAATGTACACGCCAGCGCCTGTTATCTCATTGTCTTGTTTTGATCCATCACTGTATGCAACCATGTAATGGCTGTCTTCTTGGATCTTGTCAAGCAGCAGAAAGTGTAACTCAGTCGCCTGCTCCTTGTCGGCTTGCTCAATAATCCATTGTACTTTGGATTCGTGCCATGGTGGTGTGTCTGTTGCATTGAAGGTTTCAATTTCAGTGGTTGGTTTGAGCCACGTCCTGACTGTGTGGAGTAGGGCATCTAGCCGGCTGAGGAACTTTGGTTTGTCTGAGTTGCAGTGCCACTGAGCTGTTGACTCCAGCTCTTCGTCTCTTGTGGTGCTGTCAAAACAAGGGGGAAAGGTTTCCGGACATCTTGTTCTGATTGGGTGGGATTCAGGAAGTGTTGCGATTCTGAGGGCATATCTTCTGGCAATGTGGTTGAGTCTGACTGAGGTGGGAGGTATTGCTGCTTCTGCTTCAAGTGCAGCTGTTGGTGTTGTTCTGAAAGCGCCCATGATTCCTCTCAGGGCGCTATTCTGGACCATTTGTAGCTTTTTCGCCAGCTGTTTCTGGCCTTTCCACCATATTTCCACACCAAAGTCCATTACAGGCAAGACTGTTGTGGTGAACAGTGTTCGCATGGTGCTTGGAGTGATGCCTGACTGGGTGTTTGCCATTCTGCTGAAGGCAAAGTATGCTCTTGTCGCAGCTGTGGTTTTGAGCTTGATGTGGTGGCTGAAGTTGAGTTTGCTATCTAGCCATACTCCCAACCATCTGACAACCGGTGATGGCTCAATGATAGCGCCATTAGGGAGTGTAATCGCAGTCTGGTCTGGATTTCGTTTGGTTGAGAAGTGGATGAGCTCAGACTTGGGGCCGTCGAATGTGAGAGCATTGTTGTCTGACCAGGTGAAGAGTGTTCGCACTATCTTCTGGATTTGCTTGCAATTGGCAGTGGTGCTCTTGCCAGATACCACGATTGCAACGGAGGTTGAGGTGTTGAGGAATGTAAATTGCAACTTTGGGGTGTTGGTCGCATGGGGTAAAGATATCCATGCCTTGGATTGCTGAGTATGATTGGTTGTGTTGATTAAGATTGGGCTCTTGTAAGCACAAAATTCGATTTTTTGCAGTGGTGTTTTCGTGGATAAAGGCTTTGGTGGACTGCGGCCTTCTGTTGCAGTTCAATGATACCACCTGAAGATGAGTAGTAGTTGTACTATTCATTGGTGTTCATGGGGTCGGTCAGGGGCTCTGCAGCAGCAGGTTCAGGCATTTCAATCGGGCCTTAAGGTGGTGGGAGAGGTGCAGTGGTGGAGCGCGCTGTCTCAGCTGCCTTGACTCTTGTGGGGCAGGTGGGGTCGAGCGCGCGGTGGTTGGTGGAATTGCATAAAGTGCACTTGATTGCGCCGTGGTTGCATGACCTGCCTTGACGGCAGCCAATCACTGTGCAATTGTGGAGGTCAACATGGTGTGCTTTCGAGCAGACACCACATCTGGTGGTGTTGGCGCAACGTTCAGTTGCGTGGCCTAAAGTGAAACAGTTGCGGCATAATGTTCTAGGGGTGGCAGAAAAGAAGTCATCAATCCTGCACAGTCTGCCTCGGAGGGTGAACTGTTGGATGCCCAGGGTGGCCATGGTGTGCGAGCCCTGGATTTTGATGATGATAGAGGAGGCGGCGCGGCGTCTGCCGCGTGTGGCGTCGATTTGGAGTCTGGTCTGTTCGCTGAGCAGCCATCTTGGCGGCTCAAGCAGGACCATTTGTGAATAATGGGTAGTCAGTTCAGAAGCTACTTCTTCCAAGTCCGCTTCAATAGGAATGTTATGGACCATGAATGATGATTGTTCACAGTCAGCTGCGATATTGGTGATATCCCATTCGGGGAAGTAGGATTTCAGGGCTGGGAAGTACTGGGAGTACATAATTCCGTTGGTGGAAAAGGATGTTTCGAAGCAAATGTTGTTGCGCCGGGTGAGGTACACTCTAGTGAACTCAAGCTGACGTTTCGCCCGGGAATCTCTCAGGCACTTGTTGGCAGTGAGGAGAATGTTTTCGCTGTCGATGCGGAGAGTGGTGTTTGTGTAGTCAGTGTTCTTCACCTCAAAGTTTACACGGCGTTCTTTGGCAGTAAAGGAGGAGGTGAGAAGTTTTGGTGCCGGTGCAGGGTCAGGGGTTATGTTGTTGTCGGTTTTGTTGCTGCGGTTGCTGTTGTTGTTGCGCTTCCGAGATCTGGACCTGTTGCGGCTTTCTTGTACTTCAGTGGTGGTTTTATGTTGGTTCTTTTGGACCGCTTGTGAGTACAGTGTTGGGGCCTTGGGTGCAGGTTGTGGGCGGGCGGGAATTGGTGGTGGTGGATTGTTGTTTACTTGTTGATTCTTTGCGTTGGCCTGGGTGGACAGGTTTTGCTTTGGTTGGTTGACCGGTTGATGTGATTTCAGGTTGTTAACCTGAGCATTCAGACGTTTCATTTCCGCCTCAGAGGATTTCAGTGTGGTTTGGGTTTGAGCCAGCTGATGTTGTAGGTTCAGAAGCTGGGTAGTCAGGGAGCTGTGGAATACGCGGGTCTCTTCTTGCATCCTGAAAAACATGGTATTCTGCCACCACATCATGTACTCTCCAGTAGGTGATGCGCTGAGGTTGCAGTCGGGGTCAAAGTAGGTGTTCATGTTGCGTTTCATAGGGATGCCTTGGTCAAATGGGACAGGTGCAGGGATGTCGACAGTGTTTGTGTTGTTGAGGTGTTCAAGATGCCAGATTTTGCCTGTGGCAGCTGGCGTGCTATCATGTTTCTCAGGGGAGGGGTGGCGGCTTGAATGGTGACTGGTGGGGTTGTTTCGTCTTTTCGATTGGTGACGAGTAGGTGGTGCATCAGAGGTAGAGGGATCCCGGCTTCTGTTGGGGGTTGGAGTAACAGGGAGTTCAGGTACCCTGCCAAAGGGTACAAGACTGAATTCGGGTTGGGGTACTGATGAGACAAGTGAAACGGGGTCAGGAATGCTTTGTTCTTCATTTATGTCTATATCGGAGTCTGAATCATGTTGAGAACTGTTTTCATGTCCGCGTTTTGTAGTAGAACGTGGACGGAGAGGTCTTGCAGGCGTGTCCCTGCGGCCACGGCTGGGCTGAGAGTCTGTTCCAAACATTCAGAATGTTTGGAAACTTCAGAGTGATTTTTTATGTTTTGAACAAAAGTTCGTGTAACGTAGTTATATGTGGGCTTCGGGGGGCTCGGGAAGTTCACAGTAGCAGGAGCCTATTACTCACTACCCAAGAGTTCCTGCAGTATGGAAGCGTTTACGTGGGCTCTTGCCTTGCAAACTCTCAACCAAAACAGTACTATTCTCAATGGTCTGCTTATCTCTGTAGAACAAGAGGGCACCTTTTGATACTCTTACTTGGGCAGGTCAGGCAAATACCGGCTGATATCCCTGTTGTAGGCTAAAGATTGCCTGGAGTGAAAATGGGGGAGAGTAGAGGCTGCTGTGGCAGGCTTTTGGCGGAAATTCGGAGGTTTTTGGTAGGGGTTTGGCGCTTTGTTGGGCAACAACCAGGGGGCTGAAGCTTTCGAAATCGTAGGAGGAGGTAGAGGAGGGGTTGATAAGGGTGGGGCGAAGGTTTGGCGCTGTTTGAAGCACTGTGGGATGTGTGGTTGTTGACTGAAGTTTGTGAGAACTCAGTTCGGGGATTTTCGGTGTTCGGGTTTCGGGCCGTATCTCGAGAACGAGGCGTCCGTTTGGCACGTGGATACCACGGCTAGAACCGCAGCGGTCTGTTTAGCCGGGTGTGTGAGTTTGGCGCCGTTCGCTGCGCTGTAGGCGATGGAGTTTGATGGGGGAAGTTGTGTTTCAAGTTCAGATGTTTGAGGAATCCGAATTGCAGAGTATCTCAACGAAAAATGATGCGATCGCTACGCTGATGCCACGGCTGGAACCGCAATGGCCGGTAGACCGTACGCTGAAGTTATTGATCCGTTATTCGATGATTTGGTGATGGAGTGGCCGAAAAACTGGTGTGGTCACCCCTAGATTTGGGGTGGGGTAAAGGTGAAAATTTGCGAGTTTTCCACCACAACAGAGAGCAATAAGAAAGAGGATAATAGAAGTGGGCGTATAGATGCTCTCTGGCGCCAGGAATCGATTGCAGTAATTATAAATTGATTTGGAGAAGATTTGGCCAAGTTATTGTTGGTTTGTTTCGTTTTGGGAGCCGATCATCGCTATGGTTGACAGTCTGGGTCTCCTCACTGTATTCAACGAGGTCTGGATGGCCACACCAGCATACCTCACGAGTAGAGCACACAAGAGTGCATACGAAGAATTATCCCAATGCAGTGGCAATGAACGACGGGATATGGCGCACCATATTGTGGCTACTCTTTACGTCACATTTCGCCGGAATACCCGCGTTCAACACCGGACCCGCTGTAGCCAAGCACTGCGTGCGACCCGTGCTTTGATTGAATTTTATTTCTATTCTCAATACAAGACCCGGATACCGGCACCCTCGGGCAGATGACGGACTGTCTCGCCACATTTACGGCGAATAAGACCGTATTCCTAGCGTATCGAGCCAACAAAGCAACCAAAGCTGCAGGGGCCAGGCTGCGTGCTGAACTCATCAAGGAACGCGATGCCGAGATTGCAGCATCCAGCGGTACACCAGCACAAAAGAAGCAGATCAGAGAACGTTGGAGCAGCATTATTGACAGCAAAACCAACGAATATCGCGTGCAACAGTAAGACTTCAACTTCGTCAAGATGCATCTTATAAACCGGTTCGTGAGCTTTATTCCGAGGTTCGGCAGCCTTCCGCAATTCTCCGCCGAGATGGGCGAACGTCTCCATGTAACTACAACTAAAGATGCCTATCGCCATTCGAACCGGAACGGCGATATTTTTCGTCAGATGCTCGACTACAACAACCGCATCATGGCATTCAAGTTGCGCGAGCTCAACAATGCCGTTGTTCACCGGCATTACGGCGAAAATCACCGGAAAGCTGAAGAACATAACGAAGATTCTGATGTCGCTGTCGAAGTCACAGACGCGCAAGCAGAGATTGATAGTAACATACCACCTCGGCGATTCAATTCTCCGCAAAACAAAACAAAAATCCGAATCTTTCAAGAACTGTCGGCACACGTCGGTATGCCGCTGGACCAGTTTCGCGGTGCATTAGACCTATTTCTGCGTCGTAACGACATTGTGCAACTTGATTACGATGAGATCAACGCACTGTCCATTGCTTTCTTCCACGGCTTGCGAGTACCAGTGCAAGACTTTCAGACCGGTGCGTGGGAGTTTCATCAGCTGCGCTGCACAGTGAATAACACCTGGCACGGGGCACCTCCGCGCCGTGACTGGGTATGGTATCGACCAAGAGACAGAAACCGTCGAAAAACACCGGAAACCCGGCGAATTGGACCTGAAAAGTACGGTGCCCTGCAGGGGCAATTGCCGGTACGCGTACGATGTTATTTCAGGGTGAGTATACCATCAAAGGATGACTATTCCCTCGCGTTAGTAGAGATGACCACACCAGTGAATGCAGGTAAACCGGATGAAGACTCCTCGATGACTCGTGTGCAAACACCGGCGACCAGTAAAATCACGGTAATTGAGGCGTCGTTGATTTACGGCGCCGCGCATCGTATACAAGATTCCGAGACTACGTGGGTTGTCAATAGCCACACTGATCTCGAGACGTGGAACCGGGTATATCTTGAGAATAGCTAGTTTACCGTAGAATGAAACGTTTTTCCTGTGAAATTCACCGTTTTCCCGTGAGATGCGCACGCTTTGTGATATGGCAATAAATCAATTCGGTGAACTAGTAATAAACGAAGCACCAAGCGAGATCTCATAATACTACCGGTATACCTTAAACATAAGTCGATAGAATTCACCGTGTTTGCCGTGAATATCACCGGAAGACGGTTCATCTCACAACGTCCGGCATGTAATCACCGGAAGACGGTTCATTTCGCGATGGCCCGTATGTCAAACGGAAGCACTAGATTACCCGTATATAACACGGTAAAAGTGGTGGTATTCACAGTGCGACGCGTGGTGTGTGGCAATCGACGTTGCGACATGTGGTGTGTAGCAACCGCCGCTCAGGCGTTGCATCCGTTGCACCCTTATATTAGATCCTGGCAACGGTTGCACCCGTACAGAAGACCCTGGCGACACAGGCGACTCAGGCGACATCTAAAGTAAAACGGTTTGTATCTAAGAAGGCCGATCTTCAATAAGGCAATATTTTTTCCTGATGCATACTATTTGTCCCCATGAAAAACGGAAAGTTACGGTTATGCGTGGACTATCGAGACCTCAACAAAATAACAGTTAAGGACGGTACAGTAACTCCACTGATGGACGAATTGATTGAACGCGTTCGCGGAGCTTCACGGTTCACCAAGTTCGACTTGAAAAACGGCTTCAACCTGATAAGAATCAAGGATGGCAACGAATGGAAAACGGCCTTCAGCACGAGATACGGACAATACAAATACCTTGTGATGCCATTCAGCCTCCGCAACGCACCGGCCACTTTCCAGGGAATGATGAATGAAATATTTCACGACATGCTGGACGACGGAGTCGTTTGCTTCATTGACGACATCCTGATTTACACTAAAGGCAGCCGAGAAGATCACGAAACGCTTGTGTGCAAGGTTCTTGAACGCTTGCTCAAGTATGGGTTGTGTATAGCTATAGAGAAATGCGAGTTTTCCGCTACGGAACTACCTTACCTGGGACACATCCTCTCTGGAACTGGAGTACGAATGGACCCCGAAAGGATAGATGCCGTCTTGAACCAGCCAAAACCGAAGTCAATCAAGCAAGCCCAGCAATTCAATGCATTTGCTAATTTCTATCGCCAGTTCGTGCAAGGTTATGCACAAATCAATGCACCCATATGAGATGTCATCAGCTCACCAAAATTCTATTGGGGAGAACGTGAGCAAAAGACATTTGACTACCTCAAAAAGGCATTCACTACCGCGCCTATGGTCAGACATTTCGATCCAGAACTTCAAGCAATCCTGGAAACAGATGCCTCCGCCTACGCTACGGGAGCAATACTGAGCCAACGCCATGACAAACGTCTACACCCCGTAGCGTTCCACTCAAAAAAGATGATCCCTGCCGAAAGAAACTACGACATTCATGAGAAGGAAATGCCATGCATAGTTCAGAGCATGATTAAATGGCGCTCATGGCTTCACGGAGCCAAACACAAAATATTAATTTACTCAGACCATCAAAGTTTAAAGTACTTTGAAAGACCTCGAATGTTGTACGGACGACAAGCAAGATAGGCAGAAACATTGATGCCTTTTAGTTACGAAATAATCTTTTGCAGTGGAGCTAAGAACGGCAAAGCGGAGGTGCTATCTCGCAATCCGGAGCATTGCATGAAGAAGGAGAGTACTAATGATCCGAACAACATTGGCTATCAATTCATGTTTGGGGCACTACTAACAGAGCAGGACGTGGCTACTGGACCAAATCAACTGAAGCTTGGTATGACAACCGTTAACCTTGCGAACTCCGAGATCAACAAACCAACCTCAACATTTGCAGATAAATGCCAGAAAACCTATACAACGGACGAAAACGTAGAACAATCCAAGGAATGGACTAAATCTAAGCGGACTCTGGTACAAGGAACACCTATTGCGACCACCCCAAGCATTGTGGAAAGAAATCGTTACTTACGAACACAAGCGCGCACACTGTGGAAGAGATAAGACAATAGAAGTGATAGAACGGAACTTTGATATCCCAGGACTGCGGACTCTCGTAGAAGAAGTGTTTAAACACTGCGATAGTTGTCAACGCGCCAAACACAAACGGCATAAGCGCTACGGATTACTCAATACATTGGACTTACCTCCGCGACCTTGGTCTTCCATCTCGATGGACATTATTGTGAAACTTCCACGGACACAAAACGGCAACGAACACATATGGGTCATAGTCGATCGTTTTTCAAAAAATGGCACACTTCGTACCTGGCCGCAATATTCAGGCCTCCGACTTAGCAAAACTTTTCGTTAAGGAAATATGGCGCCTCCACGGACTACCAAACGACCTTGTATCCGACGGAGATAGTCGCTTCACCAGCAACTTTTGGCAAACTACTCTCGAATTACTGTCAATAAAAGACAATCTGTCTACAGCCTTCCATGGAGAAACCGATGGCCAAACAGAGAGAGTTAACCAGGTCCTCGAACAATTTTTACGCATCTTCATCATGGACAGAAAAGATTGGGATGAACTACTTCCACTAGCGGAATACGAATACAACAACAGTCATCATTCAAGCGCTCGGATGTCGCACTTTTATCCCAACTACGGTGAGCACCTCAGATCTATATGGCCGATAGAACAGAAACCAGTTTGCAACCCGGCTAGCGAGCATTCGTGCACTACTTAGAAGAGACCCATAAGCAATTGAAAGAAAACCTGAAAGCTGCCAGAGAAGCTATCATACGAAGACACGATACCGCTAAAGTCTAAAAGGACGGAAAATCAACAGGAGTTACACGGTACGGGATGCAGCAGCCTGCATCAGGAAAAAATCCGTTTACATATTAGTCGTCTGAACGACTTGGGCGACTTAGGCGACTTGGGCGACTGCGGAGCATATCGAACAAAAATGCCCGCGTCGCGAAGTGGGTTGCAGTGCAAACGCTCCCGTGAACTGGCCTGCACGCCGTTGTGTGCCGTCAAACCCCTTTAACTCACTGTAGTGCCGGTGAAATACACCGCATGTGGGTCGCTTACAGGGAGCAACCCGTAATACCGGTAGCTTCATGGATAGCGCCGCACAGGCCTTGCGCTCCCCTGAACAACGCCGCATGCGAGTAGCTTCGACGGACTACCTCGCCTGCAGGTCTGTGCCGTCAATCCAATTTAACGCACCGTAATTTCCGTGAGATTCACCGCCATACCTGTAGTTTCACGGACAGCGCTGCACAGCTCGGCAACTCCCCCTCTTTGGCCTGCCTGACGCGACAGTTCATGGCAGTTAACCGGAAAGACGGCGAATATCACCGGAACATCGGTTCGTGCGGGTTATATCGTTGAAGCTACGATACATGCGGGTCCTATCGTTGAAGTTGCAATACATGCGGGTTCTATCGTTGAAGTTGCAATACATGCGGGTTCTATCGTTGAAATTGCGATACATGCGGGTTCTATCGTTGAAATCGCGATACATGCGGGTTCTTTCATTGAACTTGCGATACACGTCGTTGAGGCCACACGGGGGACACTGATTTTGGAGAACCCTACCAAAAATAAAAGTCAACAACCACAACAGCTACGAGAAAAATAAGTCGATAAATCAATTCCTTACACCTCAAATACCACACCCTCCAATTTTCGAAAAAGAATAACTCCTTTTGTGGGTGTCGTTGCACAAATCGCGATTTTACCCCTTTTTCAGGGGTAAAAATCTCCGAATTTCGGCAGAACTCCACAACAACAACTCCAAACGCTCCAAAAATTTTACCCTGGGCTAAGCGAACGTCCTCGAGCGTATCTACCACTTTTCGAAAGCGTCCGACTTTTGGTTGTGGAGATACAGCAATTTTACCCCTCCTCTGAGCGAATTTTTCGAAAATTTTCTACCAGCAGAGCCTCAACACCACCCCCTACACAGGTCTCACCACCTGCTACCAGAACCCTTGAGAATTTTTCAATTCCCACGCTATCCCCCCCATCAAGTCTCCCCCCCTTTAAACAGGGATTTCTGTTCTGCAAGGCATCATTATTTTTTGCTGTTCTTGCATTTTTGAATTTCGGAATTTTTGGTGTGGTATTGTTACTCAGCACACCCCCTGCGCACCACCACACACACCATCACCAAAGTCTTAGTCAGAACACCCCACCACAATTTCCTACACCACATATCACTCTGATATTCAAGAAACAACCACCGCAAACAACAGAAACATGTTGCGCAAAACCAAAGACAAAAACAAACCACCCCTTCCAGATGTAGCTATCTCATCTGATCCAATCACCAGCACCAACCACACTATTCACAGCACCCTCAACAACCCTTCCGGCTCCAACAACCCTACTAATAGAAAGAGAAGTGGAACTGAAAGCATATATTCACAGGAGCCCGACCTCAAAAGCGTCAGGAACCAAGGGTATGCGAACATTTTAAGATTCTCAACAATTGAACAACCGAACCACCCTAGCAGCCCACCTAGGGTACATGCAGAACCTGACTTGATGGAAAGCCTTGGAGAAGAAGATGAAGAGGAAGAAGA
The DNA here is from genome assembly GCA_024516215.1 of Geopyxis carbonaria. NCBI lineage: Eukaryota > Fungi > Ascomycota > Pezizomycetes > Pezizales > Tarzettaceae > Geopyxis > Geopyxis carbonaria. Next base: position 4,491 of record JAJJXG010000078.1, on the reverse strand, counting down.
AGAAGGCGCATTCGAAAACAGTCTGCTGGTCACCAACATTGTAGCAAAGGTGTCTCAACTATTCAGAGGCGTCATTGCAAAACAGAACAAAAAGATCAAGGCGCTTGAAGACAAAATTGACATCCTACTGAAAAACACCACTCCTACCACCACCGCGGATCCCAACAGCAAGAAGACCTGGAGCCAAGTAGCAAGCTCAACCCCCACTGGCCCCAAAAACGCTTCAAAAACTACACCAACACCAACCGAACCCAGCAAAAAGGCAAGAACTTTCACTATCCTGAGGAACACTTCAACTACGAACAAGACGATCAACTCACTAGAAATGAGGGACACAATGAACACGGCATTACATCAGGCTCAAGCTCCTCCTCAACTCAAAATCGCAAGTGCTACTCTGAACCCCAGAGGCAACATTGTAGTGATGACCAAAGACGACTGCACCGCACAAGATGTGCTACAATACAAAGACCAGATCTCAAAGGCTATCAATCAGGCGGACAAGGAAACTCAGGAGATCAGAACCAGTGAAGACTGGGCCAAGGTGCTTGTGCACGGGATCCACCAAGAATACTTTCCAGACACAACTGAAGGAATGGAGAAGCTGAAGTCTGAAATCCACGAATTCAACAGCAGAGTCAAGGTCGTAAACACACCAAGATACCTGCTCAAATCAGAGAAGCGCACTGGCAAAGTCCACTCGTCAGAAGTACTGGCGGTGGAAAACAGAGAAACCATGAAGATGATGGTTAAACACGGCCTCCAGATCCTTGGAGACACTCAAAAGGTGGAAGAGTTTTATTCGGTCAGGCCACATGACCAATGCACTAAGTGCCAGGACTTTGGCCACCCGCAGCAGAGATGCTGGAGAGATGTAAGATGCAGAGTATGTGGTGAGGGGCACCACACTTCAGAACACAAGTGCGAGAGCTGCAATGCAGTAGGGAAACTCTGCCCACACCAGACGCCCTCCTGCTGCAACTGCAAAGGGAAACACAAGGCAAATGACCCAAGCTGCCCCACCATCACTCTCCTTCACTCCCGGGTCCAACTGAGAGTCAACGCAAACAAAGGCAACACTGTAGACACTATCATGAATGAATAGTGCACCACCTACAGCTCACAAAATCCGAATTCTTGTACACAATTGTGCAAGAAGCACCAATGTAATGCAGTCACTCCTTCAATCAGCTGCCGGCACAGCAGATATTCTACTTCTGCAAGAACCTTTTTCAAGATCAGCCACTACTATTCCCCATCCTTCTTTTCAGGCGATCTTACCACCACCATCAAATAGAAGGCCCAGGACTATGGCCTTTGTTTCCACCACCAATCCTTTTCTTAAAGTCACCCCTCGCCCAGATATCAGCACTGATCCAGATTTGCAAGTGCTTGATATCTCCACACCCACCATTCCAATTACTCGCCTGTTCAACATATACAATGAGAAAGTTCCAGGCGAACCAGACACAACAAGAACGATTGAGCGAACACTCACTAATATTACATTTCCACCAAGAAGCATTCTAGCTGGCGATATGAATGCACACCACCCATGGTGGAACCAACACAAACGGCCCGCCAGAGCAGACGTCCTTGTTCAACTGATGGAGAGTAACAACTTCACTCTAGTTAATGAACCTGACGTCCACACCTACCATGCAAAGACAGGCCTGACCAGCTCCGTCCTTGATCTTGTCTTCTCTTCTGCAGCACTCCACAACAACACCATCAACTGGGCCATTGACGACAGCCATACAACTGGGTCTGATCATGAGGTGATCAAGTTTGACTTGATTTCGGACAGTCTAGACACAGTAACTCCACCACTTGCACAACATTACAACTGGAAGCAAGCAGACTGGGAATGCTTCAACAACGCGCTCATTGAATCTGAAGAAGAATCAAAGCGCAGATGGGAAGAGCTGATGGACAATTCACACAACACTGACAACCTGGAAGCGGCTGCCTGTTACCTTAGGGATATCATTGTATCAGCCTCCAGAAAGTCAACACCAGTCATCAAGCACTCACCAAGGGCGAAGAGGTGGTGGTGTGAGGAACTGTCTCAGGACAGAAAGAATATGGCCCAGGCGTTAAGAGATTTTAAGGAGGAGAGGACCATGGCCAACTGGCTGAGATTCACAACCAAGCGAAACCTGTACTTCAGACACATTAGAGTACAGAAACAGAAAAACTGGGTTGAGTACCTTGAACAAGTCAAAGGGACGGATGCATTCAGCCTATTGCGATACACCAAACCCAGAGTTACTGAAAGAACTCCAGTATTGCTGGACTCTGACAACAACGCGCACATTACGTTTGAAGAAAAGTGCAGCCTTTTTCGAACTGTTATGTTCCCACCACCACCTGACTACCCCCCGCAAGCTCAAGACGCACCCAGACTTCAACTGCCTTGGGAACCGGTCACCAAAAGAGAAGTTGAGAAAGCAATCCTAACATCTCACCCCAACAAAGCCCCAGGCCCAGACGGACTCCCATTCCTCTGCTTGCAGAAAGCCTACCAAGCGATCCCACACATGTTCAACACCATATATGCACAACTAGCCAAACGTGGATACCATCCTGTATGCTGGCGGGAATCAACAACAGCTGTCATCAGAAAGCCAAACAAACCTGACTACTCCACACCAAAGTCATACAGGCCCATCGCCCTGCTCAACTGCTTGGGAAAGGTGCTTGAAAAGATCATGGCAACAAGATTGGGATTCTTGTCTGAGAAATACAATCTCTTACACAAGGCACAGATGGGGGGGAGGAAACAGAGAAATGCAATTGATGCAGTGATGTGTTTAGCACACGACATTGATGTTGGCAAGAAGGAAAAGAAAGTGGTCTCAACAATACTTCTGGATGTCAAGGGCGCTTTCGACAATGTCTCCTCCACCCGTCTCAAACACACACTGGCTCAGATGGGACTTCCACCACCTGTTCTATCCTGGGTTTCCGATTTCCTCAACAACAGAACAACAGCATTGGCCTTTGACGGAGACAAAGAAACATTGCAACCAGTACAGACGGGAATCCCTCAAGGTTCCCCAATCTCACCAATCCTGTTCCTGCTTTACCTCAAACCACTCTTTGATGAACTTGAGAAGAAGCATCCAAACACCAACTGCCCTTCATACATTGATGACGTTGCAATCGTGGTATCAGGCAAGAGCACCACTGCCAATTGCAAGCAAATTCAGAAAATAGTGCGAACACTCTTCACCTGGTCAGATAACAATGCTCTCACATTCGACGGCCCCAAGTCTGAGCTTATCCACTTCTCAACCAAACGAAATCCAGACCAGACTGCAATCACACTCCCTAATGGCGCTATCATTGAGCCATCACCGGTTGTCAGATGGCTGGGAGTATGGCTAGATAGCAAACTCAACTTCAGCCACCACATCAAGCTCAAAACCACAGGTGCGACAAGAGCATACTTTGCCTTTAGCAGAATGGCAAACACCCAGTCAGGAATCACTCCAAGCACCATGCGAACACTGTTCACCACAACAGTCCTTCCAGTAATGGACTTTGGAGTGGAAATATGGTGGAAAGGCCAGAAACAGCTGGCGAAAAAGCTACAGATGGTCCAGAATAGCGCATTGAGAGGAATCATGGGCGCGTTCAGAACAACACCAACAGCTGCACTTGAAGCGGAAGCAGCAATCCCTCCCACCACAGTCAGACTCAACCACATTGCCAGAAGATATGCCCTCAGAATCGCAACACTTCCTGAATCCCACCCCATCAGAATAAGATGCCCGGAAACCTTTCCCCCTTGTTTTGACACCACCACAAGAGACGAAGAGCTGGAGTCAACAGCTCAGTGGCACTGCGACTCAGATAAACCAAAGTTCCTCAGCAGACTAGATGCCCTACTACACACTGTCAGGGCGTGGCTCAAACCAACCACTGAAATCGAAACCTTCAATGCAACAGACACACCTCCATGGCACGAATCGAAAGTTCAATGGATTATTGAGCAAGCAGACAAGGAGCAGGCGACTGAGCTACACTTTCTGCTGCTTGACAAGATTAAAGAAGACAGCCATTACATGATTGCATACAGTGATGGCTCAAAACAAGACAATGGGGTAACAGGCGCTGGTGTGTACATCATGCAGGGCAGTGGTACTCCAGACATTTCGTTGGTACTGCCTCTTGGAACAGAGGCAGAAGTGTATGATGCAGAGCTAGAGGGGGCGCTTCTAGCAGTTAAGAGATGTACGCGGCTGGTGGAAAGAAACATGCACAAACCAAAAGACGTGTATGTGTTTCTTGACAACCAGGCTGCAATCGCAAGAATGGCACACACTGCACCAGGACCCGGGCAGGCGATAGCACTGGCAGTGGACGAACTGGCCACAAAACTAGAAGAGATGGAAGTTGGTCTGAAGATGTGCTGGGTACCAGGCCACACGGGGGTATCTGGAAACGAAAAGTCTGACGAACTGGCCAACAAAGCAACACAAAAAG
>JAJJXG010000077.1:0-22461 GCA_024516215.1 Geopyxis carbonaria | reverse complement strand
ACGTGACAGAGCTCACACGCTGCATGCGCTCTAGCCCCAGTGCCACAGTCCAGACCGCCGCTCTCGGGCCTCGCCAGCAGCAGCAGCTTTGTTCCTGCCCCTCCGCATCTCGGCTGTGCCCCTCTCGCCGGCACCCGGGAGCACGATCGCCCAGACCAGCCAGTCCAAATCCCGTCTACCGTCAGGCCCGCCAAGCTCCCCCCCCGCCAATCACAGCGCCGCGATGCGCGCGCGGCACAGCAAACTCGTCGCGACCCAAAATTATCTCTTCAAACCCAGCGCATGAGTGTAGGAGAAATTACTTTCCTACGTGCCTACCCAAGGACGGGCGATTCATTTATTTAAACATGAAACGGATTGGGTTTGTGTTCCTGGATTGTTCGTTGGCAGAGCTCTTTATTTACGCGAGCCCAGGGGCACCCAGGAACCGGGCGAGCTGGTTGGCTGGACCGGGATGCTGCGCGAGGGCTAGCGCATTGGTTGGTCGCCACCGAAGGGCAGCGCTGGGATTATCGTGGTGTGGAGAAGCCCAACGCAGCACAGCAGGTTTTGTGGACGGGCAACGGGGCGGAGGTGTGGGTGCAATACTTAACCTCCCTTCTTCCCAAGGACAAAGAAGCATCGACGACTAACACCACCACCAGCTCATATCCTCCGGCGCTCTCCTTCATCCACGACTTCCTCCTCCCACTTCTCACCGCCGGCCACACCTCTGAACAAACCTCCACAAACCTCCACACCGTCCAACGCCCTCAACGCCCCAAAACCACCCCAAATCTACACAATCATGGCGCGCACCTCCCTCCCCGCAGCACGCACAACCCTCGTCACAACCTCCCTCACCCTCCTCGCCGCCACGCTCACGCTCGTGCTCACAGCACTCACGCTGCTGCGGCTCAACATCCACCCGCTCGCGCTCTCGCCGCCGGACCGCATGCTGTTCGTCGCCATCGGTGCTGTCGGCGCTGTCTTGGGTAGCTGCGCTTTTGTGGGTGTGGCGATGTGGGCGGACCGGCCGGCGGTTGGGGGGAAGTGGCGTCGCCGTGAACAGCGGAGAGTTGAACGGGCGGGCGATGAGAAGGAGGCGCTCGTCGTGGTGTTGGAGATTTTGGAGGAGGGGGAGGAGGAGGTATAGACGGATGGGGTATGTGAAGACGGATGGTGGATGGGATGGACGTGGGATATGAATGATGAATTTACGACGGGCGCTGTGCGCTGGCTGGACTACTGGCTACGGGGACTGGACTGGCTACGGACTGGATTGGGTACGGCTACGGGGCGGGTGCGGGTACTTTACTTCACACATACACACAGGCAGTGTCTTTTTCTTGTCTTTCGGTGTATTATTATCTGCGGGCGGGCATACTGTATAAACTAAAACTGAACAATAAATATTTCATGAACATACTGCATGTGCTCTCTTGGATTGTACATGAGCTTGTGTGTTGAAGCTTGTCGCTTCACAGTATGGCTGTGGGACTGGTAGAGTGACAGAGGAGGGAGGAGCAAGGAGAGAGGGGAGGAGAGAGGAGGCGAGAGGGGGCAAAGAATTCACTTGACCACGACCATGACCAACACCTACTTATTACTTCTACAATACCACCTTACCACCCACCCACCGCCCAAACAACATCCATAAACAGCTACCAACACCACTTTCGTCCTCTTCAGCTCCCCAAAAGAAATAAAAACCAGCCACAGCCACAGCCACAGACAGCCCCATGCCTTACACACCGTTCAGCTTGTAATTATGTTACACAACAATTTAGAGTGCTCGACGGGGAGAGTGTTTCCAGCCCGGTAGTGGTGCGGTGACGGTGCTGTGGAAGTGGTGAGGAGCAGGTGGGTGGGTGGGTAGTTGCTGGACTGGGACTGGGGATTGGTGTTAGGAGCTGTTGTATCACGGCGAGGGGTGAAGCGAGGGGTTGCAGTTGGGTTTGCGGGGTATATCCAACGTTGTATCGCTGAAATGACATGGTACGGTATGATCCGCTCAAACTCGATTCACGAATGTACCACAGCCTGGTCTTCAGCACGGTATCTTCAGCGCGGACTTCACGATAGCATCTAGGAACTAGATTCTGGAATATGGACGAGTGATGGGATGTGCTAAGTAGTGGTTCTCCATTATTTCTACTTCCACATCTGCTTTCACCCCTGCTTCTACCGCCGTGTTAAAGCACTATGCAAAGTTACAGGCAGCGTGAAATAGCGCATCGGAGTGTGGCTGGTGTGTCGTGCGTGGTGGGGTCGAACTTCGGTTTTGAGCGAGTGATACCAGGTGCGCGCTAAAACAGCAGCAGCCGCTGCAGATAAGGAACTGGCAGTACCATATACGACTGATAGATGATACACAGAGGTGCAGATACTTCCTGCGACGGTTGCTATACCATATAAGGTGGTTTGGGGGGGCCGTGTATTTAGCGATGTGTTCAGCAGTTTCGAGGTGTCGAAGTGTAAGAGAAAGTACGAGTAAAAGTATACTTGTGCCCGATGGAAGATCAAGTGTAAAATCAACCAATCAATAAGTGCGATAAATGCCAGCAGATCTGGGTCCGAAACATGAAAATGACCGAAACCGAGTGACACTCCGTGTATTTGAGCAAGATGTGAAGGAGTCGTTTCGGTTGAAGATGGCACGTCTGCGCCGGTGGCCATTCGAGTTTGGTCATGTCTCATGTGGGCCGAGACCTTCTGGCGTATCATCGCCGTTCGACTTGTCTTCTGCTGCTCACTCTCACAATGAAGAAACATCGTACTTCAAAACCGCGATCGATAGCTACACTCACCATACATGACTTTCGGGTCGATTAATACATAGAACAGATCGATCCAAGCTCGCTGGAGCGGTTTCATCAGATTTAAATCTGATACTTGTAGAGCAGGGAGTGCAATGGATCAGTATCACTCCATGGACTGCTATACAGGTCAAACGTGCTACCCGAGATATGGTATTGAAGAACTACGCTGGCTACAAACTTCTCTATGGTTCAACTCTACTCGTCCTCTGCCATCGCACTGACTATTATCAAGGTCGAATGATACGCGGTTAGAAAAATTCCGTAGCCTAAGCTCTGTCGGTGATTCAAGATCATCAAGTCTCGACGACGTGAAATAGCACTCACGCCAGCCATGCAACAGGAGACAAAACCAATCAATACCCAAAAAAGCACCGCCGAGTGATAGCTCATCAACCACAAAGACCACGACAGCAAAAAGAATCCCTTCGACCAGAGTCGAACTGGTGACCAACCGGTGACAAATGCTATTACAGCCGGGTGTGATACCAACTACACCACAAAGGGAATTCGATGAAAGCTAAAACGCACAAACGCTGTATGACTACACGTAACGCATATCACTGTCACATCACTCACATCAGACATAAACAACAGTACGAACGCGGGTGAACCCCAACCCCCACAGGCCCATGCGCCAACGACTCTACGAGAAAACCAGCTTCGCAAGCCGCCCACAATCGCGACAGGGGCGAATCACAGTATCGCAACTAATCATCAAAAACCGTACATTCCGTAGCAAGAAGGCGCATGACGTACCAGGCCGGCCTCCGAACGGCAGACTCCGCAACAGCGCCGCAACTGCGCAGTCCTGTGCCCCATACCAGCCAGCCTTACGCCTAGCCGTGGGCCGGCCCGCCTCGTACCTGCCGCCAGCGAGCTGGCCGAGCAAAGCGCAACACTCATTCTAGAAGCTAGATCTTGGGAGAGCGGATGTCGGCTCCGCTGTTAATAGTTATATAAGGCGGCTACGGCGGTGCTGGAGAAATTGATCCGTGACTCACAAGATGCTGCACAGGGTGAGAGGGTGCAATGCGGCGCTGGTCTGGCCGGCCGGCACAGAGATGCGGCACGACCCGCGCATCGCGCGCATCCATATACCGGGTATTGGATTTTTGGTGGGCGGAGGATAGGTTATGGGGCTGCAGTCGTGAGCTTGGATGGACGGTTGGAGTTCGCTAATGCGTGAGGATTATGGGGGCTGTGTAGCTAGAGCGGGGCACATGGCAGACTCGGGTAGAGGGTATCAGGATCCGTTGGGGCCTGGTAGATACTGTGCCGGTTGACTCATGGTGAAGACTTCGAATAGTGGTGCAGTATATACAGCTACCAGAAGTTGCAAGCTACGGCCGGCCCACATGTACACAGTGCTGAATGTTCGCAGCCTTGTCGTCCATAATCCGCCTTGTCATACTAATTCACAGGGCTCACGTTTTCAACTACGTAAGTATTCGGTGTTGCAGGTCATCTCGCTTATCACCGGAACACATCGCATCGAGACTCCATCGCCTCACTAATCTAGAGTAAGTACTCTACTCCTCACCCACTTCGCCCTAAAGGCTAAATCTGTACGCGCGGAGAGTATTAGTATCGTTTACCGCCTTACCGCCTAACCCGCTATCAAGCCGCCGGACCAGCACCCGCAGATACCGCCGCGTAAGCGAGGCTGACGTGCAGCGTGTCTGTGCCGCGGTCCTACAGCAGTAGGTATTGTGCATGCCGGATGTGGTAGATATGTTAATCTTGAGATTGTAAACACTATGGGAGTTAAGCTTTCATTCACATCCCTTTGTGGTGTAGTTGGTATCACACCCGGCTGTAATAGCATTTGTCACCGGTTGGTCACCAGTTCGACTCTGGTCGAAGGGATTCTTTTTGCCCTCCATCCCTCCTGCTCCTCGCATCCCGAATTCTGGAGCCGTGGCAAGTCTCAATCGTACATATCGTGCGATGAGTTGCATACATGTCTTGTGGGGTAGTGGGACAAATGCAGCGAATCTTTTCTTTGGTCGCGAGATGCGGTGGAACATGTTCTAAACATGCACCTCCTCGTGCGGTACTTACCGCGCACCCGCGCTACGCGACGTCCCACTGCACAAACGGGCCCTAGCTATCCATCATCTATAGCTTCAAGGCGGGCACCCAATCGCACCGACCAACTATAGAGTACTCTAAAATAGCCATGCGGCGTATTTCTTTTGCCGTGGGGCGCATTGCAGGAGCACATGCTCGAATAGTGCTCGAACGGGGCGGGTGCATAGCAGCGGCGCACGGGAGCTGGAGCTGAGGGGCGAATATTGTAGAGTACAATAGAGGGCGTTCCGCCCCGGGTCAAAAGTAGTACTTTCGAGTCGTACTATTGAGGCTGGGCATGAAATAAGCAATTGAGCAGAATGTCTGCCCAGACTCGAAAGTAAGACTCGAAAGTACCACTTTTGACCCGGGGCGGAACGCCTCTAATCGCTGTTCTAACCGCAGCAGCTGCTAGAAGTAGAGTAGACGTTCGAACGCGAGGGAGGACGGAAATGGGGTGGATGGGTGCTTTTGCGAGAAGGTGGTGGAAATGTGGGGTTGCCGCGTCTTGCTGCCGTGCTGGGATAACAAATTCGGGAGGTAGATGAAGAGGCACGTGGGTATGTCGGTATGTGGGGTGTTACGAGATGAGTTTTAGAGGCGCGATATCTAGTTTGGCTTTTGTGTAGCTGTTGGTTGTTGGTTGTTCTGTGCAGAGTATCGCGATTACGTAAGGTTGCGCTAGCGAAGCTTGAGTCTGCTGCTGTCCTGGGAGTGGGGAATTGCAAAAGCAATATGATATGTCGCGGATCGAGAAGAAGAGGGGGGGCCGTGGGTGTGGGTGTGGGTATGCGGGGTGCGGAGGGGTACGAGACGCGATGGTAGATTTCGAGGTGCTGGTGGTCGTTGTGTCTAGAGTATCGAGTAGACTACTTTGTTTGGAATGGCAGAGTGCCCTCGGAGGTGGAGTCTCGGGGGAGTATCGGCGTGTGGAGCTGTGTCGGTATATGGAGAGGCACGAGGCGAGGTTTGAACGCCGCGATAATCGATTTTCTAGCTCTTGCTGGCCTGTATCGAGACTACGTCGTTGAGAATCTTGGGCGGCGCTAAAAGCTTGAGTCTCACCGCTGTCCGGGGAGTGGGGAAAAAGCAATACTGTACATCAGAGCTCAGGAGGAGTGTGGGAGAACGACAAGTACGCACGGGAGTGTGGGTATGTCGTATGTCGTATGTGGCGATGTGGATAGGTAGGTCGATAGGTGGACAGGTACAATACAACACAAGGCGAGTTTCGAACGCCGCGATAACTGCAGCGAGGTTGTGGTGGCCGTTCTGTCAGAGTACTAATCTACGTAATTGGAAATTTTCGGTTTCGCTAGAAGCTTGAATCGACCACATATCGAGACTCGGGAGGAGTATCGGCGTGTGTAGCTGTGTTGGTATATGGAGAGGCACGAGGCGAAGTTTGGACGCCGCGATAATCGATTTCCAGCTCTTGCTGGCCCTGTCTACTCCAGTATCGAGACTACCTACATCATAGTTGGGAATATCAGGCTGCGCTAAAAGCTTGAGTCTCTTTGTATCCCGGGAGTGGGGAAAAAGCAACCCACCCACCCACCCAAGCTCGGGCGGAGTGTGGAAGAAGCAAGAGGAGGCACGGAGGTGTGGATATGTGAGTAAGTACGAGGCGAGGTTTGAACGCCGCGATAATCGATCTCCAGCTCTTGCTGGCCCTGTCTACTCCAGTATCTAGACTACATCATAGTTGGGAACATCAGGCTGCACTAAAACCTCGGGAGTGGGGAATAAGCAACCAACCCACCCACCTAAGCTCGTGTGGGAGAAGGACTCGGAGGCACGGGGGTGTGCGTATGTCGATATGCCGGTATGTCGGTACGTGGCTCAGTGCAACGCAGTTTCAACCGCTGCAACTCAGTGGAGGTCGACGTCTCCTGCCCATCTACCACCACCCAAGCACACAAGTGCACAAGGCGTTTCCTTGATCCACGCACGGCGAAGTCCTCGCGACTCTGGATCGGTGCTGCAGCGGTTATCGTCATCCTTTCACAGCCGCAACTTGCAGCGGGGTAGGCGACGGCAAAGGCAGCCTTGTGCCCCCTTTAGCCTCGTCAAGCACGGGAACTTGGAAGTTCTTACACACTGCACTGCGCTTTCGTTTCTTCTCTTCGACACCTGCCCGGGCTCGTCGCGCATCGCATCGCATCGCTTTTCTCCTCCTCCGCCTGTCTCTCCCACCTTTCTCTCCCGCCTTCTCTCCCGCATTCTCCATCCACCTCCCGCAGCATGTCCACCCCCCTCTCCACCCCCCTCTCCACCCCCCTCTCCACCCCCCCCTCCACACCCCCAACGCCCTCCACCCCCTTCACCCCCCCCTCCCCCCCCGCCTACCCAACCCTCGCAACCTGCAACAACTGCCACCTCCCCATCCCCTTCCCCACCCCCCGCTACCACTGCCTAACCTGTCCAGACCACGACCTCTGCCCCCCCTGCCTCCGCCTCACGCCGCCAGCACACCCGCCCACACACACCCTGCACGCCGTCTACTCCCCCGCGGCCACCGCGCACCCCTCGCACCACTGCGCGCACCCGCACTGCCCGCCCGCGCCGATCCTGGGGAGCCGGTACACTTGCACGGACTGCTCGACGTCCACGTGTGCGTCGCATTTTGCGGAGACGGAGGCGCGACATGCGAATGGGCACACGTGGGCCGTGGTGACGGAGCGCCAGCTGTGCCCGGGAGATCTGGCGCATGCGCCGCCGCCGGCGCCGCCGGCGAGCGCGCCGCCTGGGGGCGGGGACTTGAGGATGGAGACGTTCTATGCGACTCTCCGCCGGCGTGAGGCCCTCCGTGCATCCTATGCCCACCTCGCGGCGACCATGAAAACATCCTCCACCTCCTCCACCTCCTCCGCCCCCCTCGCCGCAGCCCTGCTACGAATAGCCTACACCGACCCCCGCCCCAGCGTGCGCACCCAATTCTGGGCCTGGTCCCACACCGTCTCAGTCCCGCGCCCAGACGTGGCGGACGTGGCCGCGAAGGTAGCCGCGGAGGTGGCAGCGCTGTGCTGCGCGCCGGACTATAAAACGGAGATGACGCACGCGCTCGCCGCGACCGCGATGGCGGTGGGGTGTGCAAGACTTGGGATCCGGCCGGGACGGGAGCTGGTGCGCGAGATTGTGAGGGTTTTTGGGCCGGATGTTGGGGATAGTGGGGGGATCGGGGGGGCGGGGGCGGAGGTGGGGGAGGTGGGGGAGGTGGCGGAGATATTGTGGGGCGACGGGGGGGAGGAGGAGGAGGGGAAACGGAGGCAGGTAGGGGAGCAGGAGCGGGAGGGGGACGACGAGGGGCACGAAGACGGGCACGACGAGGGGGACAGGCACGGGGAGAAAGACGGCGACAAAGCCCCAACCCCCCTCGCCCTCGGCCTCCAAATCCTGGACCACGAATACCGCCTCCGCCTCGCCAAGCGTCGCGGGACTCGCGGCGCGCTGGACAGCGTGCACGACCTCTCTGCGCCGGACGAATACTCGGTGCTTGCGCCGCCGACGCTGGTGTCGGTGCCGGCGCCCCCACTCTCGCCACGCCCGACGCCACTCCCGCTACGAACGCCGCCGGAACGAGGCACGGGGAGGAGGCGGAGGAAGAAGAAACCGCTGCCCCCGCCGCCGCTGGGTGCTGAAGTTGGGCCGGGGAAGAAGAAACCGTCGCGCCAACCCCCACCGCCACTGCAGAAGACACCGCTACGGGAACAGACGCCGCGGAAGGTGGTGTGCAAGAAGTCACGACGGGAGCAGGGAGGCGGAGGCGGGGGGAGGGAGGTGGGGAAGGAGGTGGGAAAGGAGATGGGAGGGGGGGCGAAGGAGGTGGGAGTGAGGGTGCAGGATATCGGCATGGGCGTTGAGGACACCGGAGGGGACGTGGGGGATGTGGTGGCAGAATTGATGGGCGACGTCCCTGCACTGGCGGGGGGACGGCCGGCGGAGGGACGGCCGGCGGATAACGTTGGCTTGCTCGTGGACGTGTTGGCTGGGAAGCGGCGGGTCCAGAGTGGGAGGAGGGGCAGGGGGAGCGGGGGGAGCGGGGAGCGGAGGGAGGGGTGCAGCGTCATGTAGCGTCATATAGCGTCATGTAGCGTCATGAGCGTCTACAGTGCTACAAATCGACAGAATCGACCTCGGGAAGGTCCACAAGCTGTAAATATCCTGATTTTTCAGCGTGTGTTGCATGTGTATATAAAGTTCCATTTTCATTACGACAGCCACAAATCACGATCGCAAAGCAAAACGAGATGAGAAAGTGAAGGCCGCAAACGTTGTGAGTGAGCGGTCAAACTAGTCGAATCGGTGATTGTGTGTACGTGTACGGATGCAGGTCGTGGTAGAGTATTGTAAGAGGGTAGAGGGTAGAGCGTGTTCGGCGATGTCTCGTGGCGGGACCCAGGGCACCGTTGAGCAGATACTTCAGTCCAGCTCGCAGCGCAATCCAGCCCATCCCCAAATCCACAACGCCAAGCCGTCGCTTTCGGTCCAGTAACTGCAATTTCGACAGAGAATACTCGACGTTGGGACGGGTCGCAAGCTGTGAAGCTGTAATTTGTAAATACATTGTGGTTTCGGTGGGAGCGGGTTGTAGAAAGGAAGGGCTATGTTTGTTACGACAGACACAAATTGCAATAAATAGTCGTACAAAGCGTTCGATAATAGCTTCGGTGGTTATGTGTATATGTAGGAAACCGCTGAAACCGCGGATTGTGCATACGTAGGACGCCGCACCCAGACACTACACTTGCATCGCATTTCGCCAAGCCTTTTGTGTGTTGTCACCCGTTGATTGGCCCCCTCACCGGTCACTTTTGCTTCAAACCCCATCTCACGATGCCGAACAGAGGCAAGAAAGGGTCGCCCTCCCTCACTGCAGACCATATGGTCAGTTCTATGACAGTGGGAAGACTTGTTGACCTCATGCAAATGATGGTTGATGAGCAAACCTCAGTCCTTAGCTCCCAGATTGGTGAGCTTAGGCAGGAGTTGATGAAGAGAGACGAGGAGGCTTCAGACTTCCGGGCACAACTTCAGCTATTACTGCGGTCGACGTCTCCACCACCTCCCCCGCCAACCACACCCCCGCTTAATAAGCGATCTCGTGCGGACACAACGGCGACGCCGGCAAAGCCACAACCGAAGCGCTCTCGAGCGACCTCTCCAACACCACCACCTCCTGAGCGGCAGGAACCGGGGTGGACTAAAGTGGAAAGAAAGAGTAGGGGGACACAGACCAGAACCGCCAGGCCAGACCCTAGCCCTACTTGGGCTGAAGTGGTAAAGGCAGGCAACACGACAAAGGGAGGTTTCACGATCTTCCTACAGATTCCTGCTGCAGATCCTAGATCTCAGCGCCGTCCTCAGCGTAGGACAAAAAAGAAAAACGAAATCGCAGACTCCAAGCGAGGAAAGGCGTCTGGTTCGCAGGCTGGACTGCCGACTGCAGATTGTGTGGAAAGGACAGGCTTGGCCAAGGCTCCGCCCAAGAAGTCATCAACAACGGATGGATGCGGGTTGTTAGGGTCAGTGAAGCTATAGGCCTAGAGTGGAGGATGAGCTGCCTTTTCTTTTGTAATTTCATTATTGTCACTAGGTAGTCACTTTATAGCTCTCCCACAGTCCTTCGGGGCTGTGGGTAGTATGTCACTATGGTATATCGGAATTGTGTCTCAGAAGCATATTAAAATTGTGTCTTGCGGCCCTAGATTACCACAAAATTTTGTGTTTCAAGCCACATATCAATGTGTTTCAACACACGGACAATAATGGTTCAACACACATTTATATTACTAAAATCACCTATCTAAATATGTGCTTGTAACACAATTTATTTGTGTAAATTACACAAATTATTTGTGCCTAAGCCACAATTTATTTGTGTCTGAAACCGAACAATAATGTGTAAATCAGTGGTACTGCAAAAATGTGTCTTTGACACAATGAACCAACGACTCTTTGAGAAAAAATCTTCGACCGCTGAGATTTGAACCCTTGACACACCTGCAGGATCTATTCTGCTGCTGCGCTCAGCTCACTGTTATACCACTACACCATGTTGTATTTGTTGAAAATTTTGTTGTAATATGCAACTTGAACCATTAACGTAAGTTTTCTCACATACAAATTCTGACTTAGTGAAAATTTCATTACGTCTAATTCAAACCCTTCGACTATCGATGGGGGTCTTTGAAGCATTTAGCTTGAATTGTGTCTTTGACGCATTTGGCTTGAATTGTGTCTTTGACGCAGTTAGCTTGAATTGTGTCTTGGACACATTTCACACTATGCGCTTGTAAGACACAATTTCTGGCTGTGCTCGAGACACATTTTTTGAAATGTCCGGGGTAAAGCACATTCTCAAGTCGTCTAGGGAGTGGCTTTAGGCTATTAATGTGTCTGAAACACAATTAAAGACACAATTCCTACCAAACGGAAGTACCATAGTGATGTACATAGTACCGTCATAGCCACTTCGTGGCTCAATACGAGTATGAATTATCATCATCATCGACGCCGCACCCAGCTAGCTGGGAGGAGCACCTGGACTATTTGTCACTCGCTTCGTTCTTCCATTTCACAGCCACGCAGCGGCCCCGCCACGCAGCAGCCCGCTCCATGCGCGGCGGATCAAAATCTCTATGCTAAGAGCGGCAATTCTGCATGAGGACACACCTGCCATAATATCCATCTTTTATTGCGAACACAGTGTAACCGAGAACCAAACCAGCGCAGCTAGAAGCCAGGATGCACGCCTGCCGTGGGTCAGGCTTCAGGCGTTATCGCAGCGCGGTGCCCATTTCCAACCCCGTGTGGCATGCTCGTGCTCGTAAGCCGCGTCCATTGTTGCAGAAACACAAGGCAACACTCTACGAACGCCAATTGCAGGACCTGCTGGGCTCCTGCATGCAAACTCTCTCGTGTGCTTTCTGACAAATTTGACAATTTAGAGACGCGAGGAAGTGTCCCAACGTGTATCATGGTGTTACGTCGCTGTTCACTTCCGACCCTGCGTGGTTGTGCCTGCCTGCCTGCACGCCCGCACTATAATCGTGGACTGCCTGTGAAACAACGCAAGCTTTTGTGGGAGCGCAACACGGGGACAGGCACTGGGAACACAAATGGAAGAACCCGCACCCGCACGGCCTAGTGCAACCTAACACAATTTCACACAATCTCGCACAATCTCGCAAAATCCCCGCGCACAGTGGCCACTGGTCGCAGTACAGTACAGTCCAGACTCAGTACAGACTCAGCACAGTACATCAGAAGTACTCGTACGAGTACATATTCGCGGCTATCACTTGCAGCACAGTAGACTAGATTACACTACAGTCTACTATACACGTCTTCCATCATCCCTTACGGCCGCATTGAGACCGTGTTTATTGTAAAGCACAGTGCCACGGCGCCCCCCCTTCCTCCCCTCATCGCCCTCATCGCCGCCCTCATCACCGGCCTGACACGAACCGCAACCACCCCCTCGCCTCGCTTTCCCCCGCCCCCGTCTCCCCAGCTACTAACGTCTCCGTCTCCGTCTCCCCCGCCTCACTGCCCCCCTGCTCCCACTGCCCCCGCTCCACGTGCCTCTGTTCCCCCTGTCCCCCCTGCCCTTGGTCTTGTCCCTCATCACCATTCCCCTCCCCGTGCACCTCCCCTACATCCACCACCCCCTCTACCTCCAAAGCAGGGCCCACAACAACCCTCGCCCTCGCCACAACCTGTCCCCACTCCCTCCCCCTCCCCTCCCTCCCCTCCCCCCCCGGCACCTCAGACACCTCAGGCATCAAACTACACGCCGGCATCAGCACCGCCACCACCACGCCCTCATCCTCACATCGACAATCCACCATCCGCTCCTCATCAAACCTATCCCCCACGGCGACCGCCGGCTCGCCAAGGACGTACACCTCGCGCTGCAACCGGAGATCGACGGCGAGCGTGGCGGCGGTGTGGAAGATGCGCTCATACGCTGCGGCATCGGGGGGAAGCCATGTACCCGGGTCCGGGACGCCGAGGATGAACGACCGCAGGAGGTCGAGGAAGTCGTGGGAGAGTGCGGCGGCGGCGGCGGCGACGGCCGCGTCGAACGCGGGTGCGGACGTGTGCAGCGCGAGCGTGTACGCGCGCCAGCGGTCGGCCGCGGCGGGCGGCGCGGCGGCGTAGACCTCTGCCAGCGCGGCGGCGTGCGCGTCGCGCATGCCGAAGCACCACGGCGCGAACACGCGGGCGGCGAGCCAGGCGCCGAGGAGGCCGTCGACGAGCAGCGGGAGGCGGAGGCCGGCGAGCGCGCCGCACGCGCCTGGGACGTCGGCGGGGTCGTAGGACAGCCCAGACTTGCCGCCGAACGCGCGGCGCGTGAAGGTTGCGATGTCGTGCGCGAGGGCGTGGAAGCGCGTCGTGAACGTTTGCGCGGCGATGGGCGGCCGCCCGGGGGTCATGGCGTCGACGGTGGCGACGTGGCGCGCGTTGAGCGTGCTCAGCTGGTGCCGGAGCTGGGAGAGCTCGGCGTGGTGGGTGTCCGCCGCGCGGGTGAGCGTGTCGGCGTGTGCGGACAGCTCTTTGCGGCGGCGCCTTTCGCGCATGTAGGCCTCCTGCTTTTTTTCGCCGAACCTCTCGGAGTTGGAGAGCCGTTTCTGGGTGTCGGCGAGCGAGCGTTGTGCGCTGGCGTGGGCGCGCGTGAGGGCGCGCGTGAGGTCGTCGTGTTGCTCTTGCAGGTCGATGTAGAGCCCGCGGTAGTCGAGTTTGCTGGTGCGGCCGAGAAGCAGCTTGTGGGAGCGCCGTTTGCGGGATGGTGGTGCGTCGAAGGCGGCTGGGTTGAAGGACTGGCTCCGGGCGTACAAGGAGTGGTGGGAGAGCTGGGAGTCGTGCGCGTCGGTCGCGGCGGTTCGCGGCGTCTCGTCCAGGTCGTTGTCGTTGTCGAGCATGCTGTGCGTGTCGCCCTCAACACTGTCTTCCTCGGCCGAGGCGATCGAACCCGACATTTCATCGTTCGACGGCTGTTCGTTTGCTTCCATGCTGCTCTCCCTCGAAAACAGGTGCTCGAGTTCGTGTGTCGCGAGTTCGTGTTTCGACTCTCTTGTATGTCGCAGCGCTTTGGTCTGGCTCGACATCGCGACGGTTGTGTGGGTGTTGGTTTGCTCCTGCGCCGCTTTGCGCTTTCGAAATGGAGCGTTCCTGACGTGGATGAACACCGACATCTTGGGTTTTGTTGTTTGGATGCGGATGGGTGAGCGACACCAGCCATGACTGTTCCGCACGATTTATGTAGCAGCCCAGCGGAGATGGGGGGTGTTGGAACGTCAGAACCAGGGCCATAAACAGCAGGCTGCACTCTGAGCAGCTCCGCCGCTGGCCTGCATATGCGGCGTGGACTGCACAAAGAGGGGTTGGTAGATACCAACAGGCAACAAGGCTAATTCGGGCCTTGAGGCGAAATAATCGCGTAACCGCCTTAATCGAAGTGTTTCCTTTTTCTGCCGCCCCGTCGGTCTGGTCTGGGGTGCCTCCTGATACATAAAGACGCCGGCAGCTAATTCCTTGATACCAACCCAGAATCGTCCGCACCGTTGTCGTCCTTGTCCGCTTGCATTGAAACCTCATACCGATCAGCTCAATTCAACGACAAGTTCACTACACCATGGTCATTCCCAGCAGCCAACGCGGCCACTACATCGTGGGCGTCGATTTCGGCACAACGTAATTCCACTCCTTCAACATCTTCCACTGTGCCGTTCAAAAACTGAATCTGAGATCGTCCGACAGCTTCTCGTGTGTAATCTTCGCGTACTCCAGCAGCGGCGGCGCCGACGAAGACACCAAACTCGTGCAAGAATGGCCGGGCTACAGCGCGGACGACGTGCCCTCACTCCTCCACTACAGCTCCGTGGCCTCGTCGGAATACGACTGGGGCTTCCAGATCAAGCGCGGCGTGCGCAACGCGCCGCAGCCGCTGGCGTGGTTCAAGCTGCTGCTGCAGCACGAGGACGGCGTGATCCCGAGCACGCACACCGCCGCGAGCAGCGCGCACACGCCGCCGCCCGACAGCCCGACCCCGAACGCGAGCCCGAACCCAGACTCGATGGTGTCGCTGTTTGAGCAGTTCATGCTTGCGTCGCCGGAGGGGCACCGGGCGGTGCTGGATCAGCGACTGCCGGATCCGCGGTGGAACGAGAGCGCGGCGGACACGGGCGCGTCGCCGGCGCAGCTGACGAAGCAGATGCTGGACGGGCTGGGGATCACGGCCGACCGCGTCGTGACGGACTATCTCACGGCGCTCCGTGTGCACGCGTATGAGGTGATTTGCAGGAACTACGGGCGCGAGTCGGTCGAGTCGTGCCGCGTCAAGTACGTCCTGACGATCCCGGCCATCTGGAGCGATCGCGCAAAGAACAGGATGGTGAGGGCCGTCAGCGACGCGGGGTACGGCGTGCATCGCCAGGATTTCCATCTGATTGGCGAGCCGGAGGCGGCGGCGGCGTATGTCCTGCGCACCCTGCAGCCGAACCATCTCAGTGTGAGTTCAATACTATCGCGTGTAATTGTCGTCTGACGAACGGTAGGTTGGGGACACGTTTGTGATCTGCGATGCCGGCGGAGGCACGGTAGACTTGATCTCATACAAAATTAAGACGTTGAACCCGTTGACGATTGACGAGGTCGTTCCGGGAACAGGTATTAATCCCTCTGTTTTTTGCCGTACGGGACCAACAGTCGATAGGCGATCTGTGCGGATCGGTGTTCCTGGACAATCGGTTTGAAGCCGCCTTGCGTGCCAAACTAGGCGCTGCTTTTGACGGCCTGACTCAGAAAAGAAAGAGCGAAATCATGGCCAACTGGGACCTCTGGGTCAAACAACCTTTCGGAAACCAGGCGCCGGACCAAGATTACTTCGACATGACTGCACACGGCCTCCCGCAGTTCCAAGACGACGATATCGACATCGATGAAGAAAGCGAGTTGAGAATGACCTTGTCAGTTCGCACTTTACGCACGATGCCGGCCAAGTTGATGCTAATTTGCGTGATAGAAAATTTATTAAAGAAATGTTTGAGCCCACGGTTTCCAGAATCATCGAACTGATTGATGGCCAAGTGGAAGGTGCTGCCTGTAAGGGCTTGACTGTCAATGTGAGCTCGCATACTTTTTCGCGACAAGGACAAGCTGATGTCTTAGGCAATTCTCCTTGTGGGCGGTCTTGGAACGTCGCAGTACTTGTTCGAGCGCATCCAGAACCACGCTTTCCAGGGACGAAACATCGTGGTTATGAAGCCTGGACAAGGCAAAAGTGCTATCGTCAGTATCATCAAACGTTTGTGAATAAGTACTAACTTACCACAGGCAAGAGGTGCTCTTATGAGAGGGCTGGACGGGTCGATTGTAACAGAACGGCGGTACGAGGGCTTCGGTATTCCATTATTCCAACAGACCAATTCACTAAGCAGATTCACATGTTAGTGCCCGTCGCCACTATGGAATCACCGAGTACAAAGTGTACCACCCAAGCGAACAGGAGCTGTATGCTAGGGGCTGGGAAGAACACAAGAAATGGTCTGCTTCCGAAGAAGCTTACATCATTGATGACGCATGCAGTGGTACATCAAGCGGGTAAGTTTGCATCCTCAAAAGTTGAGCTGTTTTACCAACTTGTGACTGCAGGGCCAGGCCGCCAGCAAAGAATGGGTGAGGGTTGAATTCTACGAGCTGGTTCCAGAAAGGGTCGGACTGGGTACCACGTCTGTCATACTTTATGTGAGCGACGAGGATGCTGGTCCTTCATGGAAGACTTCGGTCGGAGGTATGTGATGAAATGTTCGGAATTGCCGTCAAGCCTAAGCTAAGCACTATCGTTAGTAAAACCAATATGCACCCTGCGAAGCGACTTGTCGGGAGTCCCACTATCGGACCTTCAATGTATACGAACAAGTCTGGCCAGAGGTTCCGGAAGGTCAGCTACAAGTTGTGTATGCGCGTAAATGACGAAGTGTTGGAGTTTACCTGTAGCTCTCTTGATGGAACCAGGCAGCTGGGCAAGGTCACGGTGGATTTCCTGGCAGACTAGTTAATATATTTCTGCACGTCTGTTTTCTGTGACCATACTGCAAATCGTCTATCATTCACCCTTCGGCTTGATGACAGTTCAGTTCCAACCCAGGCTCCATCAACGTCTTCTCTCCTAAGCCCGCCCTAATCTTAGCTGTCGCCATAGCCTCCATTTCTGTCTTGCTGCTGATCTGTGCTCATGCCTGCTCGGGTCGCTGTGGGTGCTAATGAGAAGGCGGGTCTTGGTGGCTGAGAGTGCTGCTGTGCAATGAGGGGCTGCTTTCCTAGGGATCTATGCGTGATCGGTTGGCACAGGACGGCGGAGGCGTCTCCTTGGAGACGGTGCTGCCTGGGCCGAGTTCGAAGCAGACAGCCTGCCGCCGAGGTGATCTTCGAAGAGCTGTACAGTATGGGGATAGGTGGAAGCTGGTGGAAGCCTGGGAGGGGAAGCCTGAGGGAAATTATTTGTTGAAGTGTAAGATGTGAATATTGTAAGAGAAAGAGACAAGCGGCAGAAGAAGTGATGAGCAGCAGAAGAAATAGACAAGCAGCAGAAGAAAGAGAAAAGCAGCAGAAGAAGTGATGACCAGCAGAAGAAAACTTTCCGGGTGATGGGACGCCAGAAGACCTGAGCCCAAATGGCCAACATCGAGTGACCATCGGTGCAGATGTACAATTTCCAAAAACTTATCCACAGCGATGACGTCATTCTAAAAGTATAAATTGTTTCTTCTTCTCCGCGATTCTATCACGGATCTATCATTCGCCCAAAAACTGTGCACTCTTCCAGCAAAAATGCCCAGCACTTCTAGCAAGCAAATCTCACTCAAGATTTTGCAGGACGGTTCTTCAGAGCAGAATCTGATCCCCGAAGACCGTCTTTGGCAGCTCAGACCAAAAATTATGGAAAGCGTCAAGGAGCCGACCGAGTAGCTCTGCATCACTTTCCCACCCCGTTAACTGGCAAATCCCGGTCATACTTTATCACCGGCAAGCTCACGGCCTATCCAACATCCTCTACCAAGACGGCCACCGCTGCGTTCTTCCCCCACAATGCTGTTTCCTGGTGTTCAAGATAAAAGTATATTTCCATTACAATCCCGCATGAGTGACGCGGATGAAGCAAAGCGCAACAAATTGACCGAGAAGCGAGTGATCGTCGGTGCAGAGATAACACACACCGCTCCCATACCTGCCGTCCCCATGATCTTGACAAGGCCAGCTGGCGGTCATCTCTCAAAGAAAGCTTTGCGGTCGGTGGGACGTTGGAATAGCGGTAAAATGTGCAATGATACCACGGCCACCTTGATGCAGCATTTTGGCGTAGCACGGAGAAGACGCACGGCCGAACATGGGCTGTGGTGGAAGACGGAATTGTTCTCGTGTCTGCATTCATAGAAGCGATGGTATCAGTGATGAATATTCGTCCATAATCGTCGTTGCACACTGCTTGTAACCCAGCCCAGCCCTGCCTGCTAGTCTGTGCTCCTTCACGTCACATCTTCTTACTCACCCGTTGTCGTTGTCAAACCAAACCCGGGTCAGGGTAGAAGCTATGGCACCGCTTCCCCTCATATTATCTGCGAATTAAAGCATAAAACGAGCTCTAGCGCCTGGTTGTTGCCAATAATCAACACCACAGACACGACACGACACCAAGACCCACATGCAGTGGGCATGGCCTGCACCAATACGGCCACCGCTGCTTGCTCCCCCGACCATTCCGTGCCATCGTTCTCGCTCGATTACGAGTAGTATAAGTGAAGTGGAACATGCAAACGGAAAACAAGAGCGCGAAAATAGACCAAGAAGCGAGTGATGTTTGCGTCAAATTCCCACCACGGCCCGAGTCGAGGCCATGCCAACTCCGTTCATCGAGGCATAAAACAAGTTCTAGCCCCAGGCCGGTGCCGTCAAGCAACAGTAGTCTTGCGGGGATGTGCAAGATGCAGCGCTGAGAGTGTGGCAAGAAGCCAGGAATTGTGGAGCGCGACACGGCGGATGGTATGCAGCATTATGCGCAGCTGCTAACTGGGTTTGTGCAGAGCCAGAAAAAAGACGCGAGGTTGTTGCACTGTGTTGTCGGAGTCCGTTCGATACAACGGCGGGAATAAACGTGACAATAGAGCACGCGTTCAACACCGTGAAAACGTGGCAACTGCACGGATCCCGATATGGGTGGTGTAAACGCCGAGAATATTGATCGCTGTAATTACGTTCCGACGGCACAGTCGTACACTGCACTATTCAGGGATCGGTGGAGAGGGGTTCGCGGGATTACTTGGTATTTGAGTGTCACAGCTATAACAGGGAGAGACGCAATGGGTGTAATAGTGGAAGCGTGAATATGGCATGCATCTTCTAGAAGCCGTGATGAGCATATGCTGTGCCTGGCTGCACACGGTGGCCGGTATGCAATGGTAGAGTATGCCTATTGGTTCTAACAACTGTAGTCCGAGAATTGGGTAGATTTTCGTGGCAGGCTGTTAACCAGCGGAGGACGCGGGTCCGCCGGCTGACTAGAAATTATTGGCACTTGAGTAGTCGTCTGTTGAATCAACAAACTCCAGCATGGGCATCCAACATGATTCTGAATTCGAGGGCAATATCCTACACCAGCGAGTGAACTCAAGAGAATCCCACCAAGTCAACACATACATTTGTTTAAATCAAATTCCCATCCTTATCCCTCCCAATAATAACCAACGGCCGGCCGGACTCTCCGTCGACCCGGACCCATCACTACTCAGCGTCCGCACCCCCTCCAACTCCATCCCCTCATCCCCCTCCCCTCCACCTCCCCTCCTCCCTCTCCTCCCACCCCCTCCTCTCCTCCTTCCATTCCCCCCCCTCTCCCCTCGGCGGCCCCGGCAGCGGCCCACAACACACCTACACACACCAAAACCAATTACAAAACCTGCGCAGACACCCATTCGGCAAACACCCCGGCCGCGGCCTTGGCTCCCGCAGCGGGCGGCAACAGCACCCGCAGAACAGCCAGTTACAGAACGGGCGCATGCAGCCCTGCGGGAACGCGGCCTCGCGGGGCGCCGGTTTCCGTGGCGGCGCTGCTGACGGCGCAGGGAGCGGCGCGCAGCAGCAGCCGCACCAGAAGCGGTGGCAGCAGCGGCGGAGAGAACTGTTGGGGGGGTGCGTGGGGGGCGGAGGCGCCGTGGGGTTCGGCGCGCGGCTCGGGGCGGGGCGGGAGCGGTGGGGGGGCGTGCTTGTGGGGCGGGGGCGGCGGTGGTGGGCGGGATGTGGACTTGTTGCGCGGGCGGGCGCGCCGGCGGGCGGCCGCGGGTTTTGGTCGGCGGGACGTGGACTTGTTGCGCCGGCGGGCGGCCCCGCGGCGTGGTGGTCGGGGCGTGGATGTGCACTTTTTGGGCGGGCGCGCGGCCGCGCGTTTTGGTCGGCGGGACGTGGATTTTGTGCGTGGGCGCACTGCCTCGGGTGTTTCGCGACATGGTGGATGGGGGGTTGTGGGGGAGGAGGGGGGGGCTTTGAGGGTGGTGGGGCGGGGCGGGTTGGGTTGGGGGACGGGTTGGATGCGGGCGGCATTTTGGGGGATGGGAGTTGTGTTGGATAGGCGGAGGCAAGGCTTCAGTTGTAATCAGATGGAAATTGTTGAGGAACCCCGTGGATTTGGATCGCGATACGTTAGGCATGATGGAAGAACTTGGGTGCCATGAACATCGGTTAGCGAGATTCAAAGAGTTCAGCAAAATAGTGCTTTCCCAAACGTGCATGTGATCGAGACTAGGGATTGTGCAGTTCTGCGATGTAGCGAGTGCTTCGTGGTGACTAAGTGTTTCCTGCCAGAGATGAACGTATGATTGTGGTCGCTTTGTTATTAGGTGTGCGAGATCGATGGGAAAGAAAGGAGCATAAGACGCTAGGAGACTCAACCAGAGCCCACAACAGCGTGCATGATTGACAACTCAAAAAGAACGTGTCCTGGAATGATATACCATGCACTTTCGTCGGGAGCTTTTTCCTCCCTCTACAGATGTTCAGAACCTGCAGTACGAAAATCACCGCTAGTGATTCAAGCTGAATCTGAAGCAATCCCTCAGATCTGGCGGGAAGAGATCCGGTGAACCTACACAGACTTTCTCGATTAGTTTGGTTTTTAGTAAAAGCGTCAGCGTGCTGTGCATGAATGTTCTGGCGTGCCCAACTGTAGTTCACGTCTGTAATTAGTGGGGGAACTACTGACCGTTCGACGCAGTTGGATCTTGTTCTACTAAGACTAGCTATACTGCTGCCCGCCACATTTCCCGGTCGACGTCGGGCCGTGAATTTTCGCTGACAACCAATTGTTGGTGATGGAAGTATTATCGTGTAAGCTGTAAGTTTAAGTTTAATCTATTAGAGGAGAAAGAGAAGAGCAGAAACAACGGCGATGAAACTCGGGCTTGACCTGACCCCACATGACTTAAACCCGAGTGATACGCAGTGCGGCAACAATCTGACGGAACCATGCCATTACCGTGCCTCGTGATCTCATCCAACCCTTCTAAAAGCCGATGCCGAAACGCGCCCGTTGATACGTATCTCCGGCTTCCATGACGAATTTGGCATCATAAACTGAAGCAATATTAGGTGCCTGCATCCAGCACGGGTAGTGCAGATGCTGTACGTCGTTGGTAATGAAAGAACGTAATGCACAGGGTATGTAAGTATTTATACCACTGCCGACTAGCTAAAGGAAAATAAACCACGGATAAGACTAGCCTCGACCAAAAATAGTCTTCTCAGGCATGTATCCTGATCAAGTCAGTGAGGTTGGCAGCGAAAGTTGGCGGCGGCGGCGGCGGCAGCGGCGAGTTTGTGCATGCAGGCGATGCTGGCTTTGCTCCAGAGACGTTCGTCCATCCATCCATTTTCCTACCTCCACCACCCACCGATATACGATATCCATCCACCCGTGGCTCCCCATGCACGTCCATCCAGACCTACGCATCGCCAGTCCCAGCCATTTCGCGTCCCCAATAAACACCCCCAACTTCCACCCGAAACCAACACGACCGCTCATCTCATCTCATCTCATCTCATCGCATCTCCCCCAGCTCCCACCGCGATCTCGCCGAAAAGGGGGAAATCATAAGACTATACGTTATGCACTCCACCATTCAAGACCGTGCCGCACAAGGCGCGTGGGACCGCGATATGGATTGTACCGGGTGCAGTCAGCGACTATACATAACTACTGCTGCTACCAGCCGTGCGGCGAGACTGAGTGCCAGATATGCTGGATATTCTAGATCCATGTCGCAGGCGGCGCTGTTCGATGCTTACTATCATATTTTCCTGCTATATCTTGTGCTATTCCGGAATGAAACACGCTCTAGAGACCTCGCCTTAATGTCACAGATACGAGCGCCACCGTTGGCCCGGCTTTGGTGGGGCCGTTCAAACATTGCGTAGACCGGTCCCTCCGGGCGAGATCGCATTCTGAAGCCGGCCTTAAACATGCCGTGCCGTTACACGACCGTACACTCACACTGACGAGTCATGATCACACACACCCACGCCGACGCCTTGCACC
>JAJJXG010000076.1:0-22989 GCA_024516215.1 Geopyxis carbonaria | reverse complement strand
GCATTCTCCTACTAACAGGTCGATGTTCTCATCTGTTACTTTTTCTCCTTTCGCTATTGCATTCTGCAATCTTTTCATCTCCTTGCCTAGTGATCGAATAGTTTGGTGCATTCCGTCGGTGGCCATAGGGTCATTTTCCCTATTCTTTAGGCCGTTCCATAATGCCTGTAGCGTAACCCATCCTGCCGGTGCCTGGTATGCCTGTCTTGATGGCGACCGGCTTCTTCGTCTTCCTGGTTGGTAAGGTGCCAACCTAGTACTGTCCAGTTTTTCTTTCCTGCTTCTAAGGACGTTTTTCCTGATGCGAGTGCCCTCAGATTGGAACACAGGTGCATTGGGTAAGTCTTCCCCTGAACCTTCGTCGTCACTAACGAGAGATACCAATTTAGGAGGTTGGTAATTTTGGGGTGGAGGACCCGTATAATACGCGACTGGTTGAGCTTTCCAGCCACTGTCAAAATCGTCTTGGTCGGTTGGAGGTTCGAAAGAAAATGATGGTTCCCGATGCGGTTGCTCTGATTTTACCAACATCTCCTCCAAGGCTTCAGCCATTTGCTGATCGTTGTTTGAGCTGGTCATTTTCTGGTAGATTGTTGCTCCAACGCCGTAATGACCGTAATAGTCTTGTAGGTTAAGAACTCTGGTTCTTTTAAGAGTGCCCGATATAGGGTGCGGTCGCAGGTTTTGCGGTCTTGGTATCGCACCGATTCCGTATCGCTTGAAGTGAGCGATGATTGCAATTGGTAGTGTAGTCTAGTAAAAATATACTGTTACGGGGGACGTCCAGAGGCGTTATCGACGATAGACGTTGGCCCACGGTGTATGAAGTCTTTTATCACCAAGAATTGCAATTGTACTAATAGAGGGGTTTTAGCAGTATAACTCCTTGAGGTATAAAGCAGCCGATTTATTCTTTGTAACAAAAGATATTTTTACTAGAGGGGACTTCGCTTGGTGTCTGGTGCGTGTGATGATACTATACTTTGTAACCCCGTATCATCACGCCCCTATATATACAACACGGCAGGGCTCTAGCCCTCTACCCTAAAACTATATAGAGGGGTGCGCAGTCACCATCGCCCAGTCTCTTTCAACTATGTCTCGGGTGACGTGTACTCCTAACAGCCAATACTGTTTACCCCGCATCGCATCTAATGCCTTCAAGTGGTACACACTTCCTAGCTATGCAAACGGCCTTGGTCTAGAAACCTTGGCCCACGTACCTACGCTACGTGTATCCTATGAACGACCGTATCGTTATCTATGCTTCCTATATGTTCCGAACAACATATTATGCGTCTGGCAACGCTACTAGTTACCGCCCGCGGTAACACAGATTGACTTATCCTCCCACCTCCAACACGGCCTGGGCCGATTTAAACTGTCCATCGCGCTGTTTGCGAGTCTCTCCCAACAACACACACAAACATGCCACTGGGCAATACCTACATACAAGTGCACACCCGGCGCAGGTGTCGGCTCAAGCCGCGCAGCACCAACAGCAGAACACCCTCGGCAAGCTAGACCAACTAAACAGCTCCATCAGCCGAGACGCCGACTGCGTGTCCCCGCGGCTCCAGGGGAGTGCAATCAGGCTGTTTTTTGACGACCACGGGCTCACACCAAAAGGCGACTTTATTGACGTGATCTCGTCTCCTGGAGCTACCTACATTGGAAGAGCGGAAGACAGAAATATGTTAGTCACAGCTGACGAGGGCAATGGCGAGGTCACGATCGAATGATACGAGCCCGACGGAGATTAAGATAGCCGCGTAGAATTATGGGACAATGTAAGATTCAGTTACGAACAACTGGTGCATAGTCAGGTGATGCCGGTAGGATGTATGATTGGGCTATGAACAATTAGTGTATCAACGTCTGCATCGCAATTCATACACACAAGTCATCCGAAACACGTATCCCATTTGTATTAAGCTCACAGAACCCACCCCAGTGACCTCCAGGCACCTGTAGCCCCGTGCAAAGAAGCGATCGAAGCCAAACGCACCAAAAACCCCCTGCTCCTTTGCCATCCCAGCTGCATCGGCCCTACGGAATCCACCCCAGCGACCACACGCACACAAATGACCCCTCTCACACAAGCGACAGACGCCAAACGCAAAGAAACGCTTCCAGTACACCCTCCTACAAAAGCGACTCCCACCGCAAGCAGATCTGGTTTTCAGCGACCGTGACGCAGCAAAAATCATCCACGTACCCACACCCCCCTCATTATCGTACCAAGCTCACACAGACGCAACAAACCAAATTACGCTTTCCTTCCACCTCACAGAAGCCTAAGCCAACCTTGCCCCGCTCAGAATTGTTCCAAGCAAACTCACGACCAAGTAGTACCCGGCACACCCGTGACAGACGCCAAACGCAAAGAAACGTACCAAAACACTTCTTCCACACATTTGCCACCCCAGCAGCATGTAGCCACATAATCCACTCCAACAACCCACACGCACACAAGGACTCATCCCCATACAAGCGACAGGTGCCAAACGCACAGAAACGCACCCACTACTCCCTCCTACAGAAGCGACTCCCTAGGCCCGCATAACTTACCCCCTCAGCAATAGAGACGAAGCAAAAATCAGCCTTGTAAGCACACACTCACACTCCTTCGCAACCAGCTCATACAGACTTGAAAAACAGAAACGCTCCAAACGCCTTCAGCCAGCTGAGGTATAAACAGAATGATGCTCGATCGTACATACGCACATATTGTCGCAGCAAGCCCACATAGACGTGAAATCACAACACACAAATCGAAAGCCTTCAGCCAGCACAGACCTAGCCCGAATTAAGCTTCTTCCTCCCTGTCCTCAGAATTCATAGCCACCCCGGTACCAGAAGTGAACTAAGCCGGACAGACACCCACAAGTAGCACTATTCACTGAACCGATAACCGATATCAGGTCACCTTGCGTAACACACCATCTAAACGTTGGCAAACCACCCTGGTCCCTGATCGACTTGCAATTCACACCTCCAACTTGGCCTCAGCCCACTTAAACCCCCGATGGCCCCAATCTCGAGTCTCTCCGAACAACACACCCAAATATGCCACTGGGCAATACATACATACAACTGCATCCTAGGCGCAGGTGGGCCCCTTACCTGGCTCGCCCAACCGCAGAACGGCCCATCCCACCTCCAGGGGCGTGGAATCCGGCTGTTTTTCGACGACCATGGGCTGACCCCAAAAGGCGACTTAGTCGAAGTCGACCTTGAGAAAAGCATGAAAAACAGCCGTGGACATTTTGAAACACGGATTGGCTAGGAAGTATCGAACGAGGCACTGCTCAATATCGTCTTGAGCAGAACTGCTTGACAATTTCCTGCATCGCCATCCCGAAACACGTATTCCGATCGCATTCAGCTCATAGAACCCACCCAAGTGACACTCCCGCCCCTGTAGCACTGTGCACATAAGCGATCGCTGCAAAACGCTCCGAAATGCACTAAAAGACCCCGCTTCCCACTGCGGTCATAGCTGAATGCCGCCCACACTATCCCCCCCAGCAACCCACACGCCCACAAAAGACTCATCCTCACACAAGCGACAGGCGCCAAACGCACAGAAACGCACTGAAAAACCCCGCCGCCCAAAATTGCCCCCCCAGCTGGATTCTACCTACAGAATCCACCTCAGCAACCCACACGCACACAAGTGGACGACCCCACACAAGCGACAGACGCCAAACGCAAAGAAACGCACCCAGCTACTCATTCACACACAAGCGACTGCCCAGCACGCAGATTCACTCTGCTGCCACTGAGACCCAGCAAAAAACCAGCTCGGTACGCACAGCGAACCCATCATTTGTACCAAGCACATATAGACGCGAATCCTCAAAAGCACACATTGAAAGCTGCACCCAGCTGAGGCACAAGCAGAAACATGCTTGATGGCCTACACGCACATTCTCCCGTATCATGCCGTTCATAGAAACGACCGTTGAAACGATCACCCGATCCCACGTGACATCCCTGCACACCATCGACAGCCAAGCCACGATCCCTCCCAACTAGCCCGCGCCGTACCGCAGAGACCGCCAAGCCACACACAACACCACAGGGACATCACCGCACACAACGACAGCTCCAGGCACACCGGCCTCACCCCCTCAGCACAACAGACCCACCCACCATCAGTCCTCCTCTCACCCACGCATACAATTTAACCACAAGCCAATACAGAGACGCGAAAACCTCAAGACAAGCTTCGAATACCGTCAGTGTGCACAAACGCAAGCAGAAATGGGCTCGTCCTCCACACGTACAAAGCCAATGCCAACCCCGCGCCAGAAGCGAACCAAGCAGCCCACACGCGCACAAATCATACCACGTATAGAAGCGACAGACGTCAAACGCACACAAACGCACCAACAAAAACAGGCCGCACATCGCCCCCCCGCCGAATTCAGCTCATACAAACCACCCATGACATTCTCCCGCATCAAGCAGTACCACACACAGAAGCGACAGATGCCAAACGCACACAAACGCACCCAAAACCCCCCGCTGCACACGGCACCCCAGTAGCATGCGGCTCATAGAATCCATCCAAGCAAAACCCAGGCCCTCACGTGACTCCCCCGCACAACAGAGATAGCCGTTGCCACGCTCCTACCCAAGCCAGTGTCACATCCGCACTCAAGCGACTGCCCCAAGCACGCAGACTTTCTCCCTCGGAAATCCAGGCGCAGCACAAATCAGCCTGGTGTGCACACACGTACACATCGCAACAAGCCGACACAGACGCGAAAACCCCAATACATACATTGCAAGCACACAGCCAGCAAAGGTGCCAGGCGAATTCATCCTGATCCTCCCTACGCCCACCCTCCAGCCTCAAGCACCGCAATAAAACGACTGTTGCCCAGCTCATACGCCCCCACATAACGTGCCCGCACACCAGCGACAGAAGCAAAACCCACAGAAACGCAGCAAAAGACCCCTGCTGCACATCGGCCCTGCAGCAAGCGCTCATCGACTCCACTCCAGCATGTCACTAGCACCAAGTAGTACTCCACACTGAAGCGACAGATCCAAAACGCACCGCAATGCAGCAAATGACCCCTGCTGCACATCGTCCCTGTGAGGAAGCGCTCATCGACTCCACCACGGCAAGCCGCTCATCGATCCCACCCCGGCAAACCAGTAGCATTAAGTAGTACTCCACACTGAAGCGACAGATTCAAAACTCTCAGCAATGCAGCCAATGACCCCTGCTGCACATCGTCCCTGCAGCAAGCGCTCATCGACTCCACTCCAGCAAGTCAGCAGCATCAAGTAGTACTCCACACTGAAGCGACAGATCCAAAACGCACCGCAATGCAGCAAATGACCCCTGCTGCACATCGTCCCTGTGAGGAAGCGCTCATTGACTCCACCACGGCAAGCCGCTCATCGATCCCACCCCGGCAAACCAGTAGCATTAAGTAGTACTCCACACTGAAGCGACAGATTCAAAACTCTCAGCAATGCAGCAAATGACCCCTGCTGCACATTGTCCAAGCAGCAAGCGCTCATCGACTCCACCTCAGCAAGCCGCTCATCGACTCCACCCCAGCAAGTCACTAGCATTAAGTAGTACTCCACACTGAAGCGATAGATGCAAAACCCATAGAAATGCAGCAAATGAACCCTGCTGCACATCGTCCCAGCCGCAAGCGCTCACCGATTCCACCACAGCAAGCCGCAAGCACACAAGTACACCTCCCCACACCAGCGATAGCGGTTGCCACGCGCCCGCCAAGCCACAGACACGTACCCAGGTGACATCCCCGCTCACACGCAACTGCTCAAACCACGCATCCGCACCCAAATACAAGCTCCGTACCGAAGCGGCTGCCACAACCAAGCAGAATACTATTCTACCCCGCCAGCAACTGAGACTCCGCCAATATCAGGTCAGTATGCACGCACACATCTTAAAGCACACATAGACGCGTACTAAACCCAAGAAGGAAGCAGAAGCAAGCTCGTACGTCTACACGCCCCGAAGCCGGTATCAACCTCAACCCAGAAGTGACCTAAGCGACATACAAGCACCAAGCAGTCCAAGGCACACAAGCGATAGGTGAAGCTGACTACCCGCCAAGCACCAACCGTTACACCACGCGGGCGCCAAGCCACATCACCCACCTCCATGGCACTCCCGTACACAAGCGACCGCTGGGAAACGGACCGAAAGCCACCTACAAACCTCTCCTGCACAAATTCCCAGCCTGACAACCGCAGCCAAAAAAAGCTTATTCACTCACGTCGATACACCAACAGGATCTCTTAGACGCGGAAACTATACCACGCCTGAACGTCTTCTGCCTGGTAAGGCGCAAGCTGAATTAAGCCCGTTCGTGCACGCGCACAATCACGACACCAAACACCACACAGCAGCAACTCGAGCAACCACACACATCAAGTAGTACGAAGCACTCAAGCGATAGATGCAAAACGCACACAAACGAATCCGAAAACCCCCGCTGCCCACTTGACACCCCAGCTGAAATCAGCTCACAGAACCCACCCCAGCAACTGACACACACCATGTAGGACTCTGTACACAAGCGACAGACGCCAAACGCACACAAACGCACCAAAAACACCCTGCGCTCAATTGACATCCCAGCTGAATTCAGCTCACAGAAACCATCCCAGCAACTGACACGCTCCATGTAGGACTCCGTACACAAGCGACAGACGCCAAACGCACACAAACGCACCCATCTACTCCCACCGCACAGAAGCGACTCCTCAAGCACGTCGATTTCACCTTCTCAGCCATTGAGACGAAGCAACAATCAGCCTGGCATGCTCCCTCAACCCAATTTCCCAACCAGCCCACGCAGACGCGAACACCTTCAGACACCGTCCGAATGCCTTAACACAGCACAGGCTCAAGCAGAATCAAGTCCGTTCGTGCCTACCTACCGAAGCCATTGCCAACCTCGTCCTAGAAGCGACCCAAGACACATCAAGGACCAAGTAGGACTACAAACAGAAGCGATAGAAGTAAAACCCAAAGAAACGCACCCAAAAACCCTGCTCCAAAGCCCCCCCTGTACCATGTGTAGCTCATAGAATCCACCCCTTGTCCCAGATTGACTTGTCCTCCCACCTCCGACCCGGCCTGAGCCGACTTAAACCCCTGATTGTGCTGCTTGCGAGGCCCTGACCACAACCCAAACAAACATGCCACTGGGCATCTCCTACAAACAAGTGCACACCCGGCGCAGGTGTCGGCTCAAGCCGCGCAGCACCAACAGCAGAACACCCTCGACAAGCCAGACCAACTAAACAGCTCTATCAGCCGAGACGCTGCGGCCGCGCGCTCGCAGATCCAGGAGCGTGCAATCAGGCTGTTCTTTGACGATCACGGGCTGACACCAAAAGGCGACTTTATCGACGTGCTGGCGGCTACCGGAGGCACCTACTGTGGAAGGGCAGAAGACGGAAACATGTTAGTCGCCGATGACGAGGGCGAGGCCGAGGCCGATGGTGATGGCGAGGCCGACGTCGAGTTCCACTGGGATGATTCCTCGGAGGTTCTAGATGGTCCGGTGAAGCCTGGTACAATGTGTGATGGAGGCATGAACAGTTAGGGGATAGTCGGTTGAAGCATGGCACCATGTTTAATGGCACTATGAACACTCAGAGGAACAATGTCAGAATTGCAATACATACACACAAATGAATCTGAATCACAGAATCCAGTAGCACGTAGCTCATAGTATCCACCCCAGCAACCCACACGCACACAAATGACTCATCATCACACAAGCGACAGGCGCCAAACGCAAAGAAACGCACCAGAAAACTGCGCTGCCCATTTGTCATCCCAGCCGAATGCTGCTCACATAATCCACCCCAGCAACCCACACGCACACAAATGACTCATCCACACACAAGCGACTGGCGCCAAACTCACACAAACGCACCAAAACACTCAGCTGCCCATTCGCCCCCCCAGCTGGAATCAGCCTACAGAATCCACCTCAGCAACTCACACGCACACAAGCGGCCGACCCCATACAAGCGACAGATGCCAAACGCAAAGAAACGCACCCAATCCCTCTCCCACACAAGCGACTCGCCAGCACGCAGATTCACCCCGCTGCCTCCGAGACCCAGCAAACATCAGCCTCGTACGCACAGCGAACCCATCATTCGCACCAAGCACATATAGACGCGAAACCTGCAAAGCACACATTGAATGCCCTCAGCCAGCTGAGGCACAAGCCGAAACATGCTCGATCGTCCGCATGCACCCTCTCCCGAATACGCAGCGCATAGGAACGCTCGTTGAAATGCTCACACGATCCCACGTGACATCCCCGCCCACCATCGACCGCCAAGCCACACACACACAACCAAGAGACACCTGCGCACACAAGCGACCGCTGCAAAACGCACAGAAACTCCACAACCACCCCAGCAACAGCTCCAGGCACTCCGGTTCCATCCCCTCAGCACAACAGACTCAGCCAAGATCTGCCTTGGCCGTACCTGTGCACACATCCCAATAACAAGCCTACATGGACGCGAAAAACATAAGACAGGCATTGAACGCCGTCAGTGTGCAGAAACGCAACCAGAAATAGGCTCGTCCTGCATACGTACGAAGCCAATGCCAACACCGCTCCGACGCGAACCAAGCAGCACATACGCACACAATCAGCTCTACGTACCGAAGCGACAGATGCAAAACGTACACAAACGCATCCAACAACCCCCGCAGCACATGTAACCACAGCAACATGCGGCTCGTAGAATCCATCCAAGCAAAACACACGCTCTCACGTGACACCCCCGCACAACAGAGATAGCCGTTGCCACGCTCCTCACCAAGCTAGTGCCACATCCGCACCCAGATACGAGCTCTGCCTAAAGAGTCTGCTACAACCGCGCAGAACTAACCCCCTGCGCCATTGAGACGCAGCAGAAAGCAGGCTTGGCTCCACAAACGCACACAAATTCCGTTGCCCCTACCACACGAGCTCCAGTCACCGAACAGCTGCGACTAACTCCCATCAAAAGTGATGAGAAAAAAAAACCCGGCCCGCCATGTGCCTGTAGAAACACCGTCTCAAGACCAGATTGACTCGATACCTTCACCTCCCCATTAGAACGAGTCCCGTCATCGAAAAAACCCCATCGGCATCCCAAAAACGTGAAGAAACAGCAGCTCAAGCCACGCAAGCCTCAACTGTTCCCAAACGCACACCACACTCATCCAAAGCACCACACAAAAGCGGTCCCAAGAAAAGCAGGTTGCATTCCTCTCAGCCGCAGAGGCGCATCACTACACCCCTGCCACCCACACGCCGATCCACCCCTGCGCCCGTACCAACCCATCGGCCCCCTTGCGTCCCATCGGCGCGGCATCTCAATGTTTGTGTCATCCCCCTGTACTCTACCATTCCCCGCACAGAAGCGGTTCCCAAGAAACGCAGGTCCGCATAGACTTCAGTCAGCAGAGATGTACCAAGGAATACCTACACGCGCGTAGAATGTATTCACACGCTTTCCGCTGCGCGACCAGACAGGCCTGACTGCTTGTCTGCACAAGCCAGCACTCGCCGCCCAGTAGAATCTGCGCATACAAGATGCGCCACAAAGGTCTCTGGTCGCACACTCCCCGATACTCCCAGAAAACTCGTGCACCACAACCACCTATTATTATAATCTGCGCCGCACACACGCAACCATCCCTTGATACCTCCACACGCAGACAAAGACCAATCAAGTGCATGGTCCAAGCCAAAACGCCCTCATTGCCAATACAAGCCCCTGCAGCCACGTTCAGAACTCACCGCTTTGTAGCTCGTCCTAAAACAGATGCCAAAAGCAACGCAGGCCCGCAACCAACCAAGCACATACCGTCCCGCTCACCTTACCTACCGCACCATCGACACCTATCGCATCCGTCACCCAAAGCCAAACCGGTCCTCCTTCAAAAGCTCCTTCCCGCAACATTCCACGCTCACCCTCCGAACCACCCCTACATTATACACCAGCCTTCCAACCCCATCTCGTCCTACAATCCTCTGACTTACAAAACCACGCGAGATCTGTCACCGAACGAATATCCGCTTCGTCAACGAACGAATATCCGCTTCGTCAACGAACGAATATCCGCTTCGTCAACGAACGAATATCCGCTTCGTCAACGAACGAATATCCGCTTCGTCTCAAACTGATTCAATCGCACAACTACCCCTCGCACCTCTTCGTACAAAGCACCTCTTGCCCTTTTATGCCTTGATCAGCTACCCACTCCCACATCCACCCGCGTTTTCAACTGTTTGCTCCGCAACACCTCTCCTACGGCACTACACCAACAACAAACTCCTCCATCTTTCACGTTCCGATTCTCCAACTACCTCAAACAACACTACCATAGGCTCAAAACACCGCGAGCCCAGAAACACTCTGCCCGCGCTATTCCAACAATGCAATCCCGCAATCATCGAACCAATTGATGAGCAAGAAACGGCCTCGTGGACGACGCCAACTCAAACAAATGGCCTGCCACCAATCGAACCTCGAAGCTTTCGAGCTCCTATATGGCTGACGTTAGACTTAGGGTAAGGAATTCTACACTGGCGGAAGCGTGTGTGTCGCCCGTTACTGAAAATGACTAATCCGTTACTCGATATATTGGGTTTAGTGCAAACTTGAATTCAATATATGGCTGACGTTAGACTTAGGGTAAGGAATTCTACACTGGCGGGAGCGTGTGGGTCGCCCGTTACTGAAAATGACTAATCCGTTACTCGATATATTGGGTTTAGTGCAAACTTGACTTCAATATATGGCTGACGTTAGACTTAGGGTAAGGAATTCTACACTGGCGGGAGCGTGTGTGTCGCCCGTTACAGAAAATGACTAATCCGTTACTCGATATATTGGGTTTAGTGCAAACTTGACTTCAATATATGGCTGACGTTAGACTTAGGGTAAGGAATTCTACACTGGCGGGAGCGTGTGTGTCGCCCGTTACTGAAAATGACTAATCCGTTACTCGATATATTGGGTTTAGCGCCTAGATCACTGCGAAATATTTTAAGGCTGACGTCACTACATAATTGACTTCAATATATAGCTGACGTTGGACTTAGGGTAAGGAAATCTACACTGGCGGGAGCGTGTGGGTCGCCCGTTACTGAAAATGACTAATCCGTTACTCGATATATTGGGTTTAGTGCAAACTTGACTTCAATATATGGCTGACGTTAGACTTAGG
This sequence comes from Geopyxis carbonaria, assembly GCA_024516215.1. Lineage (NCBI taxonomy): Eukaryota > Fungi > Ascomycota > Pezizomycetes > Pezizales > Tarzettaceae > Geopyxis > Geopyxis carbonaria. Next base: position 11,729 of record JAJJXG010000076.1, on the reverse strand, counting down.
GTAAGGAATTCTACACTGGCGGGAGCGTGTGTGTCGCCCGTTACTGAAAATGACTAATCCGTTACTCGATATATTGGGTTTAGTGCAAACTTGAATTCAATATATGGCTGACGTTAGACTTAGGGTAAGGAATTCTACACTGGCAGGAGCGTGTGTGATGCCCGTTACTGAAAATGACTAATCCGTTACTCGATATATTGGGTTTAGCGCCTAGATCACTCCGAAATATTTTAAGGCTGACGTCACTACATAATTGACTTCAATATATGGCTGACGTTAGACTTAGGGTAAGGAATTCTACACTGGCGGGAGCGTGTGTGTCGCCCGTTACTGAAATATCTAATCCGTTACTCGATATATTGGGTTTAGTGCAAACTTGACTTCAATATATGGCTGACGTTAGACTTAGGGTAAGGAATTCTACACTGGCGGAAGCGTGTGTGTCGCCCGTTACTGAAAATGACTAATCCGTTACTCGATATATTGGGTTTAGTGCAAACTTGAATTCAATATATGGCTGACGTTAGACTTAGGGTAAGGAATTCTACACTGGCGGGAGCGTGTGGGTCGCCCGTTACTGAAAATGACTAATCCGTTACTCGATATATTGGGTTTAGTGCAAACTTGACTTCAATATATGGCTGACGTTAGACTTAGGGTAAGGAATTCTACACTGGCGGGAGCGTGTGTGTCGCCCGTTACAGAAAATGACTAATCCGTTACTCGATATATTGGGTTTAGTGCAAACTTGACTTCAATATATGGCTGACGTTAGACTTAGGGTAAGGAATTCTACACTGGCGGGAGCGTGTGTGTCGCCCGTTACTGAAAATGACTAATCCGTTACTCGATATATTGGGTTTAGCGCCTAGATCACTGCGAAATATTTTAAGGCTGACGTCACTACATAATTGACTTCAATATATAGCTGACGTTGGACTTAGGGTAAGGAAATCTACACTGGCGGAAGCGTGTGTGTCGCCCGTTACTGAAAATGACTAATCCGTTACTCGATATATTGGGTTTAGTGCAAACTTGAATTCAATATATGGCTGACGTTAGACTTAGGGTAAGGAATTCTACACTGGCAGGAGCGTGTGTGTCGCCCGTTACTGAAAATGACTAATCCGTTACTCGATATATTGGGTTTAGTGCAAACTTGAATTCAATATATGGCTGACGTTAGACTTAGGGTAAGGAATTCTACACTGGCAGGAGCGTGTGTGATGCCCGTTACTGAAAATGACTAATCCGTTACTCGATATATTGGGTTTAGCGCCTAGATCACTCCGAAATATTTTAAGGCTGACGTCACTACATAATTGACTTCAATATATGGCTGACGTTAGACTTAGGGTAAGGAATTCTACACTGGCGGGAGCGTGTGTGTCGCCCGTTACTGAAATATCTAATCCGTTACTCGATATATTGGGTTTAGTGCAAACTTGACTTCAATATATGGCTGACGTTAGACTTAGGGTAAGGAATTCTACACTGGCGGAAGCGTGTGTGTCGCCCGTTACTGAAAATGACTAATCCGTTACTCGATATATTGGGTTTAGTGCAAACTTGAATTCAATATATGGCTGACGTTAGACTTAGGGTAAGGAATTCTACACTGGCGGGAGCGTGTGGGTCGCCCGTTACTGAAAATGACTAATCCGTTACTCGATATATTGGGTTTAGTGCAAACTTGACTTCAATATATGGCTGACGTTAGACTCAGGGTAAGGAATTCTACACTGGCGGGAGCGTGTGTGTCGCCCGTTACTGAAAATGACTAATCCGTTACTCGATATCTTGGGTTTAGTGCAAACTTGACTTCAATATATGGCTGACGTTAGACTTAGGGTAAGGAATTCTACACTGGCGGGAGCGTGTGTGTCGCCCGTTACTGAAAATGACTAATCCGTTACTCGATATATTGGGTTTAGCGCCTAGATCACTGCGAAATATTTTAAGGCTGACGTCACTACATAATTGACTTCAATATATAGCTGACGTTGGACTTAGGGTAAGGAATTCTACACTGGCGGAAGCGTGTGTGTCGCCCGTTACTGAAATATCTAATTCGTTACTCGATATATTGGGTTTAGTGCAAACTTGACTTCAATATATGGCTGACGTTAGAATTAGGGTAAGGAATTCTACACTGGCGGGAGCGTGTGTGTCGCCCGTTACTGAAAATGACTAATCCGTTACTCGATATATTGGGTTTAGTGCAAACTTGACTTCAATATATGGCTGACGTTAGACTTAGGGTAAGGAATTCTACACTGGCGGGAGCGTGTGTGTCGCCCGTTACTGAAATATCTAATCCGTTACTCGATATATTGGGTTTAGTGCAAACTTGACTTCAATATATGGCTGACGTTAGACTTAGGGTAAGGAATTCTACACTGGCGGAAGCGTGTGTGTCGCCCGTTACTGAAAATGACTAATCCGTTACTCGATATATTGGGTTTAGTGCAAACTTGAATTCAATATATGGCTGACGTTAGACTTAGGGTAAGGAATTCTACACTGGCGGGAGCGTGTGGGTCGCCCGTTACTGAAAATGACTAATCCGTTACTCGATATATTGGGTTTAGTGCAAACTTGACTTCAATATATGGCTGACGTTAGACTTAGGGTAAGGAATTCTACACTGGCAGGAGCGTATGTGTCGCCCGTTACTGAAATATCTAATCCGTTACTCGATATATTGGGTTTAGTGCAAACTTGACTTCAATATATGGCTGACGTTAGAATTAGGGTAAGGAATTCTACACTGGCGGGAGCGTATGTGTCGCCCGTTACTGAAAATGACTAATCCGTTACTCGATATATTGGGTTTAGTGCAAACTTGAATTCAATATATGGCTGACGTTAGACTTAGGGTAAGGAATTCTGGGAGGATTCCCGAAGGGAATCCGACCCGGATTCCCTTTGGGTGCGTTTGCCGCCAAACGCAACGTTGTACACGCCGCCATCGCCCACCCATGCCCGCCGCAACTCGCCCCCCGGCCGCACCATAGCTCCCCCCCCACACTCGCAGCAGAAATCCACTCACCTGGCTCACAACCGATATTCTTCATCGACACAGGCCAACATTAGCTCCATCGCCACTGCCCCCTGCCACAAACAAACGCAATCACGAAGCAGAAACGCACACTTCGGCCTAGGCCAACATTAGCCTCATCGCCCTCCCCCCTGCCACAAAGAAACGCACACACAAGCGCGCCAAACGCACTGAGACAGAACAGAAACGCACACACCGAACGAAACGCACACACCTAGCAGAAACGCACCCCGCAGTCTCAGAGCCGAAAAGACCACTTCGGCATAGGCCACCTTAGCTTTCCTCGCCACTGCCCCCTGCCACAAAGAAACGTACACCCACGGGCCTCAAACGCACCCACCGAACAGAAACGCACCCACCAAGCAGAAACGCACCCACCAAGGTGAAACGCACGCGTACACACAGGCCAACATTAGCTCCATCCCCATCGCCCCCTGCCACAAAGAAAAGCACACCCCAAGCAGAAACGCTCCCATCAGATCCAGAGCCGAAACTCACTATACGACATACGCCAACCTTAGCTCCATCGTCTCTGCCCCTGCCTCCAAGAAGCGCACACACGAAGCCGAAACGCACCCACACTGCAGAAACGCACATCCAAAGCCCAAACGCACACACCAAGTCCAAAAGCACTCTCACAGCAGAAACGTACAACACGCCAGGCCGACACTAGCTCCATTGCCACCCCCCCTGCCACAAAGAAACGCACACAACAAGCAGAAACGTACTCCCACAGCAGAACCGCACAAACAGGCCTAGGCCAACAATAGCTCCATCTCGACTGCCTGCTGCCACAAAGACACGCACACACTAAGCAGAAACGCATCCAGCGAACAGAAACGCACCTAGAGACCACCTGTAAAACAGGGGCATCTTTATCGCACAAACACAAAAGAGCTTCTGCCTTCACACACCCGACAAACACTCGTTGCCTTAGGCCACACAGAGCCTCATCGCCATAGCACACACCAACCCAGAGCCTCAGACCACACCACGCAGCGGAAACGCACCCGTTGGACCAGGCCACAATGAGCCTCATCGCCATCGCACACACCAACACAGAGCCTCCGCCCACACGCAGCAGAGACTCAGCAGAAATGTATCCACACGCTGCAAAAACGCCGAGAAGCGTACTCCTTGCCCACGACAGAGTCCAAAACCAACCTCCCGCATTTGCAAGCAGTAACTAAACCCTCTTGGTACACAACAAAGCCTGAACTCAGCGACGTCCACTCGCGATTAACACCACAAACAACTTTGTAATGGCACATCAAAGCCCAAGACCAGCAGATGCCCACCCAGATTCACACCTCGAGAAGAACATTGACAACCGCCAGGTCATTAGAGCGATGAAGCCAGAGTTGACTTGTGAACGCAGCAGACAACAAACCAAGCCGAACCGAGACCAGGCCACTCTCTGCCAAACAACACTGCCTGCACCCCCACAAGGCGCTAATGTACCCCGCGTTTTCACCTGCAGCTACCCCTGTTACCCGCCAACACCACACCAAACCTTAAACGAACGTACCCCATCGTACATCCGCAAAACCAGTACCATGTTGCTTGCACATTTGAGCCAGTCCAGCACCACAAACGCACCAAGTAGTACCGCCCACTGACCCCTGCCACAAACAAACGCACACAGGAAGCAGAAACGCACACTTCGGCCTAGGCCAACATTAGCCCCATCGCCCTCCCCCCAGCACCCCAAACGCACACCAGTTCACCACACGTACACAAGCGACAGACGACAAACGCACGAAAACGCGTTCAAAACCCCCGCCGCTCAATCGACATCCCAGTAGAAATAAGCTCGTTGAATCCACCACATCAATGCCCACCCCACAAGGTGCCCCCGTACAGAAGTGACCGAAGCCAAACGCTCACAAACGCACCCCACTACTCCCTCCGCACAGAAGCGACTCCTCAGGCACGCCTATTTTACTTTCTCAGCCATCCAGACGAAGCAAAAATCAGCTTGGTATGCACAGCGAATTCATTACTGGTAGCAAGCACATATAGACGCGAAACCTCCAATACACACACCGAACGCCCTCAGCCAGCAGAGGCGCAAGCCGAATCAAGGTAGTTCCCTCACACATTCAAAAACACAAGGCAACTTAGTCCTCGATGGACCTCACAACATCCAGAGACCAAGCAGTACTACGCACCGACGCGATAGATGCAAAACGTACCGAAACGCACCAAAACCCCTGCTGCACAGCCATCAGTACAATGTGTAGCACATAGAATCCACCCCTTGTCCCAGATTTACTTACCCTCCCACCTCCAACACGGCCTGGGCCGATTTAAACTGTCCATCGCGCTGTTTGCGAGTCTCTCACAACAACCCACACAAACATGCCACTGGGCAATACCTACACACAAGTGCACACCCCGCGCAGGTGTCGGCCCAAGCCGCGCAGCACCAACAGCAGAATACCTTCGGCAAGCCAGACCAACTAAACAGCTCCATCAGCCGAGACGCCGACTGCGTGTCCCCGCCGCTCCAGGGGCGTGCAATCAGACTGTTTTTTGACGACCACGGGCTGACACCAAAAGGCGACTTTATCGACGCGATCTCGTCTCCTGGAGCTACCTACATTGGAAGAGCGGAAGACAGAAATATGTTAGTCACAGCTGACGAGGGCAATGGCGAGGTAGAGGTCGAATGATACGAGTCCGACGGAGATTAAGATAGCCGGGTAGAATTATGGCACAATGTATGATTCAGTTACGAACAACTGGTGCATAGTCGGGTGATGCCTGGTAGAACGTATGATTGGGCTATGAACAATTAGTGTATCAACGTCTGCATCGCAATTCATACACACAAGTCATCCGAAACACGTATTCCATTTGTATCAAGCTCACAGAACCCACCCCAGTGACCCCCAGGCACCTTTAGCCCCGTGCAAAGAAGCGATTGAAGCCACGCGCACCAAAACGCACCAAAAACCCCCCTGCCCCACTAGCCATCCCAGCCGCATTGAGCATACGGAATCCACCCCAGCGCCCACACGCACCCAAATGACTCCTCCTCACACAAGCGACAGACCCCAAACGCAAAGAAACGCACCCACTGCTCCCTCCTACAGAAGCGACTCCCACAGCAGGCAGATTTACTTCTCAGCGACCGTGACGCAGCAAAAATCAGCCACGTATGCACACCCCCCTCATTATCGTACCAAGCCCATACAGACGCAAAACACAAATTACACTCTACCGCCACGTCCACAGGAGCCCAAGCCAACCTCGCCTTGCTCACAATTGTTCCAAGCAAACTCACGCTCAAGTAGTACCCCTCACACCCGTGACAGACGCCAAATGCAAAGAAACGTACCAAAACACATCTTCCACACATGTGCCACCCCAGCAGCATGCAGCCACATAATCCACTCCAACAACCCACAAGCACAAAGGATTAATCCCCATACAAGCGACAGGCGCCAAACGCATAGAAACGTACCAAAACACTCTTCCACACATGTGCCACCCCAGCAGCATGTAGCTCACATAATACACTCCAACAACCCACAAGCACCCAAGGACTCATTCCCATACAAGCGACAGGCGCCAAACGCACAGAAACGCACCCACTACACCCTCCTACAGAAGCGACTCCCCAGGCACGCATAACTTACCCCCTCAGCAATAGAGACGAAGCAAAAATCAGCCTTGTATGCACACACTCACACTCCTTCGTAACCAGCTCACACAGACTTGAAAACCAGAAACGCTCCAAACGCCTTCAGCCAGCTGAGGTATAAACAGAATGATGCTCGATCGTACATACGCACACATTGTCGCAGCAAGCCCACATAGACGTGACATCACAACACACAAATCGAAAGCCTTCAGCCAGCACAGACCTAGCCCGAATTAAGCTTCTTCCTCCCTGTCCTCAGAATTCATAGCCACCCCGGTACCAGAAGTGAACTAAGCCGCACAGACACCCACAAGTAACCTTGCGTAACACACCATCTAAACGCTGGGAAACCACCCTGGTCCCTGATCGACTTGCAATCCACACCTCCAACATGGCCTGAGCCCACTTAAACCCCCGATGGCCCCAATCTCGAGTCTCTCCGAACAACACACCCAAATATGCCACTGGGCAATACATACATACAACTGCATCCTAGGCGCAGGTGGGCCCCCTACCTGGCTCGCTCAACCGCAGAACGGCCTATCCCACCTCCAGGGGCGTGGAATCCGGCTGTTCTTCGACGACCATGGGCTGACTCCAAAAGGCGACTTAGTCAAAGTCGACCTTGTGAAAAGCATGAAAAATAGCGGGGGACATTTTGAAACACGGATTTGCCTAGGAAGTATCGAACGAGGCACTGCTCAATATCGTCCTGAGCAGAACTGCTCGACAACTTCCTGCATCTCCATCCCGAAACCCGTATTCCGACCGCATTCAGCTCATAGAACCCACCCAAGTGACACTCCCGCCCCTGTAGCACTGTGCACATAAGCGATTGCTGCAAAACGCACCGAAACGCACTAAAAGACCCCGCTGCCCACTGCGGTCATAGCTGAATGCCGCCCACACAATCCCCCCCACCAACCCACTCGCCCACAAATGACTCATCCTCTCACAAGCGACAGGCGCCAAATGGACAGAAACGCGCCAAAAAAACCCGCAGCTCAAAATTGCCCCCCCAGCTGGATTCCGCCTACAGATTCCACCCCAGCAACCCACACGCCCACAAGTGGCCGACTACACACAAGCGACAGATGCCAAACGCAAAGAAACGCACCCAGCTACTCATTCCCACACAAGCGACTCCCCAGCCCGCAGATATACTCTGCTGCCACTGAGACCCAGCAAAAAACCAGCCTGTTATTCACAGCGAACCCATCATTCGTACCAAGCCCATATAGACGCGAAACCTGCAAAGCACACATTGAATGCCCCCAGCCAGCCGAGGCACAAGCCGAAACATGCTCGATCGTCCACACACACCCTCCCCTATATCATGCAGTTCATAGAAACGACTGTTGAAACGCTCACACGATCCACGTGACATCCCTGCACACCATCGACTGCCAAGCCACGTTCCCTCCCAACTAGCCCGCGCCGCACCGTAGAGACCGCCAAGCCACACACAACACACCACAGGGACATCACCGCACACAACGACAGCTCCAGGCACACCGGCCTCACCCCCTCAGCACAACAGACCCACCCACCATCAGTCCTCCTCTCACCCACGCATACAATTTAACCACAAGCCAATACAGAGACGCGAAAACCTCAAGACAAGCTTCGAATACCGTCAGTGTGCACAAACGCAAGTAGAAATAGGCCCTTCCTCCACACGTACAAAGCCAATGCCAACCCCGCGCTAGAAGCGAACCAAGCAGCACACACGCGCACAATTAATACTACGTATAGAAGCGACAGATGCAAAACGCACACAAACGCACCAACAAAACCATGCCGCTCATCGCCTCCCCAGCAGAATCCAGCTCATACAAACCACCCATGACATCCTCCCGCATCAAGCAGTACCACACACAGAAGCGACAGATGCCAAACGCACACAAACGCACCCAAAAACCCCCGCTGCACACGGCCCCCCAGCAGCATGCGGACCATAGAATCCATCCAAGCAACACCCAGGCCCTCACGTGACTACCCCGCACACCAGCGATAGCCGTTGCCACGCTCCACCCAAGCCAGTGTCACATCCGCACTCAAGCGACTGCCCCCAGCACGCAGACTTTCTCCCTCGGAAATCCAGACGCAGCACAAATCAGCCTGGTTTGCACACATGTACACATCGCAACAAGCCGACACAGACGCGAAAACCCCAATACATACTTTGAAAGCACACAGTCAGCAGAGGCGCCAGGCGAATTCATCTTGAACTTCCACGTGCCCACTCTCTAGCACCATGCACCGCACTGAAACGACTGTTGCCCAGCTCATGCCCCCCCACATAATGGGCCCGCACACCAGCAACAGAAGCAAAACCCACAGAAACCAGCAAAAGACCCCTGCTGCACATCGTCCAGTAGCAAGCGCTCATCGACTCCACTCCAGCAAGTCACTAGCATCCAGTAGTACTCCACACTGAAGCGACAGATCCAAAACGCACCCAATGCAGAAAATGACCCCTGCGGCACATCGTCCCTGTAGCAAGCGCTCATCGAATCCACTCCAGCAAGTCACTTGCATCAATTGCCCCACACTGAAGCGACAGATCCAAAACGCACCGCAATGCAGCAAATGACCCCTGCTGCACATCGTCCCTGTAGGAAGCGCTCATCGACTCCACCACAGCAAGCCGCTCATCGACTCCACCCCCGCAAGTCACTAGCATTAAGTAGTACTCCACACTGAAGCGACAGATGCAAAACCCTCAGCAATGCAGCAAATGACCCCTGCTGCACATTGTCCCAGCAGCAAGCGCTCATCGACTCCACTCCAGCAAGTCACTAGCATCAAGTAGTACTCCACACTGAAGCGACAGATGCAAAACTCTCAGCAATGCAGCAAATGACCCCTGTTGCACATTGTCCCAGCAGCAAGCGCTCATCGACTACACTCCAGCAAGCCGCAAGCACACAAGTACTCCTCCCCACACCAACGATAGCTGTTGCCACGCGCCCGCCAAGCCACAGACACGTACCCACGTGATATCCCCGCTCACACGTAACTGCTCAAACCACGCATCCGCACCCAAATACGAGCTCAGTACCGAAGCGGCTGCCACAACCAAGCAGAATATACCCCGCCAGCAACTGAGACTCAGCCAAAATCAGGACAGTATGCACGCACACATCTTAAAGCACACATAGACGCGTACTAAACCCAAGAAGGAAGCAGAAGCAAGCTCGTTCGTCTACACGCCCCGAAGCCGGTATCAACCTCGACCCAGAAGTGACCTAAGCAACATACAAGCACCAAGCAGTCCAAGGCACACAAGCGATAGGTGAAGCCGACTACCCGCCCAAGCAGCAACCGTTGCACCAAGCGGGCGCCAAGCCACATCACCCACCTCCACGGCACTCCCGTACACAAGCGACCGCTGGTAAACGCACTGAAAGCCACCTACAAACCTCTGCTGCACAGTTCCCCAGCCAGACAATCGCAGCCAAAAAAAGCTTATTCACTCACGTCGATACACCACAGGCTCTCCCCGACGCGAAAACTATACCACGCCTCGAACGTCTTCTGCCTGGTAAGGCGCAAGCTTAATTAAGCCCGTTCGTGCACGCGCACAATCACGACACCACACACCACACAGCAGCAACTCGAGCAACCACACACATCAAGTAGTACGAAGCACTCAAGCGATAGATGCAAAACGCACACAAACGAATCCGAAAACCCCCGCTGCCCACTTGACACCCCAGCTGAAATCAGCTCACAGAATCCACCCCAGCAACTGACACACACCATGTAGGACTCTGTACACAAGCGACAGACGCCCAACGCACACAAACGCACCCATCTACTCCCTGCGCTCAATTGACATCCCAGCTGAATTCAGCTCACAGAAACCATCCCAGCAACTGACCCGCTCCATGTAGGACTCCGTACACAAGCGACAGACGCCAAACGCACACAAACGCACCCATCTACTCCCACCGCACAGAAGCGACTCCTCAAGCACGTCGATTTCACCTTCTCAGCCATTGAGACGAAGCAAAAATCAGCCTGGCATGCTCCCTCAACCCAATTTCCCAACCAGCCCACGCAGACGCGAAAACCTTCAGACACCGTCCGAATGTCTTAACACAGCACAGGCTCAAGCAGAATCAAGTCCGTTCGTGCCTACCTACCGAAGCCATTGCCAACCTCGTCCTAGAAGCGACCCAAGACACATCAAGGACCAAGTAGGACTACAAACAGAAGCGATAGAAGTAAAACCCAAAGAAACGCACCCAAAAACCCTGCTGCAAAGCCCCCCCTGTACCATGTGTAGCTCATAGAATCCACCCCTTGTCCCAGATTGACTTGTCCTCCCACCTCCGACCCGGCCTGAGCCGACTTAAACCCCAGATTGTGCTGCTTGCGAGGCTCTCACCACAACCCAAACAAACATGCTACTGGGCATCTCCTACAAACAAGTGCACACCCGGCGCAGGTGTCGGCTCAAGCCGCGCAGCACCAACAGCAGAACACCCTCGACAAGCCAGAGCAACTAAACAGCTCAATCAGCCGAGACGCTGCGGCCGCGCGCTCGCAGATCCAGGAGCGTGCAATCAGGCTGTTCTTTGACGATCACGGGCTGACACCAAAAGGCGACTTTATTGACGTGATCTCGTCTCCTGGAGCTACCTACATTGGAAGAGCCGAAGACAGAAATATGTTCGGCACAGCTGACGAGGGCAAAGGCGAGGTCGATGGTGATGGCGAGGCCGACGTCGAGTTCCACTGGGACGATTCCTCGGAGGTCCAAGATGGGCCGGCGAAGTCTGGTACAATGTATGATGGAGGCATGAACAGTTAGTGTGAAGTCGGGTGAAGCCTGGTACAATGTGTGATGGAGGCATGAACAGTTAGGGGATAGTCGGTTGAAGCATGGCACTATGTTTAATGGCACTATGAACACTTAGTGGAACAATGTCAGAATTGCAATACATACACACAAATGAATCTGAATCACGGAATCCAGTAGCACGTAGCTCATAGTACCCACCCCAGCAA
>JAJJXG010000075.1:0-27102 GCA_024516215.1 Geopyxis carbonaria | reverse complement strand
AGTCCGTCGGGGCACTGGCCTATGTTGTGTGTCGGAGAGTGTCAACGAGGATACTGGAATTCGACAGGAGTTTGCTAGATGCACATCGTCGTGGCGCAATAGCAATAAACGATACGATTATGTGATGTACTCAGGGACGGTAGGCAAGGCAGACCTCAAGAATCAGTGCAGAAGGACTCCGATTTGGCCAAATAATATCAGTATTTCGCATGCTGATCAAGTGTCTGCTATTCATCAGGTTTTTCCACAAGGATCGTCCATCATGATAGTGTTTTCTTAAGACGTCTTGAGTTGGTCAATAGTGGGCATGTCAACAGGCGCATAGGATGGCATCCGTCCAAAGGGTTGCCAGAATAGACCGTGGAACATCCAAGGAATATATCGTTTTGCCTGTTGGCTGTCATACTCCGTCCCGCCCATCTTGTTCCTACTGCACTCCAGGCAAAATATTTTATCAACAACTATATCTCGCTAGGAGTTTTACAACACGGTATATTAAGTTTTACCGTGTATGCTCGGCAGGACACGCGGAGACCACGGCCGGCATCGGAGTTGCGGTCAGAGTGGACTTCAGAGTCGTTGCTGGAATAGATGTCACAGGCGTTGGCAGGGTCGACTCTGAATCAGAGTTGTTGTCAGAGTTGCTGTCAGAGTTGCTGTCAGAGTGGGCGTCAGAGTCGTTGCTGGAATAGATGTCAACAGGCGTTGGCAGGGTTCGACTCTGAATCAGAGTTGTTGTCAGAGTTGCTGTCAGAGTTGCTGTCAGAGTGGGCGTCAGCGTCGTTGCTGGAATAGATGTCACAGGCGTTGGCAGGGTCGACTCTGAATCAGAGTTGTTGTCAGAGTTGCTGTCAGAGTTGCTGTCAGAGTGGGCGTCAGAGTCGTTGCTGGAATAGATGTCACAGGCGTTGGCAGGGTCGACTCTGAATCAGAGTTGCTGTCAGAGTTGCTGTCAGAGTGGGCGTCAGAGTCGCTGCTGGAATAGATGTCACAGGCGTTGGCAGGGTCGACTCTGAATCAGAGTTGCTGTCAGAGTGGGCGTCAGAGCTATTTTATACAGCAATCCGTCGAATCACTAAGTGCTGTATACAATCCACCAGTCTTTGGCTATATACGTGATATAGCCAAAGACGCGATAATTGATGTTGGATCGAACGCCGTGTACGACGGCGGCGAGGTGGTTTCTGTATATATAGTCTCTAATAGCATAGTTAGCATAATAAACCGCTGAATAAGCGCTCAAGTTCCACTGAATCAAAGAATCTGTAAACCATCGCGAGATCGAAAACCATCGCGAGATGCTTCCCAAAACCATCGCGAGATCGAAAACCATCGCGAGATCCAAAACCATCGCGAGATCCAAAACCACCGAAACAGTGCTAAAGAATGCTACGGAACTTTATTATGGAGTGCTATGGAGTGCTAAAGACTGGTATTGCTTCTACGGACTTAATGTAAAAAACCTCAGTCGCTAAGTTGGCCTACGGACCAGTATAGAGTGCTAAGGGCTGCTACGGGACGCTAATGCGGCTACGCGTGCTAATCGGAAAATCGACCTTTTCTTGACGCCGCTGAATAAGCGCTCAAGTTCTACTGAATCAAAGAATCTGTAAACCATCGCGAGATCGAAAACCATCGCGAGATGCTTCCCAAAACCATCGCGAGATCGAAACCATCGCGAGATCCAAAACCATCGCGAGATCCAAAACCACCGAAACAGTGCTAAAGAATGCTACGGAACTTTATTATGGAGTGCTATGGAGTGCTAAAGAATGGTATTGCTTCTACGGACTTATTGTAAAAAACCTCAGTCGCTAAGTTGGCCTACGGACCAGTATAGAGTGCTAAGGGCTGCTACGGGACGCTAATGCGGCTACGCGTGCTAATCGGAAAATCGACCTTTTCGTGACGCACAGCAGCCATTCCATGATATAAGGCCGAATCCTTAGATTATCGGCCAATCCTCTGTCACAGCAGCTTCCATAATAAAAGGCCGAATCCTTAGATTATCGGCCAATCCTCTGTCACAGCAGCTTCCATAATAAAAGGCCGAATCCTTCTTTAAGATGCGACGACTAAGGAGCGTTCCCTAAGAAAAGGCCGAATCCTCTAAAGATTCGACGACTAAGCAGCGTTCCATAGAATCCGTCTCTGTATATAGTCTAGATAGCATAATAGTAAAACCGCTGAATAAGCGTCCAAGTTGAACTGAATCAAAGAATCATCGAGAGATCCAAAGATGCGACTCAGAGACGAGTCTGGATGCCGTCCATCGAGAGACGACTCGAAGGCCGTCGCATGTGCAAACCATCGCGAGATCCAAAACCTCGACTCAGAGACAGGTCTGGATGCCGTCCATTGAGAGACGAGTCTGGATGCCGTCCATTGAGAGACGACTCTGGATGCCGTCCACCGAGGGCCGTCACGGGCTCCAGTTGAGCGCGATGTGTCGCAGGCGGCGCTCTGAGCGCGCCTGAGCGTAGCTGAGCGCGCTGGCTCCAGGTCTGGTCTCCAAGCGGCCCTGAGCGCAGCGGAGTGTGCGACCAGGGACGGGGTTCGCTAGTCGGATCTGCCGAGCGCAGCTGAGCGTACTGAGCGGCTCGGTTGCACGGTGCAACGGCCGAGCGGTACTTGATTTTTTGCTGATGATAGCATACATAGCATAATAAAACCGCTGAATAAGCGTTCAAGTTGAACTCAAATCAAAGAATCGTCGTCGCATGTGCAAACCATCGCGAGATCCAAAACCAAACTGCGACTCAGAGCCGAGTCTGGATGCCGTCCATCGAGAGAAGAATCTGGATTCCGTCCATCGCGACACGACTCTGGATGCCGTCCATTGAGAGACGATTCTGGATGCCATCCATCGAGAGATGACTCTGGATGCCGTCCACTAAAGGCTGTCACAGGCTCCAGTTGAGCGCGATGTGTCGCAGGCCGCGCTCAGTAAGCTCCGAGCGGCACTGAGCGTAGCTGAGCGCGCTGGCTCACAGGTCAGGTCTCCAAACGGCCCGAAGCGTAGGGGTTCGCTAGTCGGATCTGCTGAGCGCTGCTGAGCGCAGCTGAGCGTACCGAGCGGCTCGGTTGCACGGTGCAACGGCCGAGCGGTACTTGATTTTTTGCTGATGTATAGTCTGCATAGCATGATAAAACCGCTGAATAAGCGCTCAAGTTGCACTGAATGAACCTGTAAACCATCGCGAGATGCTTCTCAAAACCATCGCAAGATCCAAAACCACCAACACCACCGCCAAACCTTCGCGACATCCAAAAACACCGCCGTGATATATAGCCAAACGTAGCACTGTAAGAGTCCAAGTTGAGGATCTCGCTGTCCAGCGTAGCATCGTCAGAGTCTAACTTAGGCATCTTGCTGTCCAGCGTAGCATATCCACAGCCTAACTTGGCATGGAGAGATGCTACGTTTAGCATTCAAAGTTCCCAAAATAGCAACGATCCAGCCTAACCTTAGCATGCGGGGTTCTTAAATTACTGTTGCGTCACGAAAAGGTCATTTTGTGCTAAAACTCCTAAAACTCCTACGTTAGCCTAAATTAGCCGATATACGTCGGTTCGACAACATCGCAAGGCCCCCGGTAACGTAGGGCGCAACGTTCCTACGTTACCGCCGTTCTCCTAAAATAGCTCGTCTAACAGCTACGTTACCTCCCTGTTTTCAATCCCTCCTATTTTAGCCTACGTTAGGAGAAGCGCAGTAACTTAGACGTTAGACGGCCTATTTTAGGAGAACGGCGGGTAACGTAGGAACTCCGCATGCTACGCTCAGGCTGCAGACTTGCTAAGCGTAGCATCTCTGCATGCTATTTTGGCAACTTTGAGTGCTACGCGTAGCATCTCTGCATGCTACGTTAGGCTATGGATATGCTACGCTGGACAGCGAGATCATCAACTTAGACTCTGACAATGCTACGTTCGGCTATATACTACGGCGGTGTTTTTGGATCTCGCGATAGTTTGGCGTTGGTTTTGGTGGTTTTGGATCTCGCGATGGTTTGTTTACAGATTATTTGATTCAGTGCAACTTGATCGCTTATTGAGCGGTTTTATTATGCTATCTAGACTATATACAGAGACGGATTCTATGGAAAGCTGTTTTGTCGCCGGATCGTCGAATCTTTAAGGATTCGACGCTTTTTTATGGAATGCTGCTTTGACATAGGATTAGCCGATAGTCTAAGGATTCGTCGGATCTTATAGGATTCGAACCTTTCTTATGGTATGCTGCTGTGACAGAGGATTGGCCGATAATCTAAGGATTCGGCCTTTTATGATGGATTCGCTGCTTTGACAGAGGATTGGCCGATAATCTAAGGATTCGGCCTTTCATGATGGATTCGCTGCTTTGACAGAGGATTGGCCGATAATCTAAGGATTCGGCCTTTTATGATGGATTCGCTGCTTTGACATAGGATTAGCCGATAATCTAAGGATTCGTCGGATCTTATAGGAATCGAACCTTTCTTATGGTATGCTGCTTTGACAGAGGATTGGCCGATAATCTAAGGATTCGGCCTTTTATTATGGAATGCTGCTTTGTCGACGGATCGTCGAATCTTTAAGGATTCGACACTTCCTTATGGAATGCTGCTTTGACATAGGATTAGCCGATAATCTAAGGATTCGTCGGATCTTATAGGATTCGAACCTTTCTTATGGTATGCTGCTTTGACAGAGGATTGGCCGATAATCTAAGGATTCGGCCTTTTATGATGGATTCGCTGCTTTGACAGAGGATTGGCCGATAATCTAAGGATTCGGCCTTTTATGATGGATTCGCTGCTTTGACAGAGGATTGGCCGATAATCTAAGGATTCGGCCTTTCATTATGGATTGCTGCTTTGACAGAGGATTGGCCGATAATCTAAGGATTCGGCCTTTTATTATGGAATGCTGCTTTGTCGATGGATCGTCGAATCTTCAAGGATTCGACGCTTCCTTATGGAATGCTGCTTTGACATAGGCTGAGCTGATAATCTAAGGATTCGACGGATCTTAAAGAATTCGGCCTATTCTATGGTATGCTGCTTTGTCGTAGATCGTCGGATCGTATAGCATTCGGCCTTTTGTTATGGAACGCTGCTTTGTCGACGGATCGTCGAATCTTTAAGGATTCGACGCTTCCTTATGGAACGCTGCTTTGTCGACGGATCGTCGGATCTTATAGGATTCGAACCTTTCTTATGGTATGCTGCTGTGACAGAGGATTGGCCGATAATCTAAGGATTCGGCCTTTTATGATGGATTCGCTGCTTTGACAGAGGATTGGCCGATAATCTAAGGATTCGGCCTTTCATGATGGATTCGCTGCTTTGACAGAGGATTGGCCGATAATCTAAGGATTCGGCCTTTTATGATGGATTCGCTGCTTTGACATAGGATTAGCCGATAATCTAAGGATTCGTCGGATCTTATAGGAATCGAACCTTTCTTATGGTATGCTGCTTTGACAGAGGATTGGCCGATAATCTAAGGATTCGGCCTTTTATTATGGAATGCTGCTTTGTCGACGGATCGTCGAATCTTTAAGGATTCGACACTTCCTTATGGAATGCTGCTTTGACATAGGATTAGCCGATAATCTAAGGATTCGTCGGATCTTATAGGATTCGAACCTTTCTTATGGTATGCTGCTTTGACAGAGGATTGGCCGATAATCTAAGGATTCGGCCTTTTATGATGGATTCGCTGCTTTGACAGAGGATTGGCCGATAATCTAAGGATTCGGCCTTTTATGATGGATTCGCTGCTTTGACAGAGGATTGGCCGATAATCTAAGGATTCGGCCTTTCATTATGGATTGCTGCTTTGACAGAGGATTGGCCGATAATCTAAGGATTCGGCCTTTTATTATGGAATGCTGCTTTGTCGATGGATCGTCGAATCTTCAAGGATTCGACGCTTCCTTATGGAATGCTGCTTTGACATAGGCTGAGCTGATAATCTAAGGATTCGACGGATCTTAAAGAATTCGGCCTATTCTATGGTATGCTGCTTTGTCGTAGATCGTCGGATCGTATAGCATTCGGCCTTTTGTTATGGAACGCTGCTTTGTCGACGGATCGTCGAATCTTTAAGGATTCGACGCTTCCTTATGGAACGCTGCTTTGTCGACGGATCTTATACAATGCCGGTATGACCTGTATTCATAGTCAGTATATATGGTCATGATAAGGTGGCTTCAGCAGAGAATACAGGTGTTTGACGGCCAGTTGTCAGTCGCGATCGTGCTGACGAGCGTCGGTGTGCAGGTCGGCATTTGTGGTGTTCACCTCAGCAGAGTTGTCGAACTTAGAGCAAAAATACTTGAACAAAGTAATGGGGGCATTGAACTACCCTCCAAATCTCAGGGGCAGACGGCTCGGGCGGTGTGACTATTAGCGTGCAGAGTGTTCACCGCAATTTCCTTTGCTCATTTCCGGCCCCTGCAATGGGGTCAAAGCAGCGCCAAGAACGCCGCCGAGTCATGTTTTGTGTCACGCAAGTCGCCGCGCAGGAGTGGTTTGCTGCGTAGATTGCGGCTAAACCGGTGTGTTTGTGAGAACATGTCAGTTTTCGCATACTTTACAATGTTTGTCTTTGCAGTTTTGAACTTTGGCCGAACTACAGCTGCCAACCACACAACAGCACCCGAACATTGTGTCCAAAGTTTTCGAAGGTGAGTTCAACACCCTCAGATTACTGTTTAATTATTGATCTTTGCAGTTCTAGACCTGGATACAGTCAAACAACGCGGATACGAACCTTTACAATGACACTCCCTAGCACGATCGCGACCGTCATATCGCCGTCAAACACCTGTATTCTTTGGACGATTCCTTCGACAAAGCAGCAATCCATAGACTAGGCCGAATCCTATAAGATCTGTCGAATCCTTAGATTATCGGCCAATCCTCTGTCACAGCAGCAATCCATAGAATAGGCCGAATCCTATAAGATCCGTCGAATCCTTAGATTATCGGCCAATCCTCTGTCAAAGCAGCAATCCATAAGAAAAGGCCGACGATTCGACGATCGACGACCAAGCAGCAATCCATAATAAAAGGCCGAATCCTTAGATTATCGGCCAATCCTCTGTCAAAGCAGCGAATCCATCATAAAAGGCCGAATCCTTAGATTATCGGCCAATCCTCTGTCAAAGCAGCATTCCATAAAAGCGTCGACTCCTTCAAGATTCGACGATCCGTCGACAAAGCAGCGTTCCATAATAAAAGGCCGAATCCTTAGATTATCGGCCAATCCTCTGTCAAAGCAGCGAATCCATAATAAAAGGCCGAATCCTTAGATTATCGGCCAATCCTCTGTCAAAGCAGCGAATCCATCATAAAAGGCCGAATCCTTAGATTATCGGCCAATCCTCTGTCAAAGCAGCATTCCATAAAAGCGTCGACTCCTTAAAGATTCGACGATCCGTCGACAAAGCAGCGTTCCATAATGAAAGGCCGAATCCTTAGATTATCGGCCAATCCTCTGTCAAAGCAGCGAATCCATAATAAAAGGCCGAATCCTTAGATTATCGGCCAATCCTCTGTCAAAGCAGCGAATCCATCATAAAAGGCCGAATCCTTAGATTATCGGCCAATCCTCTGTCAAAGCAGCGAATCCATCATAAAAGGCCGAATCCTTGGATTATCGGCCAATCCTCTGTCAAAGCAGCGAATCCATCATAAAAGGCCGAATCCTTAGATTATCGGCCAATCCTCTGTCAAAGCAGCATTCCATAAAAGCGTCGAATCCTTAAAGATTCGACGATCCGTCGACAAAGCAGCATTCCATAATAAAAGGCCGAATCCTTAGATTATCGGCCAATCCTCTGTCAAAGCAGCGAATCCATCATAAAAGGCCGAATCCTTAGATTATCGGCCAATCCTCTGTCAAAGCAGCATTCCATAAAAGCGTCGAATCCTTAAAGATTCGACGATCCGTCGACAAAGCAGCATTCCATAATAAAAGGCCGAATCCTTAGATTATCGGCCAATCCTCTTTCAAAGCAGCGAATCCATCATAAAAGGCCGAATCCTTAGATTATCGGCCAATCCTCTGTCAAAGCAGCATTCCATAAAAGCGTCGAATCCTTAAAGATTCGACGATCCGTCGACAAAGCAGCATTCCATAATAAAAGGCCGAATCCTTAGATTATCGGCCAATCCTCTGTCAAAGCAGCAATCCATAATGAAAGGCCGAATCCTTAGATTATCGGCCAATCCTCTGTCACAGCAGCTTTCCATAAGAAAGGGCCGAATGCTTTAAGATCCGGCGACAAAGCAGCTTTCCATAGAATCCGTCCATGTATATAGTCTAGATAGCATAATAAAACCGCTGAATAAGCGCTCAAGTTGCACTGAATCAAAGAATGTGTAAACAAACCATCGCGAGATGCTTCTCAAACCCATCGCGAGATCCAAAACCATCGCGAGATCCAAAACCATCGCGAGATCCAAAACCACCGAAACAGTGCTAAAGAATGCTACGGAACTTTATTATGGAGTGCTATGGAGTGCTAAAGACTGGTATTGCTTCTACGGACTTAATGTAAAAAACCTCAGTCGCTAAGTTGGCCTACGGACCAGTATAGAGTGCTAAGGGCTGCTACGGGACGCTAATGCGGCTACGCGTGCTAATCGGAAAATCGACCTTTTCTTGACGCCGCTGAATAAGCGCTCAAGTTCTACTGAATCAAAGAATCTGTAAACCATCGCGAGATCGAAAACCATCGCGAGATGCTTCCCAAAACCATCGCGAGATCGAAAACCATCGCGAGATCCAAAACCATCGCGAGATCCAAAACCACCGAAACAGTGCTAAAGAATGCTACGGAACTTTATTATGGAGTGCTATGGAGTGCTAAAGAATGGTATTGCTTCTACGGACTTATTGTAAAAAACCTCAGTCGCTAAGTTGGCCTACGGACCAGTATAGAGTGCTAAGGGCTGCTACGGGACGCTAATGCGGCTACGCGTGCTAATCGGAAAATCGACCTTTTCGTGACGCACAGCAGCATTCCATGATATAAGGCCGAATCCTTAGATTATCGGCCAATCCTCTGTCACAGCAGCTTCCATAATAAAAGGCCGAATCCTTAGATTATCGGCCAATCCTCTGTCACAGCAGCTTCCATAATAAAAGGCCGAATCCTTCTTTAAGATGCGACGACTAAGGAGCGTTCCCTAAGAAAAGGCCGAATCCTCTAAAGATTCGACGACTAAGCAGCGTTCCATAGAATCCGTCTCTGTATATAGTCTAGATAGCATAATAGTAAAACCGCTGAATAAGCGTCCAAGTTGAACTGAATCAAAGAATCATCGAGAGATCCAAAGATGCGACTCAGAGACGAGTCTGGATGCCGTCCATCGAGAGACGACTCGAAGGCCGTCGCATGTGCAAACCATCGCGAGATCCAAAACCTCGACTCAGAGACAGGTCTGGATGCCGTCCATTGAGAGACGAGTCTGGATGCCGTCCATTGAGAGACGACTCTGGATGCCGTCCACCGAGGGCCGTCACGGGCTCCAGTTGAGCGCGATGTGTCGCAGGCGGCGCTCTGAGCGCGCCTGAGCGTAGCTGAGCGCGCTGGCTCCAGGTCTGGTCTCCAAGCGGCCCTGAGCGCAGCGGAGTGTGCGACCAGGGACGGGGTTCGCTAGTCGGATCTGCCGAGCGCAGCTGAGCGTACTGAGCGGCTCGGTTGCACGGTGCAACGGCCGAGCGGTACTTGATTTTTTGCTGATGATAGCATACATAGCATAATAAAACCGCTGAATAAGCGTTCAAGTTGAACTCAAATCAAAGAATCGTCGTCGCATGTGCAAACCATCGCGAGATCCAAAACCAAACTGCGACTCAGAGCCGAGTCTGGATGCCGTCCATCGAGAGAAGAATCTGGATTCCGTCCATCGCGACACGACTCTGGATGCCGTCCATTGAGAGACGATTCTGGATGCCATCCATCGAGAGATGACTCTGGATGCCGTCCACTAAAGGCTGTCACAGGCTCCAGTTGAGCGCGATGTGTCGCAGGCCGCGCTCAGTAAGCTCCGAGCGGCACTGAGCG
The DNA here is from genome assembly GCA_024516215.1 of Geopyxis carbonaria. Taxonomy (NCBI): domain Eukaryota; kingdom Fungi; phylum Ascomycota; class Pezizomycetes; order Pezizales; family Tarzettaceae; genus Geopyxis; species Geopyxis carbonaria. The sequence continues at coordinate 17,036 of JAJJXG010000075.1, read as the reverse complement.
TAGCTGAGCGCGCTGGCTCACAGGTCAGGTCTCCAAACGGCCCGAAGCGTAGGGGTTCGCTAGTCGGATCTGCTGAGCGCTGCTGAGCGCAGCTGAGCGTACCGAGCGGCTCGGTTGCACGGTGCAACGGCCGAGCGGTACTTGATTTTTTGCTGATGTATAGTCTGCATAGCATGATAAAACCGCTGAATAAGCGCTCAAGTTGCACTGAATGAACCTGTAAACCATCGCGAGATGCTTCTCAAAACCATCGCAAGATCCAAAACCACCAACACCACCGCCAAACCTTCGCGACATCCAAAAACACCGCCGTGATATATAGCCAAACGTAGCACTGTAAGAGTCCAAGTTGAGGATCTCGCTGTCCAGCGTAGCATCGTCAGAGTCTAACTTAGGCATCTTGCTGTCCAGCGTAGCATATCCACAGCCTAACTTGGCATGGAGAGATGCTACGTTTAGCATTCAAAGTTCCCAAAATAGCAACGATCCAGCCTAACCTTAGCATGCGGGGTTCTTAAATTACTGTTGCGTCACGAAAAGGTCATTTTGTGCTAAAACTCCTAAAACTCCTACGTTAGCCTAAATTAGCCGATATACGTCGGTTCGACAACATCGCAAGGCCCCCGGTAACGTAGGGCGCAACGTTCCTACGTTACCGCCGTTCTCCTAAAATAGCTCGTCTAACAGCTACGTTACCTCCCTGTTTTCAATCCCTCCTATTTTAGCCTACGTTAGGAGAAGCGCAGTAACTTAGACGTTAGACGGCCTATTTTAGGAGAACGGCGGTAACGTAGGAACTCCGCATGCTACGCTCAGGCTGCAGACTTGCTAAGCGTAGCATCTCTGCATGCTATTTTGGCAACTTTGAGTGCTACGCGTAGCATCTCTGCATGCTACGTTAGGCTATGGATATGCTACGCTGGACAGCGAGATCATCAACTTAGACTCTGACAATGCTACGTTCGGCTATATACTACGGCGGTGTTTTTGGATCTCGCGATAGTTTGGCGTTGGTTTTGGTGGTTTTGGATCTCGCGATGGTTTGTTTACAGATTATTTGATTCAGTGCAACTTGATCGCTTATTGAGCGGTTTTATTATGCTATCTAGACTATATACAGAGACGGATTCTATGGAAAGCTGTTTTGTCGCCGGATCGTCGAATCTTTAAGGATTCGACGCTTTTTTATGGAATGCTGCTTTGACATAGGATTAGCCGATAGTCTAAGGATTCGTCGGATCTTATAGGATTCGAACCTTTCTTATGGTATGCTGCTGTGACAGAGGATTGGCCGATAATCTAAGGATTCGGCCTTTTATGATGGATTCGCTGCTTTGACAGAGGATTGGCCGATAATCTAAGGATTCGGCCTTTCATGATGGATTCGCTGCTTTGACAGAGGATTGGCCGATAATCTAAGGATTCGGCCTTTTATGATGGATTCGCTGCTTTGACATAGGATTAGCCGATAATCTAAGGATTCGTCGGATCTTATAGGAATCGAACCTTTCTTATGGTATGCTGCTTTGACAGAGGATTGGCCGATAATCTAAGGATTCGGCCTTTTATTATGGAATGCTGCTTTGTCGACGGATCGTCGAATCTTTAAGGATTCGACACTTCCTTATGGAATGCTGCTTTGACATAGGATTAGCCGATAATCTAAGGATTCGTCGGATCTTATAGGATTCGAACCTTTCTTATGGTATGCTGCTTTGACAGAGGATTGGCCGATAATCTAAGGATTCGGCCTTTTATGATGGATTCGCTGCTTTGACAGAGGATTGGCCGATAATCTAAGGATTCGGCCTTTTATGATGGATTCGCTGCTTTGACAGAGGATTGGCCGATAATCTAAGGATTCGGCCTTTCATTATGGATTGCTGCTTTGACAGAGGATTGGCCGATAATCTAAGGATTCGGCCTTTTATTATGGAATGCTGCTTTGTCGATGGATCGTCGAATCTTCAAGGATTCGACGCTTCCTTATGGAATGCTGCTTTGACATAGGCTGAGCTGATAATCTAAGGATTCGACGGATCTTAAAGAATTCGGCCTATTCTATGGTATGCTGCTTTGTCGTAGATCGTCGGATCGTATAGCATTCGGCCTTTTGTTATGGAACGCTGCTTTGTCGACGGATCGTCGAATCTTTAAGGATTCGACGCTTCCTTATGGAACGCTGCTTTGTCGACGGATCTTATACAATGCCGGTATGACCTGTATTCATAGTCAGTATATATGGTCATGATAAGGTGGCTTCAGCAGAGAATACAGGTGTTTGGCGGCCAGTTGTCAGTCGCGATCGTGCTGACGAGCGTCGGTGTGCAGGTCGGCATTTGTGGTGTTCACCTCAGCAGAGTTGTCGAACTTAGAGCAAAAATACTTGAACAAAGTAATGGGGGCATTGAACTACCCTCCAAATCTCAGGGGCAGACGGCTCGGGCGGTGTGACTATTAGCGTGCAGAGTGTTCACCGCAATTTCCTTTGCTCATTTCCGGCCCCTGCAATGGGGTCAAAGCAGCGCCAAGAACGCCGCCGAGTCATGTTTTGTGTCACGCAAGTCGCCGCGCAGGAGTGGTTTGCTGCGTAGATTGCGGCTAAACCGGTGTGTTTGTGAGAACATGTCAGTTTTCGCATACTTTACAATGTTTGTCTTTGCAGTTTTGAACTTTGGCCGAACTACAGCTGCCAACCACACAACAGCACCCGAACATTGTGTCCAAAGTTTTCGAAGGTGAGTTCAACACCCTCAGATTACTGTTTAATTATTGATCTTTGCAGTTCTAGACCTGGATACAGTCAAACAACGCGGATACGAACCTTTACAATGACACTCCCTAGCACGATCGCGACCGTCATATCGCCGTCAAACACCTGTATTCTTTGGACGATTCCTTCGACAAAGCAGCAATCCATAGACTAGGCCGAATCCTATAAGATCTGTCGAATCCTTAGATTATCGGCCAATCCTCTGTCACAGCAGCAATCCATAGAATAGGCCGAATCCTATAAGATCCGTCGAATCCTTAGATTATCGGCCAATCCTCTGTCAAAGCAGCAATCCATAAGAAAAGGCCGACGATTCGACGATCGACGACCAAGCAGCAATCCATAATAAAAGGCCGAATCCTTAGATTATCGGCCAATCCTCTGTCAAAGCAGCGAATCCATCATAAAAGGCCGAATCCTTAGATTATCGGCCAATCCTCTGTCAAAGCAGCATTCCATAAAAGCGTCGACTCCTTCAAGATTCGACGATCCGTCGACAAAGCAGCGTTCCATAATAAAAGGCCGAATCCTTAGATTATCGGCCAATCCTCTGTCAAAGCAGCGAATCCATAATAAAAGGCCGAATCCTTAGATTATCGGCCAATCCTCTGTCAAAGCAGCGAATCCATCATAAAAGGCCGAATCCTTAGATTATCGGCCAATCCTCTGTCAAAGCAGCATTCCATAAAAGCGTCGACTCCTTAAAGATTCGACGATCCGTCGACAAAGCAGCGTTCCATAATGAAAGGCCGAATCCTTAGATTATCGGCCAATCCTCTGTCAAAGCAGCGAATCCATAATAAAAGGCCGAATCCTTAGATTATCGGCCAATCCTCTGTCAAAGCAGCGAATCCATCATAAAAGGCCGAATCCTTAGATTATCGGCCAATCCTCTGTCAAAGCAGCGAATCCATCATAAAAGGCCGAATCCTTGGATTATCGGCCAATCCTCTGTCAAAGCAGCGAATCCATCATAAAAGGCCGAATCCTTAGATTATCGGCCAATCCTCTGTCAAAGCAGCATTCCATAAAAGCGTCGAATCCTTAAAGATTCGACGATCCGTCGACAAAGCAGCATTCCATAATAAAAGGCCGAATCCTTAGATTATCGGCCAATCCTCTGTCAAAGCAGCGAATCCATCATAAAAGGCCGAATCCTTAGATTATCGGCCAATCCTCTGTCAAAGCAGCATTCCATAAAAGCGTCGAATCCTTAAAGATTCGACGATCCGTCGACAAAGCAGCATTCCATAATAAAAGGCCGAATCCTTAGATTATCGGCCAATCCTCTTTCAAAGCAGCGAATCCATCATAAAAGGCCGAATCCTTAGATTATCGGCCAATCCTCTGTCAAAGCAGCATTCCATAAAAGCGTCGAATCCTTAAAGATTCGACGATCCGTCGACAAAGCAGCATTCCATAATAAAAGGCCGAATCCTTAGATTATCGGCCAATCCTCTGTCAAAGCAGCAATCCATAATGAAAGGCCGAATCCTTAGATTATCGGCCAATCCTCTGTCACAGCAGCTTTCCATAAGAAAGGGCCGAATGCTTTAAGATCCGGCGACAAAGCAGCTTTCCATAGAATCCGTCCATGTATATAGTCTAGATAGCATAATAAAACCGCTGAATAAGCGCTCAAGTTGCACTGAATCAAAGAATGTGTAAACAAACCATCGCGAGATGCTTCTCAAACCCATCGCGAGATCCAAAACCATCGCGAGATCCAAAACCATCGCGAGATCCAAAACCACCGAAACAGTGCTAAAGAATGCTACGGAACTTTATTATGGAGTGCTATGGAGTGCTAAAGACTGGTATTGCTTCTACGGACTTAATGTAAAAAACCTCAGTCGCTAAGTTGGCCTACGGACCAGTATAGAGTGCTAAGGGCTGCTACGGGACGCTAATGCGGCTACGCGTGCTAATCGGAAAATCGACCTTTTCTTGACGCCGCTGAATAAGCGCTCAAGTTCTACTGAATCAAAGAATCTGTAAACCATCGCGAGATCGAAAACCATCGCGAGATGCTTCCCAAAACCATCGCGAGATCGAAAACCATCGCGAGATCCAAAACCATCGCGAGATCCAAAACCACCGAAACAGTGCTAAAGAATGCTACGGAACTTTATTATGGAGTGCTATGGAGTGCTAAAGAATGGTATTGCTTCTACGGACTTATTGTAAAAAACCTCAGTCGCTAAGTTGGCCTACGGACCAGTATAGAGTGCTAAGGGCTGCTACGGGACGCTAATGCGGCTACGCGTGCTAATCGGAAAATCGACCTTTTCGTGACGCACAGCAGCATTCCATGATATAAGGCCGAATCCTTAGATTATCGGCCAATCCTCTGTCACAGCAGCTTCCATAATAAAAGGCCGAATCCTTAGATTATCGGCCAATCCTCTGTCACAGCAGCTTCCATAATAAAAGGCCGAATCCTTCTTTAAGATGCGACGACTAAGGAGCGTTCCCTAAGAAAAGGCCGAATCCTCTAAAGATTCGACGACTAAGCAGCGTTCCATAGAATCCGTCTCTGTATATAGTCTAGATAGCATAATAGTAAAACCGCTGAATAAGCGTCCAAGTTGAACTGAATCAAAGAATCATCGAGAGATCCAAAGATGCGACTCAGAGACGAGTCTGGATGCCGTCCATCGAGAGACGACTCGAAGGCCGTCGCATGTGCAAACCATCGCGAGATCCAAAACCTCGACTCAGAGACAGGTCTGGATGCCGTCCATTGAGAGACGAGTCTGGATGCCGTCCATTGAGAGACGACTCTGGATGCCGTCCACCGAGGGCCGTCACGGGCTCCAGTTGAGCGCGATGTGTCGCAGGCGGCGCTCTGAGCGCGCCTGAGCGTAGCTGAGCGCGCTGGCTCCAGGTCTGGTCTCCAAGCGGCCCTGAGCGCAGCGGAGTGTGCGACCAGGGACGGGGTTCGCTAGTCGGATCTGCCGAGCGCAGCTGAGCGTACTGAGCGGCTCGGTTGCACGGTGCAACGGCCGAGCGGTACTTGATTTTTTGCTGATGATAGCATACATAGCATAATAAAACCGCTGAATAAGCGTTCAAGTTGAACTCAAATCAAAGAATCGTCGTCGCATGTGCAAACCATCGCGAGATCCAAAACCAAACTGCGACTCAGAGCCGAGTCTGGATGCCGTCCATCGAGAGAAGAATCTGGATTCCGTCCATCGCGACACGACTCTGGATGCCGTCCATTGAGAGACGATTCTGGATGCCATCCATCGAGAGATGACTCTGGATGCCGTCCACTAAAGGCTGTCACAGGCTCCAGTTGAGCGCGATGTGTCGCAGGCCGCGCTCAGTAAGCTCCGAGCGGCACTGAGCGTAGCTGAGCGCGCTGGCTCACAGGTCAGGTCTCCAAACGGCCCGAAGCGTAGGGGTTCGCTAGTCGGATCTGCTGAGCGCTGCTGAGCGCAGCTGAGCGTACCGAGCGGCTCGGTTGCACGGTGCAACGGCCGAGCGGTACTTGATTTTTTGCTGATGTATAGTCTGCATAGCATGATAAAACCGCTGAATAAGCGCTCAAGTTGCACTGAATGAACCTGTAAACCATCGCGAGATGCTTCTCAAAACCATCGCAAGATCCAAAACCACCAACACCACCGCCAAACCTTCGCGACATCCAAAAACACCGCCGTGATATATAGCCAAACGTAGCACTGTAAGAGTCCAAGTTGAGGATCTCGCTGTCCAGCGTAGCATCGTCAGAGTCTAACTTAGGCATCTTGCTGTCCAGCGTAGCATATCCACAGCCTAACTTGGCATGGAGAGATGCTACGTTTAGCATTCAAAGTTCCCAAAATAGCAACGATCCAGCCTAACCTTAGCATGCGGGGTTCTTAAATTACTGTTGCGTCACGAAAAGGTCATTTTGTGCTAAAACTCCTAAAACTCCTACGTTAGCCTAAATTAGCCGATATACGTCGGTTCGACAACATCGCAAGGCCCCCGGTAACGTAGGGCGCAACGTTCCTACGTTACCGCCGTTCTCCTAAAATAGCTCGTCTAACAGCTACGTTACCTCCCTGTTTTCAATCCCTCCTATTTTAGCCTACGTTAGGAGAAGCGCAGTAACTTAGACGTTAGACGGCCTATTTTAGGAGAACGGCGGTAACGTAGGAACTCCGCATGCTACGCTCAGGCTGCAGACTTGCTAAGCGTAGCATCTCTGCATGCTATTTTGGCAACTTTGAGTGCTACGCGTAGCATCTCTGCATGCTACGTTAGGCTATGGATATGCTACGCTGGACAGCGAGATCATCAACTTAGACTCTGACAATGCTACGTTCGGCTATATACTACGGCGGTGTTTTTGGATCTCGCGATAGTTTGGCGTTGGTTTTGGTGGTTTTGGATCTCGCGATGGTTTGTTTACAGATTATTTGATTCAGTGCAACTTGATCGCTTATTGAGCGGTTTTATTATGCTATCTAGACTATATACAGAGACGGATTCTATGGAAAGCTGTTTTGTCGCCGGATCGTCGAATCTTTAAGGATTCGACGCTTTTTTATGGAATGCTGCTTTGACATAGGATTAGCCGATAGTCTAAGGATTCGTCGGATCTTATAGGATTCGAACCTTTCTTATGGTATGCTGCTGTGACAGAGGATTGGCCGATAATCTAAGGATTCGGCCTTTTATGATGGATTCGCTGCTTTGACAGAGGATTGGCCGATAATCTAAGGATTCGGCCTTTCATGATGGATTCGCTGCTTTGACAGAGGATTGGCCGATAATCTAAGGATTCGGCCTTTTATGATGGATTCGCTGCTTTGACATAGGATTAGCCGATAATCTAAGGATTCGTCGGATCTTATAGGAATCGAACCTTTCTTATGGTATGCTGCTTTGACAGAGGATTGGCCGATAATCTAAGGATTCGGCCTTTTATTATGGAATGCTGCTTTGTCGACGGATCGTCGAATCTTTAAGGATTCGACACTTCCTTATGGAATGCTGCTTTGACATAGGATTAGCCGATAATCTAAGGATTCGTCGGATCTTATAGGATTCGAACCTTTCTTATGGTATGCTGCTTTGACAGAGGATTGGCCGATAATCTAAGGATTCGGCCTTTTATGATGGATTCGCTGCTTTGACAGAGGATTGGCCGATAATCTAAGGATTCGGCCTTTTATGATGGATTCGCTGCTTTGACAGAGGATTGGCCGATAATCTAAGGATTCGGCCTTTCATTATGGATTGCTGCTTTGACAGAGGATTGGCCGATAATCTAAGGATTCGGCCTTTTATTATGGAATGCTGCTTTGTCGATGGATCGTCGAATCTTCAAGGATTCGACGCTTCCTTATGGAATGCTGCTTTGACATAGGCTGAGCTGATAATCTAAGGATTCGACGGATCTTAAAGAATTCGGCCTATTCTATGGTATGCTGCTTTGTCGTAGATCGTCGGATCGTATAGCATTCGGCCTTTTGTTATGGAACGCTGCTTTGTCGACGGATCGTCGAATCTTTAAGGATTCGACGCTTCCTTATGGAACGCTGCTTTGTCGACGGATCTTATACAATGCCGGTATGACCTGTATTCATAGTCAGTATATATGGTCATGATAAGGTGGCTTCAGCAGAGAATACAGGTGTTTGGCGGCCAGTTGTCAGTCGCGATCGTGCTGACGAGCGTCGGTGTGCAGGTCGGCATTTGTGGTGTTCACCTCAGCAGAGTTGTCGAACTTAGAGCAAAAATACTTGAACAAAGTAATGGGGGCATTGAACTACCCTCCAAATCTCAGGGGCAGACGGCTCGGGCGGTGTGACTATTAGCGTGCAGAGTGTTCACCGCAATTTCCTTTGCTCATTTCCGGCCCCTGCAATGGGGTCAAAGCAGCGCCAAGAACGCCGCCGAGTCATGTTTTGTGTCACGCAAGTCGCCGCGCAGGAGTGGTTTGCTGCGTAGATTGCGGCTAAACCGGTGTGTTTGTGAGAACATGTCAGTTTTCGCATACTTTACAATGTTTGTCTTTGCAGTTTTGAACTTTGGCCGAACTACAGCTGCCAACCACACAACAGCACCCGAACATTGTGTCCAAAGTTTTCGAAGGTGAGTTCAACACCCTCAGATTACTGTTTAATTATTGATCTTTGCAGTTCTAGACCTGGATACAGTCAAACAACGCGGATACGAACCTTTACAATGACACTCCCTAGCACGATCGCGACCGTCATATCGCCGTCAAACACCTGTATTCTTTGGACGATTCCTTCGACAAAGCAGCAATCCATAGACTAGGCCGAATCCTATAAGATCTGTCGAATCCTTAGATTATCGGCCAATCCTCTGTCACAGCAGCAATCCATAGAATAGGCCGAATCCTATAAGATCCGTCGAATCCTTAGATTATCGGCCAATCCTCTGTCAAAGCAGCAATCCATAAGAAAAGGCCGACGATTCGACGATCGACGACCAAGCAGCAATCCATAATAAAAGGCCGAATCCTTAGATTATCGGCCAATCCTCTGTCAAAGCAGCGAATCCATCATAAAAGGCCGAATCCTTAGATTATCGGCCAATCCTCTGTCAAAGCAGCATTCCATAAAAGCGTCGACTCCTTCAAGATTCGACGATCCGTCGACAAAGCAGCGTTCCATAATAAAAGGCCGAATCCTTAGATTATCGGCCAATCCTCTGTCAAAGCAGCGAATCCATAATAAAAGGCCGAATCCTTAGATTATCGGCCAATCCTCTGTCAAAGCAGCGAATCCATCATAAAAGGCCGAATCCTTAGATTATCGGCCAATCCTCTGTCAAAGCAGCATTCCATAAAAGCGTCGACTCCTTAAAGATTCGACGATCCGTCGACAAAGCAGCGTTCCATAATGAAAGGCCGAATCCTTAGATTATCGGCCAATCCTCTGTCAAAGCAGCGAATCCATAATAAAAGGCCGAATCCTTAGATTATCGGCCAATCCTCTGTCAAAGCAGCGAATCCATCATAAAAGGCCGAATCCTTAGATTATCGGCCAATCCTCTGTCAAAGCAGCGAATCCATCATAAAAGGCCGAATCCTTGGATTATCGGCCAATCCTCTGTCAAAGCAGCGAATCCATCATAAAAGGCCGAATCCTTAGATTATCGGCCAATCCTCTGTCAAAGCAGCATTCCATAAAAGCGTCGAATCCTTAAAGATTCGACGATCCGTCGACAAAGCAGCATTCCATAATAAAAGGCCGAATCCTTAGATTATCGGCCAATCCTCTGTCAAAGCAGCGAATCCATCATAAAAGGCCGAATCCTTAGATTATCGGCCAATCCTCTGTCAAAGCAGCATTCCATAAAAGCGTCGAATCCTTAAAGATTCGACGATCCGTCGACAAAGCAGCATTCCATAATAAAAGGCCGAATCCTTAGATTATCGGCCAATCCTCTTTCAAAGCAGCGAATCCATCATAAAAGGCCGAATCCTTAGATTATCGGCCAATCCTCTGTCAAAGCAGCATTCCATAAAAGCGTCGAATCCTTAAAGATTCGACGATCCGTCGACAAAGCAGCATTCCATAATAAAAGGCCGAATCCTTAGATTATCGGCCAATCCTCTGTCAAAGCAGCAATCCATAATGAAAGGCCGAATCCTTAGATTATCGGCCAATCCTCTGTCACAGCAGCTTTCCATAAGAAAGGGCCGAATGCTTTAAGATCCGGCGACAAAGCAGCTTTCCATAGAATCCGTCCATGTATATAGTCTAGATAGCATAATAAAACCGCTGAATAAGCGCTCAAGTTGCACTGAATCAAAGAATGTGTAAACAAGTGACCATCGCGAGATGCTTCTCAAACCCATCGCGAGATCCAAAACCATCGCGAGATGCTTCCCAAAACCATCACGAGATCCAAAACCACCGAGAGAGTGCTAAAGAATGCTATAGAACTTTATTATGGAGTGCTATGGAGTGCTAAAGAATGGTATTGCTTCTACGGACTTATTGTAAAAACCCTCAGTGGCTAGGTTGGCCTACGGACCAGTATAGAGTGCTAAGGGCTGCTATGCAATGCTAATACGGCTACGCGTGCTAATCGGAAAATCGACCTTTTCGTGACGTGTTCTCCTAAAATAGGCCGTCTAACATCTCAGTTACTTCGCTTATCCTAAGGTAGGCTACAAAATTAGGGATTGAAAAAAGGGAGGTAACGTAGCTGTTAGACGAGTTATTTTTAGAAAACAGCGGTAATCTAGGAACGTTGCGCCCTACGTTACCGGGGACCTTGCGATGTTGTCTAACCGACGTATATAGGCTAATTTAGGCTAACGTCAGAGTTTTAGGAGTTTTAGCACAATATGACCTTTTCGTGACGTGACGTGACTTGAGTTGATTGGAAGACCAACACTTTCAACACCCGAGGTGCAGCCGACTAGATAACTATTCGGCGGGCTCTAATACTCGGCTTTTGTCGGTAATATGTCAACACAATGATAACACTCTCAATCCAGTCAATCGGACTCTGGATATACCACCAGATAAGGCTTGGGCCGCACAATGTGTAAAATGATCACAAAAAGCTAAAACGTCGAAGTTCTGAGACCGTGATCTTTTTCAGCTTTGACTGCCTCCTTACATATACCCACCGGGTACATTGCGCTTTAACGATCGCCCATTACGACTCCAGGGTTATTTTTGGGTCCGAAAAAAACTTTTTTACTATGGGATTGTAGCAAGTGCACACTTTTACCATACAACTCACGGAGAAGAACCTGCGCCACAGTGCAATACTTGTGTTTATTCTCAAGGATAAATCTCAGTAACATATGCACCGCTGAGGTCCCTCTCGTAAGCGTGGTTGCTGCGTTGCGTTGCTACCTCCCCTACTAAAACCGTTCTTGTACTGGGTGGTATATGAAATGGAGGGTACTGTTCAGGCAGGGTAACAATGAAAGAAGGGTAAATATAAAAGATGTGTACATATGTATAACATGTCTGGTGCGTGTGATGATACTATATCGTGTAACGCTGTATCATGACGCCCCTATATATACAACAGGGCAGGGCTCAAGTCCTCTACCCTAAAAGTATATAGAGGGGTGCGCAGTCACTATCGCCCAGTCTCTTTCAACTATGTTTCAGGTGACGTGTACTCCTAACAGCCAATACTGTTTAACCCGCATCGCATCTTATGCTTTCAAGTGGTACATACTTTCTAGGTCTGCAAACGGGCTTGGGTCTAGAACCCTTCAATGGCCCACGTACCTACGCTACGTGTATGCTATAAACGACCGATCGTCATCTATGCTTCCTATATGCTCCGAGCAACATACTCTGCGTCTAGCAACGCTATTAGTTACTGCCTGCGGTAACAATACAGCAGGTGGTCATGAGCAGCCGGTGGGAAGGAGGGTTTTGCGGGCAGCCCGACGAGAGTACTTGGGAGAGTTTACAGGAGAGGTCGGAAGGAGGGTTCTGGAGCTAGCCATTAGCAAGGTGCCCTTGGGGCGGAACAGTGAAGGCATATCTTGTTCTTCGCAGTGTCACTTTGCGTATTTATTCTTTAGCAGGGTCATTATCATGTGCATTTCTGCCTCCAGCAGGATCATTCTGTGCATAATCCGATGTTTATATAAACATAGTAAAATCTAAAAATATACAATAAACATCATTGAAAACATTATTGTTTCAACCATGTTTCTCAATATTTTGTTGAATGGCTTTCAGTGAGACAAAAATTGCGCTCACATTTCCAAAAATGCTTTACAAACAACCATTAAGGTGAATATGCTTGATCGTGATAAACATCAAACCACTCAAAGCAACTTGCATGAAATCTATGTTTGAACAAATATCAGAGGGCCATGGTGCGTCACAATAACCAAGACGCTCACCCACAATAAATCATGATATAGACCTTTGAACCACGCTGCACTATGACCATTCTGGGATCATGTAACGATTTTTCCAAAAGCTCCATTTTTTACCACAGTACTTAGACTACGCCTTGCACGGGTCGCCTGATATCACTAATATACCCCCAGATAATAACCGAATAAACGTGCCTAGAATTTCAGCCTCGAAGTTAGGTTGTTACTCAGCAGTGAGTACGCTAACGCGGCAGGACCCATAATTGGAAACCTCCACGTATTGTAATAAGACAGAGTTTGTCTCCTTGTTCTTGTCTAGTGTTTTCGTCTCTCCTTCAAATTTCACATTCACCATTGTCTTTTATTGCTGTACTTCTGTTTCTCGGACAAAATGTCTGAATCACCTGCTGGGATTCGCCAGCGTGGCCCAAAGAAAAAAAATCCGACAGGAGCTGGTTCTCCCGGTCTCGGGTCGAACTCAGATGACGAGCTCATAAAACATGAACGAAATAACTCGGTGTCATATGTCACAAATCAGCCCCAAACAAGCTATAAGATAGCTCTAGTGGTGCTCACTGCCCTCGCTTTTGCAACCAGATTTTATAAAATCCACCACCCTGATGAGGTTGTCTTTGATGAAGTTCATTTCGGAAAGGTTTGCCCACATGATACCTAATATATATAACACGGTTTACTGATTGATTGTATAGTTTGCATCTTATGTATGCTTTACCTGATTATTGTTGTTATACACTAATGCTCCGCAGTATTTGGAGCGAACATACTTCTTTGATGTCCACCCCCCACTGGGTAAACTTCTGTTTGCGCTTATGGGATGGTTTGTAGGATATGATGGACATTTCAAGTTTGAAAACATTGGCGAATCATATATTGCCAATAAGGTTCCCTACATAGCATTTCGTGCCATGCCTGCCATGTTAGGAGCAATGACAGTGCCCGTAGTATTCTTGACTATGTGGGATAGTGGGTATAGCTTACCTGCAGCCGTTACTGCAGCTGTATTAATACTCTTTGGTAAGAGTAAATTTCACTTCATAATCGTAAATGCTGATTTCTCGTAAAGATAATGCCCACATTGGACAGACTCGTTTAATTCTGCTGGACGCCACCCTCATATTCTCTATGGCCTGCTCTTTGCTGTGCTATGTGCGATTCCATAAATTGCGCCATGTTCCATTTTCACGCAAATGGTGGAAGTGGCTTCTGCTCACGGGTGTGGCCCTTTCCTGTGTTCTCTCCACCAAATACGTCGGTGTTTTCACATTTTTCACAATTGGAGCCGCTGTTGCTATCGATCTATGGAGTCTTCTGGATATCCAAAAGGGACTTTCAATGCAACAGTTCGGGAAACATTTTGCCGCTAGGGCATTAGGTCTTATCATTGTTCCATTTTTTCTTCTACTTATTCTGGTTTCAGGTCCATTTTACTATCTTGTATCGCAGCGGACCCGGAGACGATTTCATGTCCCCGGAGTTTCAAGAAACTTTATCAGACAATGCAATGGCAATTAGTAGTATTCCTGTAAATTACTACGATACTGTGCAGATGCGGCACAAGGATACAAAGGCCTTTCTACACTCTCACGCAGAGAGATATCCACTACGATACGATGATGGCAGGATATCTTCGCAAGGTATGGTTCAAAATTAGAAAGAGGTACACTCTCTAATTGTGTCTCCAGGCCAACAAGTTACCGGTTACCCTTTCAACGACACCAATAACTATTGGGTGATTATGCCTGAAACGCCGTTTCCAGAGGGTGATCAGACCGGGCATCCGGTAGAAAATGGTGCCATAATCAAACTTCACCACATAATGACAAACACAGACCTCATGAGTCATGATGTTGCATCTCCCACATTTCCCACAAACCAGGAGTTCACTACAATCGACATGGAAAAGTCCAATGGTGATCGGCACAACGACACTTTGTTTGAGATTAGATTCGAGAATAAGAAATCCAAACAGCTTTCTAGTTTATCGGGCCTATTCAAACTTATACATAACCCAAGCAAAGTTGCTATGTGGACACACTCAAAACCTCTTCCAGAATGGGCGTTTAAACAGCAAGAAATCAATGGAAATAAGAATGTCCCCCAGGCATCCAATATTTGGTTTATTGAAGACATTCCCTCGTTGGACCCCGAAGATCCACGACGCAACAAGCAACCTCGACAAGTAAAGCAGATGTCCTTCATCAAGAAGTATTTTGAGCTCCAACGAGCTATGTTTCATCACAACAATGCTTTAACGTCTTCTCATCCATATGCGTCACAACCCATTCAATGGCCTTTTCTTTTACGTGGGGTTTCATTTTGGACTAAAAACGATACCAGAGAGCAAATTTACTTCCTGGGAAATCCAATTGGATGGTGGCTGTCGTCGTCCCTATTGGCTGTTCTTGCTGGAATATTAGGCGCCGATCAACTCAGCCAGCGGCGAGGTGTAGACGCTCTAGACGTTCGCACTCGTAACCGATTGTACAATTCTACGGGATTCTTTCTTCTAGCATGGGCAGCCCATTATCTTCCATTCTTCCTTATGGGTAGACAATTGTTTCTTCACCATTACCTTCCAGCCCACCTAGCTTCCACTATGGTCACTGGTGGTTTGGTGGAATTCGTATTCTGCGCAGAACCTGCCCAGAGAGACGTGGTTGACGATAGCGGAGCTGTCATTATAAGAAAGCATTCTCGCAGTCTAGTGGCAGCTTGGATAGCTACTACCGTTATTGTTATTTCAGTAGTCGCAAGCTTTGTGTTCTACATGCCGCTTACATATGGCACACCAGGGTTGACTGTTGATCAAGTAGTGGCAAGAAAATTGTTGGGATATGAGTTACATTTCGCCAAGTAAAGAATGTCGTGTAAAAAGTTTTCTTTTAGATTATTGGTGGCCTAATTTAGAAAGTGTTAGGAATAGCTTTGTGGGAAAATGATAGGAGGTAGTTTTTCAGTTGTAGTCGTGTATTGTTTTTATCAAATAGGCAAAATCCTTATAACGATACGTGCGAATAACATGCATGACCAGCGCATGCACTACATATATTACAGCAACAGATGAAATTAAATTCAGTGCATCAAATTATGATGTTTGCCCTGCTCCCAATCGTTTATACTATTTTGTATATTAACCCAGTAACGAAGTTTCACAGCCTCTTCTTTTGCTGTTTCAAGATCTTCCACTCGGAAAGATTCTTCCAAAACCTCCAAGCTCATTGCAATTCGTTCGTTGTTCTTTGTTGCTAAAGAATCCAAATCTCTTTCGGTTTGTGCTCCTTCAATCTCTTCCCAGGCTTCAAGAACCTCCATTAATAACTCTTGGTCGTTTATCTGTAATGTTTCTGTTTCTGCCACATCGATGTTTCGTAGTGATAGCAGATACTGCGCTCTTGATAAAGGATCCTTGAGTGTTGAATAAGCCTTATTGATATATGCACTGGAGTTTCCACTAGGCGTACGCATGTGCGCGGGAACATCTGGATGAGATCTTTGCTGCAGCGCAAAGAATTCGCGTTGGAGGGCACGCACATCGATGGTGAATGGTCCACCCGGAGGTGGACCTGCAGGTATACTCTGGGGAAACAGCTCGAAAAAATTCTTGGGCTTCGGTGGGAGTTTCGAGGCGAAGTAACGGCGTAAGGAGTACGTAAGTAGTACGTAGTCCGTACGTAGAACGTCGTAGCCCGTTAGCTCGTAGTCCCCGTAGTTAGTATGAGAATTTGGCTTCCTTCAACAAAAATTCGTGATTTTGCAAGCATTCTGAAAGTGTTATCCCCCGGACACTGTATTTTCCGAAGCCGTTTTTTGATATCTCAAGTTAGTAAACTTTCAAATGCATGACGTAATGTACAACCCCTCTAATTGCTGTCCATCCCTTGCAGTGCTTTCAGGACCTCTGGAGCGAGTTATCCGGTGGTGGGTGTGGTAGTACCAGGCTTGATGAGTCATTAAAGCAACACACTCCGAGTCCGAGCTTGTTCCCTGTAACTTACACTACCGTAGAATCTGGCAAAACTCGGACTCGCTTATAATAAGATGTGGCGGTGGCGAGAGGTGGCAAATATCAGAAACCGGCAAATCTTGGTCTCCGGCGAAATCTGGCGCTCCCATGCTTCTCCTACAGCATGAGTCATCAATATGAGTTATGGGCATAATACAGTTGTGAAGCTGAGAGTACGCAGGTAGCATAGCAGTGATCACGGATGTTGTGCACTTTAAGTGTGGCCAAGTGTGGCGACTGACATCATACTTGCCACATCTTATAACAAGCGAGTCCGAGTTTTGCCAGATTCTACGGTACACGTCACATCTATGCCACTAGGCATCCTATTCACTAGGTATACTATCCGTGCTTTACCTAGACCCGTTGCCGTCTAACATATTTGGACTTAAACCTTTAGT
>JAJJXG010000074.1:0-7500 GCA_024516215.1 Geopyxis carbonaria | reverse complement strand
GTGTCTGCGAGCCTTGTGCTCACTTTCACCGTCACTCTTGCAAGTCCGGTCAATTTCTTGACTGGCAATGATGGAGTCTGTGGATTAATGGCCTTTGGCTAATATTCTAATGACCAGTCAATTGGAGATATATCAATGGCAGTAGCCGTCCTCACGGATGTGAATGCTATCTGATAATCTTCACCTGAAGCACTCATGCAGTGGTTTCGCAGTGGCTGCCCTTGTGGTGCCACCTGTTGACTCCTCTGCGGAAAGTGGTTGAAGGACCTCAGACGAGGCAAATGGATGCATTTCCTGGCGAACACTTCCCTCTGGAGGTGTGAGCGAGTGCAATGTACTGTCGAATCATGAATTTGAATCTTCAGCCAACTAAGAAAACTTCCACTGTGGTGCACTCTTTCAGAGTGACTCACGGTAAGCCTTCGGGCTCTAGGATAGTTACCTGGTTGATCCTGCCAGTAGTCATATGCTTGTCTCAAAGATTAAGCCATGCATGTCTAAGTATAAGCAATCTATACAGTGAAACTGCGAATGGCTCATTAAATCAGTTATCGTTTATTTGATAGTACCTTACTACTTGGATAACCGTGGTAATTCTAGAGCTAATACATGCTAAAAATGTTATACATATGTACACATCTTTCATATTTACCCTTCATTCATTGTTACCCTGCCTGAACAGTACCCTCCATTTCATATACCACCCGGTCCAAGAACGGTTTTAGTATGGGAGGTAGCAACGCAACGCGGCAACCACGCTTACGAGAGAGACCTTAGCGGTGCATATGTTACTGAGATTTATCCTTGAGAATAAACACAAGTACTTCACTGCGCCGCAGGTTCTTCTCCGTGAGTTGTATGGTAAAAGTGTGCACTTGCTACAATCCCATAGTAAAAAAGTTTTTTTCGGACCCAAAAATAACCCTGGAGTCGTAATGGGCGATCGTTAAAGCGCAATGTACCCGGTGGGTATATGTAAGGAGGCAGTCAAAGCTGAAAAAGATCAAAGTCTCAGAACTTCGACGTTTTAGCTTTTTGTGATCATTTACACATTGTGCGGCCCAGGCCTTATCTGGTGGTATATCCAGAGTCCGATTGACTGTGTGGAGAGTGTTATCATTGTGTTGACACATTACCGACAATAGCCGAGTATTAGCGCCCGAATAGTTATCTAGTCGGCTGCACCTCGGGTGTTGAAAGTGTTGGTCTTCCAATTAACTCAAGACACGTCAAGACGACGGGGCGTAAGTTTGTGCAGGCTGTCTCCGCCGAGTACCCTTTACTGTTCTTATCTCTTTATCATTCTCTTCTTGCATTCTCTAGCGTCTATAGCGTAGATAGGCCGTCCGACTGTTGATCCGAAGCTGCGTACTTAAGTGACGCCGGGGAGGACCTCAGAAAAGACAACAAGGCATACACGAGCCATAAAATATATTCTAGTTTACAAACCTAAGATTGTGCCTTATATCTTTCGGTGACTACCGTTCAATCGATACTTCATCTTTCTTGAACCCTGGTCTAACACTATATATTTTATCCTCATCTTACCTTTGTTAAACTCCTATTTTGCACCTATACGCCTATCCTCTACGAATACGCACAACCACGATGGCCGATAGCATGTCAGTCGATCCTCGTGCTTCGAGCGCTGGCCCTGAGCCACCAACCGCCTCTCAGTCCGGCGAAGCTTCTTCCTCACAAGCTCTCGTTCCGATAACTATTACCGACGATACGGGTAACCAACATAAACGAATGGTTCTTCCCATCGTCAAGAAGCTGGTGAGTGATCGTCAACAGCTTCAAGAACTCGTTCAGACATTTTCGAGTCTGAGCGACGCCGAACAAGCCATTGTGCCATACCGCAACCAGATTGCGCCAACGGTCAATGATTTGTCCATCGAGATCAGCCATGTTATGAATAAACTCATTCATAAGCAATCGGTCAATGAGAATTCCCTTCACGAATTGTCTCTCTACGCTCGACAAATCAAGGATGTGCTGTTGCAGCAATCCTTTGCCATGCAGCGCAGTAGCCTGCAAAATGAAGAACAGTTCCGACAGCAGCAACACAGTCTCCAGGAATTGTGGGTCAATTCCATTGATATGGCTCAACGCTTGAACGATCGTTTCGCCCGACAAGACACACATAACGAACTTATGTTGTCCAACCAAAGCGAGTTGGTCCAGAGGATTCTATCCACAGAATCCACCTTGAACCACCAAATCAAGCAATACTGCGATGGCATCAAGGCAGAGCTTCAGTCCCAGACTGATCAGGCTCTGAAGGAAACCATTGCCAATGTTGGTCTTGCCTTCGCGGGCAAGAACGACGAAAATACCAAGGCTGTTAAACGCCTTGAACGGTCATTGCGAGAGGTCAAACTCGCCGGTAACGAAAAATGGAACCACATCGAAAGCCAACTTAAGACCTTGGCCTTGGAATCTGGCGCCTATTGTCCCAGTGAGTGGATGAAGACGAAGATTCAAGAGGCCTTGATCGAAAATAATCGACAAGTGGAAAAACAGCTGCGGGAGAAAGTTGCGCCGGTTGACCAAGCGATTTACTCCGCACTTCCACACGACAACGGCACTGATTACTCCGGTGACAGTGTCCGCATTTTCGATTTTGGTTTGCCTCCGGTGGATGTTCCCTCCACAAAGAGACCACGGATGCGCGGTGCACTTCCGCCTCCACCGCCGCCACCATTCAATAGGAATGGTATGGACCCCGATGATTCTGATCACAGTTCTTCCAGTTCCGACTCAAGCAACTCTGGGTACTCGACCGATTCTTCCGAAGAACAACGACGCAGACTGCGCCGTCGTCCCACAAGGGAGGACAAAAGAGCCAAAGAGCGCAAGAGAGAGGAACGCCGCAGAAAAAAGTTGGAGAAACGCAAACGAGATGCAGTCCCTCTCCCGACTGTAGTCTACGTCCAACAACCCAAGATGGCCGAACCACCAAAATGGTACGGCAAGATTGGGGAAGACTGGGAAACGTGGAAGGATGCCATGGAGAACGCCATGGGTTATACTGAAGCGAGTTTCCAGTCGGAGCGGCACAAGATCCAGTGGACTGGTACCTTCTTCCACGACGCTGGTCGTCGTTGGTATGAAGCATACCGTAAGGATCAGCAGGCCAATGGTTGGTATGATGACTGGAAGTCCTTCATGGACAGAGCAGACAAATACTACCGTTCCAAATTGGCTGCTGAGGATCATCTGGCGAAGTTGCACCAACTTCGCTATGAGGGTGACATTGCGGACCTTATGCAGCGTGCGAAGCTGATCAATCTTAAGGTCAACCAGACGGAGATTACTTGGCGTCATACTATGCTTGACAAGGTTTCATCTGAAGTTCGTCGGAGGTTCCATGCGAAGGAACCACCCAAGGATGACGACGACTTCAATGAGCTTTTGGTCATGGCTGGTAAAGAAGTGGAAGAGGACGCCAGGCGAGACAGGTTTTACGGACACAAGTCGGTCAATGTTGAAGTCCGTAAATCGAACAACAAACAGGAGCGATCCCTGGCCGACCGGATCACCTCCAAACCACACCAACCTCAGCACCAGAAGCATCAATCGGCCGGTGGTGGGATGCAGACCCATAAGAACAGCAAAGGACAAACTTGGAAGGAGGCCCATATCGGAATTCCTGACCATTTAATCACGGAGAGGAAAAAGTCCAAACATTGCACCCTATGCGACTATGGGCCGACTGCCGACGGCAACTTCCACCATAAATGGTTTGATTGCTACCGCCAAAAGAACACGACTGGAGGCAACCCCAACAAAACCAAGGTTGCAGCTGGACGGGTGTTCAGGAAGGGCAAGAACAAGGTGGCCGCACTCAGTACTCGAATCACTTCGGAGATTCGTAACGTCACTGAGGGACCACAAGTTGCTGCCTTCTCCAGTCGGATGCCTGTTTCGTACCATGAAGCTGTGACACCGAGTGAGGGGACTCCTCGTGTTGCCGGTTTCCGTAGGCCTGCTGCATATTACGCTGCAGTGGCTGAAAGAGACGATGTTGCTTCTCTGTACGAACCAGACGAAGAATAGCAATTAAGGCCTATTGCCAAAATTGCTGTTGCTGGTACGAAGAGGTCGGGATCGGATGCTGCCGGACAGCCTCCGACTAAAAAAGTTATGTTTTCTTCTCCTTTTTCTGGGTCACGGCCCATTTTTTCTTTCAAGTTGATGAATATCGGAAAAGACCAAAAAGATGTATTTGCGCGTGTTTTGTTAGATTCTGGCGCTTCTGTTCCTATGTTATCGCAATCTTTTGTTTCTGATTTTCACATCCCTAAGGTGCAACGAGATGTTCCACTCCAGATTTATGATTACGGTGGTAATCCTGTTCCTGAAGTGGGCAAAGCCTTTACTTTTCCTTGTTTACTCAATTTTGGAAGTCATTTTTCGACGGAGACCTTTGAGATTGCTACTCTTGACAGTGAATTCGACATGATCCTGCCTTGGTGGTGGATTGTCAAACACAGACCAGGCAACTGGTATCTGGGAGACGTCCAATTCACTAGCGATCATTGTTTACAGAATTGCACTCACGAAGCGACTCAAACTACATCAATCGATCACGATGAGACGGTTCTCGAATGGGGCGACCAGATGTATTCTTGCGGAGCGGTTCGGTTTACTCCCGAAAACAACGATTCGGTTTTGTCGGACGTCAAGTCTAAGATCCCAAACATCTACTGGGAATACGCAGAGGCGTTTACCGAACGACAATCCGAAAAACTCCCTCCACATCGCCCCTACGATCATAAAATCGATTTACTTCCAGGTCAACAACCACCCTGGGGCCCAATATACGCTCTTTCCGAAGTAGAGTTGAAGACTCTACATGAGTATATTGAGGAAATGCTGCGGACTGGCAAGATTCGCAGAAGCAACTCCCCAGCCGGTGCACCAATTTTCTTTGTTCCCAAACCACACGGTCGTGGCCTTCGACTAGTTGTCGACTATCGAGGTCTCAACAGAGTTACGGTTATGGATCGTTGCCCACTGCCTCTCATGAATGAGCTCAGAGATAGAGTCCGATCTGCTAAGATTTTCTCCAAGATTGATCTTAAATCGGGCTATAATCTCCTGAGACTCAGAGAGGGTGATGAATGGAAAACTGCTTTCCGCAGTCGTTATGGACACTTTGAGTACTTGGTTATGCCTTTTGGATTGGCCAATGCTCCAGCTACTTTTCAAGCTGCGATGAATGATATCTTCAGAGATCTGTTGGATGACGGGGTAGTTGTCTATATTGACGATATCCTGATTTATTCCGAGACTGAGCAAGATCACGTTCGTATCGTAAAGGAAGTCTTACGACGCATCACACAACACGGTTTAGCCGCAGCGTTGGAGAAATGTGAATTTCATGTCAAGTCTGTTGAATTTTTAGGCTATATTATCTCCGATCATGGTATATCCATGACAACTGATAAGGTCGACAGCATTCTTGCATGGAAATCGCCCAAGTCCGTCCGAGACGTACAAGTTTTTATGGGGTTTTGCAACTTCTATCGAAGGTTTATCGATAATTATGCATACTTTGCCAGCCCCATATATAATACAATCAAAGGAGACGCTAAAAAGTTTGTTTGGACACAAGACGCCGAAGATCGGTTTCAGAAGCTTAAGAAATTATTTACTGAAGCACCGATCCTACGTCACTTTGATCCGAACTTACCTATCATCATTGAGACCGATGCCTCCGACTATGCGATTGGAGCGGTCTTGTCTCAGAAACATGATGGAAAATTGCATCCAGTGGCATTTATGTCGAGAAAAATGAATATTCATGAAATCAATTATGATATTCACGATAAGGAAATGTTAGCGATTGTCACTGCTTTTAAGGATTGGAGACGTTACCTCCAAGGCTCTCTACACCCTGTTACCGTCTTTTCAGATCATAAAAACCTTGAGTATTTCGAGAAAAAGGACCTTTTGCTGAATCGACGGCAAGCAAGATGGGCTTTATTCCTGGCAGACTATGACTTTACCATTCATTATCGCAAAGGCACTGAAAACGGCAAGCCTGACGCTCTTTCTCGCCGGTCGGAATACCGACCTGAGGAGGGGGACAGCGCTCAGAATCAGCCGATCATGCGCCTTCTCAAGCCTGGACAATTACTTCCAACAGAGGATACGGAGATGTCAAGTTCAAAGATTTCTTCCGTACGCTTAGCTGCCTTGTCAACTCCGAAATGGTCGAATGATTTTGTTGCACGTATTAAACAAAGCTGTCAAGCCGATGCCATATACCAAGCAGAATGTGACAAGGTGAAAGCCAATAATCCTCCGAAGGATGTTTCTCTCGATGATGATCTCCTGTATTATCAAAATCGTCTTTGGATTCCGGATGACAATGAGTTGCGAATTTGGATTGCTGAAGCCGAACATGACTCTAAGATCGCAGGTCACTTTGGACAGGAAAAAACCACTGAGCTTATCAGGCGGAATTTCTACTGGCCAAAGATGGATTTATGGATCATTGATTATGTGCGCTCGTGTCCAGAATGCCAACGCAACAAGTCTCCACGTCATGCGCAGTATGGGTTACTACAACCGCTGGAGCTACCACACGCCCCCTGGGATAGCATTGCCATGGATTTCATTACTACATTGCCGAACTCGAATGGGTTCACTTCTATATGGGTGATTATTGACCGCTTCACCAAGATGGCTCATTTTATCCCCATCAAGAAAGGCATGAAGAATAAGCAGTTAGTTATGCTGTTCTTAAAAGAAATCTGGCGGCTACACGGGCTACCTTCGTCAATTGTGTCTGACAGAGATTCACGATTCACGGCAAAAGAATGGGACTCACTGATGGAAAATCTTAACGTGAAACTTAAGATGAGCACGTCATTCCATCCTCAAACCGACGGTCAAACCGAGCGACTCAATCAGGTTTTAGAAGCCTACATCAGAGCGTTTAGCAATTATGAACAAGACAATTGGTCCGAGCTTCTGCCCATGGCAGAACATGCGTACAACAATGCTGTTCATTCGGCCACAGGTGTTTCCCCTTTCTACGCCAACTACGGTTTTCACCCACGAACGAATTGGCCTACCAAAAAACAGGTCAAGAATCCGACAAGCCGTCTCTATGCCCACTGGCTCAACAACGTCCATGAGAATCTCATTGAGAATATGAGAAAGGCTCAGGAACGTATGGCCAAGCAAGCGGACAAGAAGCGATCGGACAAATATACGTTCAAGGTGGGGGATCTCGTTATGTTGAATGGTAAGAATCTCAAGACCCGACGACCCAAAAAGAAACTGGACCATAAATTTTGGGGACCTTTCAAAATATCACGCAACATCAAGGACACCGCCTTCCAACTAGATCTACCCGCCAGCTGGAATATTCACGATGTATTCCACGTATCCCTACTCGAACGTTACAACAAATCTCAACTCTCCGGACGACCAGAACCTGATGCCGGAGCGGACGACGTCGACATGGAAGAAGAACAATAC